>JAMPIV010014846.1:0-395000 GCA_024509875.1 Oreohelix idahoensis | reverse complement strand
GCTAGCGCGGCTCCCTGGACAAGGTTTGAAGATGATGAAGGAGTGATTCATGCAGCAAAGAAATGGCTGCATGATCAAGACAAAATCTGGTACGGGCTAGGAATACATGCACTTGTTTCGCGCTGGCATAAAGCCGTACAAGTTTATGGGGATTATGATGAATAATACAGATGTTTACATGACATATCCATGTATATTGTGTATAAATTTCATGCTTTTTGAATAAACAGCTCCTGAGAAAATCGATGTGATGCATTACTTTCTGAACGCCTCTCGTATATATGTGTGTGTGTGTGTGTGTGTGTGTGTGTGTGTGTGTGTGTGCGTGTGTGTTTGTGTGTGTGTGTTTGTGTGTGTGTGTGTGTGTGTGTGTGTCAGAAACCACTTATCATGGAGAACACTCCACGGATTACACCACTGAAGTGTGGATTTATAATAACAAATATAAGCTCGTTCTCCCAAGAGTATGACCACACAACAATGGCTGACATAAGTAATAAACACCTTCAACGGGTACTTCCCTTTAGTAGTCTACACACACAATAAGGCCTCACACGGCCATCAAACGCATCAAATGCAATAATGAAAAAACCACTGTAAACTTGCCTTAGCAGCTTAAACTATCACCTTCATACACGAATGTACGAATTATGTCAAAACCACTGCTATGAATATCGCTCACCTGAGCGGCAAAGCTATGAAAAAAATCATCGACATCTTATCAAATTATGGCCTGTAGATAATACAATCTAGACTTCACAACGTAATTATCCACAAGGTCCGAAAATATGGCAGTCACTCAGTTGATAATCCACAATATGAACCACACAGTGATCTCGCCGAAATAAGGGAAGATACGTCCTTCCTGGACAAGGGCAAGTTCTCACTCTCTAATTTTGCGCCCTTTTTCCCACGACTTCCGATAGTCACATGACCCACCAGTTCGGCTAACCTCGGCCTTTCCGACTGGCTAATCGCCGAACCCAAGACATACGATGCACTGCGAAATACGCTGTGACAAGATATTTATATATATGGAACGAACTAACGAACGAACGAACGAACGAACTTTATTTTCAGAGGGTTAAGAATTGGGCACGCAGGCCCGTCTGACATTCTGCCCTTCCTCTCTCTCTCATCATATATACTATATCCTTTCATCCTCACATTTACTATAAGCATAATTAAGGCATTTATCATTATAAAAGTAATATTACATTTGCAATAATCATCATAATTAAAGTACGTTTTTAACATTAAAAAAGAATAATAATAATAATAATAATGAATGTAAAAATAAAATAAATAAAAATAAAAATAAACATTAATAGATAGATAGATAGATAGATAGATAGATAGATAGATAGATAGATAGATAGATAGATAGATAGATAGATAGATAGATAGATAGATAGATAGATAGATAGATAGATAGATAGATAGATAGATAGATAGATAGAGAGAGAGAGGTAGGTAGGTAGGTAGGTAGGTAGGTAGGTAGGTAGGTAGGTAGGTAGGTAGGTAGGTAGGTAGGTAGGTAGGTAGATAGATAGATAGATAGATAGATAGATAGATAGATAGATAGATAGATAGATAGATAGATAGATAGATAGATAGATAGATAGATAGATAGATAGATAGATAGATAGATAGATAGATAGATAGAACGGACGAACTTTATTTTCAAAGGGTTTAGAATTGGGCACGCAGGCCCGTCTAACATTCTGCCCTTCCTTTCTCTCTTCTTCCATAGTTAATCCATTTATTCTCACATGTATCCTAAATGTTACTTAAATAATAAAATAACAAAAAAGTACAATAAAATAAAATCCCAACATTGTAACAGTACAATAACAGTTACACAGATTTACAGATGCGTATCATAATTTATACTAAACAGGACAAAATTAACCGTTAAACCTACATATGATGTTATGTAATTATTTAAGAACATAACGAAATTAGGGTGGCATATAATCTGCACTCATGATGTATTTGAAAAGTCTGTGATTGAATGAATATGGACTAAGAGTATTTTTTAAGTCGTGTGGAAGAGTATTCCACAGATGAGCAGCAGAAAAAGCTAAACTTTTCTTAAATAAGTCGAGCATAGGCTTGGGCATGTGTAATTTATTTAAGCGTTGACTGCGTCTTCCGCTGTATTTGAAAATAGGCCATAGATACGTTGGAGCATTCTGTGACAAGATTTTGTGAATATATTTGGCTTTGTTGAAGAGAAGGCGCTTTCTTAGTGGTAATATGTTAAGATATGTATATGCGTCTACACACTGTGTGAGGTTTTTGTCTGAAATTAGGCGCGCTGCTATGGATGTGAATCATGGACCATTACTCAAACATTAAAGAAAAAAATTGAATCTTTCGAAGCAAAGTATTACAGAATCATTCTCAGAATATCGTGGACAAAGAAGGAAAAATATAGACATCCTACACGACCTGAACATCGAGGAAAACTGGCTCATAAACAATATCATGTCCCGGAAACTGAAATATTTTGACCACATTAAACGCCATAGTGGCTTAGAGAGGGCAGTGAACGAGGGTATGGTACCTGGAAGGCGAGGCAGGGTCGATCAAGACGACGATGGACACAGGACATTGAAGACACATTGAACATGACTTTGGAGGAGGCAGGAGGGCTGGCTAGAGATCGAGAGTCTTTCAGGCGGGCTGTGATGAAAGCGACATTCTGCAAAGGACATGCTACATGATGATGATGATTATATATATATATATATATATATATATATATATATATATATATATATATATATATATATATATATATATATATATATATATATATATATATATATATATATATATATATATATATATATCTGCACGATGGCAGGAATTTAAAAATTCAATCCAAACAACAGTAGACTTTCTCTAACAAGAAACACAAGAATAATCCCAAACCGATTTTGGTTAATAATCCAACATGGCAACCAAAGTTGTACACAAAGAAAACCAAAAAACAAATTACAAATAGGAAATCCACAATGGGTACTAGAAATACCAAACTCCAAATCCTAATCTGTGTCTCCGTCGCAGTCCCCAGCGTCAAATAGAGACGACTGCGATCTAAGCTACAAACCACCGCCCCCCCCCCGCCCCCCCAGCAAAAGCACATCACCAAAACCACATGAGGACAGTGGGAAATATACTTTCAGTATGACTCAATGATAATGAGCCCTGATATCCCGTGGGTTGAATGAGTCCAAACTCAGGTTTGCGCAAGCTGTGCGCCTTAATATACCCGAGAGAGGCGACCAGTTTAATTGAGACTGGGCGTATAATGAACAAAATTAGGATTATATCAGAGCTGTGTGCTTTCTGTGCTTCTCTATGGCGCGGAGAGCTGGAGAGTTACAGAGAAGGAAATGTCGAAATTGTCCTCTTTTCACACAACATGCCTAAGAAAAATTCTCCGAATCTTTTGGCCGAATATCATCACCAACCAAGATCTGCTTACTCGGAGCAAGCAAGAGGACATGCACACCATCATAGCTGGCAGACGCTGCAGCTGGGTTGGCCATGTCCTCAGAAGAGACCCCGATGCCATCACAAGAACAGCTATGCTATGGACCCCTGAAGGAAAACGAAAGAGAGGCCGACCAAAAACAACTTGTCGGAGGACTGCGGAGGCTGAGATGCAAAGAATGAACCAGAGTTGGGGCACTGTACGAAGGATGGCCGCCGACCGAGCAAAGTGGAATCAATTTGTTGTTGCCCTACAAGACGCCACCAGGCGTAATGGCCACTGACTGCTTTGACGGTCGGCGGCTAAGGATCAAAGAAGAAGTATAATGAACAGGGCCCACAGGTCTACATCGAAACCAGGATGGGCGCTCTATTCTGAAGTTTGGTCAGCTTGAATGTTGGTGGTCTCAGAGGTTTAGCAGGTACAGGAGCATAGGGTACCAGCAGCTGGGTACTGAACTCTGCCTTCCTGGTAATGGGTTTTAGGATTTAACCAACTGGTCCCCACTCGAGAACTCGATCAGCACTATGATACCAGACCTTGGACTTAATAGTGGGTCCAGGTTTCCGTCTCCGGTAGCGTGTGGAAGTTTGCATTCTCCGCTGTGAAGGTACAATTAATACAAGCCATAAGCTAGTCGCCTAAATTAGGGTCCACTAGCTAATAATACCTATATACATACACATCGAGACAAGGACTGTTTACATACAATCAACTCCGCGCTCCCCTTATCCCAAGCTCTCTAGGAGCGTCAAACCGGTTTTTGCTGGCTGATTCAACGTATTCACTTGTCTCTCCCTCTGTGGTATCAACCAACCAATAGCCACGCAACGCTGGTGTCTCAGCAAACCAGCTCCCACATTATGAGGTTACATAAAAGGTCTAAGGTTTGAATGTAAACAACTCGTTACTCCGTATTGCTGGGACTGAGCAGACCTGCGCTAAATATTCCTTCCGTTAGGTGTCTATCCTTCAAAAACCCACATCGGGTTACATACAACAATAAAATCAATATTTACAAGCATGGCCCCTGACAAAAACATAAACCGGGCATCCCATACAAAATCCATGGTATGAGGCATCCAATAAGTACAATAATATACATCACTAAGGGAAAACCCACATCTCTTAAGGAATTCGTAGCCAAAAATAAATGGGGTTACAGTTGTGTTAGAAAATTGATGTAAACCCACACTCACTGTCCTTTGAATATAATTATTAAAGGTCCCATTTATGTAGTTTTAGTGGTACTTAGCGAACTTAAACTTTCTCCACTTTCCCGTTACGAAATGAGATAGAAAAATTTACTGCTATACGCGTTCGCCCACAGATGATTGATTAGTGATAGATTCTACCTATACAAACTATCTAAAATAAAATTAGCGCTCTTACCGAGATGCAATGAAATCCACTAACACCACAGTAGCTGGTCGATTCTGCCAAATAAAGATGACACGTCCACCCTACTAGAATTCCTGGAGCATTAAGTACCAGACAACTAAATAGTTCAGATTTTATAGTAAAACTCAGGCCACAGGTGTTCGGTCACCTGCAATTTCGAGTGACTCTTTCGCCTGGGTTGCAACATAGCATGACACAACCGCTACAGAACCCCGAGAACTAGTTTCCCGTGTTCCGCGGACGAAAGCCGAGCTAAAAGAGAGACCGCTATTTCTAGCTTAATCGGGTCTACCCGTGGACACACGAAAAGCGATGGCTTTCCCTGGTATCTAAGGCCAGGGAAAGTTTGCCGCTCTACTCCCAGAAACCGAGCGCCAGGTTTTAAACTCGTGTTCAAAGAACTAAGAAATATGCTGCCTACCACGACAGAGAGTACTGGACGCGTCAAAAATTGATCCTACCAACATTAAAGAATGATGTGAGTGAACCTGTCCAGTTACATTGACAGGCCAGTTACCCCACATTACAACTACAGGAGACCGAAAAAGAAATGAAATGGGCTGGCCAAAAATTAAAAAAAAACATTTAGGGGCTGCCTAAGCTCTACCCTAGTGCCCAAAATTTATAACCTATCGTCACAATTCCGTTTTTCTGATAGACATCGGCACTCGGATATAGGCTGGTTTTGTCTCTTTCTTGTGGAGAGCAGGCTAAGTCCTATAAACTCTTTGACCCAGGAAATAAGACGGACCACGGGTGCTGGCTTCATCCGTCAGGCCTCTTTAATGCTGGGCGATGTAAATTCTTTATACTTGCTCCTGCGTTCCTGTGGCTGGGCATCGGCAAAATCCCCCAGTCTTTGACTCTGAGAGGAAAACTCGTAACCCGAGCGGCAGTAGGCCTGCTTGATTCTGCCATTTTCGTTCCTTATTGCCTTATGTCTCTGAATTCCTGGTCAGTATAGAAGTTTGTCTACTACCTTGTTACAAAGACATTACTTTAGATGAAAGTAAGATTTTGTATTTGAGAAAACATCGCCGAGAGAGGATTGGATGTTTTCATTCCATGTTAGGGAGACATGACCTTTCCAGTAACGCGCAGAAATTTCCACGTGGACATAATTTGATTTACCCCACAAAACACGCAAGTTTTGAAACGATTGGTGGGGGTTCGAAATAGAGGAACAACCGAATTCCTGCTTGGACCCTGCCTAAATCGTAACAAAGTATACAAGTGCAATATAACCTGACACTTTAGCCACTGTGAAAATCTACGTCGTGCCAAAAAGACAACCAGACCTTGCCAGAGTTAAGACTAAAATCAGCTTTCATTTATCTGACCGGACCCTTATTTGAGCGTCTTGGGGACTTGCAGCCCAGGAAAACTCTAATATTTTAACACGAAAAACCGAAATCTGAGGGAACGGAAACACAAGTCAAAGTGGGAACTTATTGCTAAAGTAACAACACCTCAGACCAAGTGTAAGAGGCCTCTACAAGTGCCTTTATTTCTCTGAGCCAGCAGTCTCTGAGCCTAAAGGTTGGCGTAAGTTGTACATTTTTAATTATTTTTTTCATTATTAACATGTGAACTAATGCGTATATATTGACATGCAAAGATTAATTTGTGAAAATTGCTAGAGGATGTCCAAGTCATTTGAGGCTGGCAACCTCAGCATATAAAAAGATGATTTCATGAACCACCACTGCCAGGGTCGGTGACTGCTTTATTGCGAGTTTCTTAAAAAGAACCAAAAGCAGAGGTAGTCCCAAGTTCCATATGGAGCAGGACAGGAATGATGACAGAAATGATGCACATACTTGTTGTACTACTAGCAGTATAGTTGTTGTATTGAAAACAGTAACGGTAGTAGTATTATTAACCTTTTCAACCAGTGTAAATGTAAAATATATTCACTCTAACTGCAACGAAAGTTTACAACCTTTTCAACCGATGTAAATGTAAACGTATTCAAACTATATTGTTAACATTTTTTTCAACTAAAGTTAAATATAAAACTATTCATTTTTTTTTTTTTTTTTTTTTTTTTTTCGTACGCCCGCTAATACTCGAGGCGAAATCTCAGGTTATTATTTATGTCTAGCCTGACATTGATTTTACGTGAGTATCCCTTTATTTCTTGTACAGAGACAGGTGTCCCTCGCCATTCAGGCAAATACTCTCCGATTTCGGAGGTACCCATTGCAGCTGGGTCGGCTCAGGAGCCGCCAGTCCCTGGTCGACGACACTTCTTCAAATGTCCTCGCCAGGTCTCGAGTTAATCCAGTCCAAATCCCGGTCGACGAAAAATCCTCAAATGCCGTCGCCCGGGTTTGATCCTGTATCACCCGGTCGCCAGAGCGGTGTTGTAACCACTATGCTAGCGCGGCTCCACTATTCATTTTAAATGTAAAGATAGATTTTCGCCCACTGGGATTAAGATTAATTCTCAGAGAGGGTAAAGATTCTGAAGATAGATGGGATAGTGGAATAGAAAGATGGGGGCACATAAGTATGTGTCGGAAAACTCAATACTCAGAAGGTATTTGTTTCTCTTCTTTTGCCATACTAGTTGGTGGTACCAGTTGAGGGTACTATTTCTGGAACAAGTGAGGGTATAAGTGGCTTGAAGTCGACGCTAGACACCATCATCAGACGGGTCTTAGAGACGCGGGACAAGCTTTGCAGTTACTCCCTGCTTCTACTTGGAACATGCTGCACCTTTTAATCTTGACCAGGGACGCAAGCGATCCAGTCACCTATCTGCGAAGAACCAAAACACCAGTGGGAGCAGAAACCCCAGCAGCTAAGTGTACAAATAAAAGCTGCCAAGTGAAACTTCCCCATATATTAATCCCCGTTAACATCATATGATGATGACCAAATTTTGTTAAAGAATTTTTCAATTTTTAACACCTGTTAAAACCTAATTGATTATTACATTTGTTACTTATATCTATCCAAATTTAAAGTTGGTTTAATCAGTTTGAATGTGTTGTATCCGTATGTCTCAGACAATTTCTTAAATACACTTAAACAGAGCTATACAATAATAATAAGAGGAATTCGCTGAATTAACTCAAATGGGGGCTTGAAAGAGCTAACGAATTATAAGATAACCCTATCCTTCACAAAAGTTAACGGCAAATACTAAAGTTAACGTGCTCAGCCAATGCAGCATTGTTCTCGCTTTTCTGAATATCTTGTGACTACTGCCTGGAGGTAGAAACATCATTATCCTTCTATCTACAACTCTGCCAAGAGTAATCTTGTGCGAAGGTAGACACCTTTGAAGACCCACTTCCGTTAATCTTGAGTTTTGGTCACTGTTGGACCACTACTGCAAAGCTAAGGGGAGGCAAACCGTGACAATTCTACGATCTGCCCAGCAAAATTTTTTTTTTTTGCCACGCGCAAACACACCTGGCAGAACTTGCGATGTAGGTTATATTAGGGCTTGCGCCTATTTACGGTACCTGGAATTCATCCTCGCTCAACACATCTGATCCTATATATATATATATATATCTTCTTTGATCCATAACCGCCAACCGTCAAAGCAGTCAGCGGCCATCACGCCTGGTGGCGTCTTGTAGGGCAGCAACAAATTGATTCCACTTTGCTCGGTCGGCGGCCATCCTTCGTACAGTGCCCCAACTGTGGTTCATTCTTTGCATAGCTTCCACAGTTCTCCGCCAAGTTGTTTTTGGTCGGCCTATTCCAAAAACCAATTCTGGTTTCGTGTTTTGCGGTCTGGGCATCCGTTTTCATGCCAGTGGCTTCCTTTCGGCTTTCACCACTGTCAGTCATACGAGCCTGAGACTCCGGATGTCCGTCCCGCATCAAAGTATTTTCATTTATTGCTGTTTCCGTAACGTGTGCGATTTTTTACACAGACAGGGGTGTCGGCCCTGTATATATATATATATATATATATATATATATATATATATATATATATATATATATATATATATATATATATATATATATATATATATATATATATATATATATATATATATATATATATATAAGGATATATATGCTTTCTGTCCATCGCATTTCGTGAATTTATAATTCCTTCATCGGTCGACGGAGTCAGTAAAAAGACTGGAGAGATAGGGTGAAAATACTCTGGCCATTAATACGGCACTCAAGAAGAGGGACAGGGTTGGTGGATTAGTTAGTGGATAGTGGCGTATGTAGAAGAGTGATTCTCATTTGGTAGTGTGTATGCGAATACTGGTGTTTATGACTAAGAAAGACCAGCATGGTATTTGCAGTTAGAGTTAGTATACTCGAGGGACTAAAAGTACTTGGTTTTTTGTTTTGTTTTTGGCATCGTTTTTTTCACTTTGAGTTTAGGACAATGCTTGATCATTTGTGGAATTTTATTTAATTATAAACACCAATATATATACGAGGGGCGTTCAGAAAGTAATGCACCACATCGTTTTTCTCAGCTAATAATGAAGATAGAAGCATGAAATTTTGCACACTTCAAATATGGCATGTGCCAATTGTGTGCACCAAATTGCACCGCAACCGGCCAAATAATACGGCTGCCCTAAACCGTTGAATTGGAGCGTGTTAGCAACTTGCGTTATAAACAGCGAATTGTGATAGAATTTCTCGTTGCAGAGAAGGAAACTGTTGTGAAAATTCACAAGCGTCTATGTGATGTGTATGGAAGTTTTGCAGTCGACAGGAGTACAGTCAGTCGCTGGGTTCAGAGAATCAAAGAATCAGGAAGTGGAGATACGGAGCTGTTTGATCGGCCGGGCTGTGGACGTCCTGCCACAGCCACCAACGCAGAAATGTTGAAATGCGCTGAGGGCATTATTCTTACTGATAGGCGAATCACTACTCAACAATTGGCCTTACAGCTGTCAGTCAGCATTGGTAGTGCAAATGCAGTTATAAAAACTCTCGGATTTTCTAATGTTTGCGCAAGATGGTTCCTCGAAGTCTCACAAATGACCACCGATTGCAAAGGAAAGCAATTTCTTCTGAATTGTTGGAGCGTTTCAATGCTGATGGAGAAAACTTTTTGGCTAAGATCGTTACAGGTGACGAAACTGGGAACATCATTTTGAACCTGAGACAAAAAGACAGTCAATAGAGTGGCATCATCCGCAATCACCAAGAAGAAAGAAATTCAAGACAATTCCTTCAGCTGGAAAGGTCATGATCACTGTCTTTTGGGACATTGAAGGTGTGATTCTTGTGGACGTTATGCCAAGAGGAGAGACAATCAATTAGCAAGCTTACATTAAGACATTGAAAAAACTCAATCAACGTTTTTGCAGAGTTCGGCCGCACAAGAATCCAGCAGACCTGCTTCTCCTTCACGACAATGCGCGCCCTCACACAAGTCTGGCAACACGGGAAGCAATCACCAAATTGGGTTAGACTGTAGTACCCCATCCACCCTATAGTCCCGATTTGGCACCCTCTGATTTTCATCTATTTGGTCCACTTAAAGATGCACTCCGTGGGACAAGGTTTGAAGATGATGAAGGAGTTATTCATGCAGCGAAGAAATGGCTACATGATCAAGACAAAATCTGGTACGGGCTAGGAATACATGCACTTGTTTCGCGCTGGCATAAAGCCGTGCAAGTTGATGGGGATTATGTTGAATAATACCGATGTTTACATGACATATCCTTGTATATTGTGTATAAATTTCATGTTTTTGAATAAACAGCTCCTGAGAAAAACGATGTGGTGCATTACTTTCTGAACGCCCCTCGTATATATATATATATATATATATATATATATATATATATATATTACTTGATGCAATAAATCATTGTTAGTGTGGATCAGAATTCTCTTTTACTTCTACCTGTTTATTGTAAAGTGTGACGTCACTGTCCACATTCGTTCTCCTTACTCGTCGTGTTTATCACGATCGTAAAGAGGCAGAGGAGGTCAACAGCACTTAAACAAGTTGTCATTGAGTGGTGGGAGTGAAGGGAAACCTCACAACCTTCCTTCTGGCAGTTATTCCTCACTCTATCACACGGTCTACACTTCTTTCACAACTCTTTCACGCCTCACTCAGGTTTTTGTCTGTCTCAGCCAGACTCTATCTAAACCACTCGTGACACTGACTAAACTTTTTTTCTTTAAGTATTCACACATCTATAACAAAACTCAGGTTGTCTACAGTTGTTTTACTGCAGTATCCACTGATCCCTACCAAAATCCTAACCGTCTGCAGAGGTTTTACTGCAGTATACACTTTTCTATACCAAAATCCTACCTGTCTACATTTGTTTTACTGCAGTATCCACTTAGGTATGCAAAAAAATCCTAGCTCTGTACATAATCTTGGCTGCAGCATGTTTGTCCACAAAGAATGACTTTTTTTTTTTTTTTTTTTTTTTGAGGTTTCAAAAAAGTAAAGTGGACCGTTTTACGCTGTACTCACTGACAGATTCGAAAAATAAAGTCAAACACGTCTTAGAGTTGAACCCACAAGAGGATTAAAAAGAGAATGAGGTGGTCAAGAAGTAAATGGATAGAGCAGGATGGGGGAGGAGAAAACCAAAAAGAATTTAAATATTTTGTCACTACCTTTCATTTTATGCTCCCTTAGTCGTTCCTTTATTGTGTCGACTTTTTCATCATCAGTGGAGCAACCTGCAAGTAATTTCATTTTGCGGTGAACCCATCCCCTTGTCTTGTGGGCTGTTCTAAGCTTGGACAGTTCTCTACTCTGCGATGCTTTCTGTTTGAAAACCAAAGTACCACAATTACTTAAGAAAAACACAAGTATCTCAAATGCAGGAGACGATAACAAGATTGTACTGGAATAAACACTACAAGATGTAGAATCACACATGTACCTTGGCAGCAATATAGACGTTGTTGGAGGGACAATGATATCAAAACTAGAATTTAAAAAAGGTAGAAGATCTTTCATTGAATTGGTAAATGTATGGAGATAAAAAGAAATCAGGTTGAAAACCAAAAATCAGAAATTTCAGTTAAAATGTCAAGTCAGTCGAACTGTATGGCTCTTAAGCATGAAGAACAACAAAAACAATCAAAAAGCTACAGACTTTCATAAATGGATGCTTGTGTAGAATATCAGGTTTGAAATTGTACGATAAAATCACTAATGTAAAATAAAATATAAGGTAAAGGATCCCATTACACGCCCATTGAGGCTTATTGGGAATAAGGTGTTGAGGCCCATATTTTCTTGACCATCGGCACACTATGGGTGATGTGGTCGGCAGAGTTGTTCTGGCACCCAATTCATGAAGCTGGGTTGACCCCGCAGCCGTTTGCGGTGCAAAAAAAAATCCCACCTCAACTGGGGATCGAACCACAGACCACCGAGCTAGGAAGCCAGTGCACTTACCACTGCCCTACCAAATGTAGAATAACAAGAACTAAATAAGCGCCAGTGGAACAATAGATGAGAAGAGATAGATGGATAGGACATACATTGAGTCAACCTATTGATAGCACTACCCGATAGTTCTGGGATTCCCAGGGTAAGAGAGGTATAGGACGACCAAAGATCACGTGGAAAAGAGAACTGGAGACAGGCATGAAGGTATGAAGAATACATGTAAAGACCTTGAGCAGATGGCACGTGACAGGAAGACTTAGCGTAAGTTTGTTGAAGACCTATGCTCCTTTGGAAGCTGAAAGGTGAAAGGATAATGCAAGTACCTCAGTGTTCTATCTACTGAAATAACTAGTCCTGATGGGACAATCAAAAACAAGGGACTTAAAAGGCTTTGCATAACTGCGGAAAAGACATCTTGCTGGCTGTAAAACAACCGCAATGGAATTTAGAACAGTAATTTATATACAATAAATCTTTTGCTTTCACAGCTGCTTCAAGTTGGCATAATGGATAAAACCAGGAGTGAATCTGAAAGTCGCAACCAATGTGGAATGAGTTCGATTCCAAGCGCAAACGGAAACGTGACAACAGGGGGGGCGGGGCGGGGGGGGGGGGGGAGGGGGGGGGGAAGCTGATACTTGGAAGTCATGTATAAAAGCCGCGATATTTGTCTGTATCTGAGGAAGGTCGTTGACGTAAAGAGAAGAGACATAGTCCGCACCAAACGATACGTGGTCACGTAGACCCTTCTGGAACAGTCCCAGTTACGATGATTTAGCCATGTCTGCAGAATTTGAGAAGAATGGCTACCACGACATGTATGGGAAACTAAGAGCCATGGATCCAGACCTCCAAAACCACCCAGAGTCCGCTAAGAGGACAATATTAGACAATCTCTGAATGACTGAGGATTAGATTGGAACCAAGCCTAAAGAAAGACAACTGATAGAATAGCGTGACGGTCTCTCTGGCACACTTCTACACCTCAAGGTAGAAGAGGAACGACTAAGTAAGTAATACTTGCGTAATGGGGGAACCCCTTCTGATGATGGGATTATCTACTGTTGTCTGGCTATTTATAGAGTTTCCTATCATTTCATTTTATAATACAATTTTCAAAATTAATGTATCATAACTGCATATTAATTAAACATATATGATATCAAAATTAAGAGATGTATTTTCAAAGCATTCAGTGTTTAACGTAGTTAAATATACTTGTCAAAATATTAAGTTGGAGCCGCGCTGGCGATCCGGTGATCCAGGTTTGTAGCCCTGGCGAGGACATTTGAAGAGTATAGTCGACCGAGACTTGGACTGGAATAATTCTAGTCCTGCCGAAGACATTTGAAGCAGTGTCGTCGACCAGGGACTGGAATAACCTGAACGGCTCCTGAGCCGACCCAGCTCAAATAGGTACATCCGAAATCGGCGAATATCTGCCTGTCAATTTACAGGGAATTAAAAATATTTTAAAAATATTTTAAACACACGCTTTTAATGCACTAAAAACCCAAAAATAATTTTTCGAGGAGTTTATAGCTTGCAGTCAAAAAATGTAACATCAAATAGACAAAAAGCGTGGGGCGCTTAAGCGCTTATCATATATTTTATCCATAAGTGTCTAATGAAGTAGTATAAAGGATCCCGTTACACGCCCATTGAGGCATATTGGGAATATGGTGTCAGGCCCATATTTTCTTGACCATCGGCACACTAGGGGTGATGTGGTCAGCATCACGCCGGCCGCCTTAACCTTCCCAGAGTTGCTCTGTTACCCAATTCAGGCTGGGTCGACCCAGGAGCCGTTTGCGGCCTAAAAAACTCCCACCTGATCTGGGGATCGAACCATAGACCACTGAGCTAGGAAGCCAGTGCACTAACCACTATGCTACCGCAGCTCCCAATGAAGTATAAAGCTGTTACGTTATAATTTCGCGTGGGAGGTAAATGTTTGAGATCCTCACACGTGGGTCTAGTATAGACGCACTTTTGAGTGTATTTTTTTTAAATAACTTTTTTCCTCGTTTTAGCGAGGCGCGTCCCGTTCAACCCAGTCGGTTATATTAGGGTGCATGTCCAAATATAAAAGACCCTTAGGTCTGAAGTAATATTTGAGTGTATCTAAGTTGATTGCATGTATGATTTTTTGCGTGCCACCGTGCACGATGTTTGAACGTAATGACGCAATTTGTCGCGGTGATTTGTTGCCATCCAGCTAATATTCTGGAGGCAGATCCGAATATTAGCCGTCTGATTTAGACTTGATTTTCTCATGTACTTTTCCTTGGTTCGGAAAGTCACGATCATTATAATCATCTTTAAGATGAAAACGTCGCTCTTGAAGTAAACATGCCAAGACGCGCTTGAGTTATATGTTTAACCCAAAAACGACTCATTTTTAAGTATCTCACCTTTGATACTTGGTTCTTCAGGATTGTCTATTGTAGAGCTTTGACTTGACCAGTGGAGTCAAGTCACTAGTGCGTCAGTACAATGCCTGGGGTCATTAGTGGATCTTAATAGGAATTCTCAACGCTTTTACCATGATGGATTTTAATAACCTATGCATCCTATCACTTCGTTGCCGTAGTATTTCCGTTAACCTTCATGGGGTAACGGCCAGCGCTGTCAATCAACGGCCGCATTTGTACTTACTGATCCAAGTATGATGCCCAACACATGTAACTGCATTTATGAACTGTTCCTGCATATGATGTCAAAGTCGATGTCCTTTCGTATAATAAATCGTGACCTGATTGATGTTCTACATGGTTCCAGCTTACATTACTTACAAGTTGGCCAGCTTATGACCCAGTCGTTGCTGTTGTATTAGTATTGTCTTCATCACCCTAAACGAATTGACGGCCCACATCACATTCGCGTAACCAAATAATACGTCGGCCACTAACAGTAAGCCCGACAGGCCTGTGATGATGTCACCATGATACAACGTTAAAATATCTCCAAAATTAACGATGAAATGTAGGGTTAAAAATAATGCGTAAGATACTAGGAGACATGCTCGCCCATGCCAGCCTTTCCCACCGCCATTTAAAACTAACGAGTTAGAAGTGCAGACGAAACGTTTACCCTTTGTAGACGGGAGAGAACGGAGGACACAAAAAAGGAAAAATATGTCTGAACACGTGTTTGAAGTTCGAACGGCAAAAAGACGCAATTGGGGGTGAAAAGAAAAAAATTCACGTCCCGAGTTGACATAAAGTAAGGAAATGGACAAGAAACGGACATTAGCTCTTGATCGAGACAGTCATTTCTTGGACGTGTTTCGATACTTGGTCTTTATTTGAATGCCGCGGCAAAACACATGAGGGAAGGTTCTCGAACAAATTTCAAAAATTAAACTTGAGAAGAAATATGTTTTTTTTTTTAATACTAGAGTTATGAAAATAAAACCTAGCTAGTTTGATAGCCCATCTTGAGCAGAGAAATAATATGCTTTCATTTATACAGACGGATAGATAATAAAGAAGATATTGACAAAAGACTGTAGTGTTCATATCATACAAGCGAATGCACTGTTAACCCATGTCACTTGTAGTGGGTTTGATGGTATTGTATGGTGGTGATGGTACTACGTGTGATGCATGAGGTCAGCTGTGAAGGCTCCTGAGATAAAATGTAACTGAGAGTTGTCAGAAGGCCCTTCTCGCTACCACTACGACCTCACACTTATCTTTTGTTGTGTTCTAATGAATGTGGCTACGTTAAATGTCTAGGGTAATGATATGTACTGTGGTGTGATAGTTTATAGACACACACACAGATATTTACAAAGTCTAATACTATTAACAAATGTTATAATACACTGAACTAACTCAAGTGTGTAAAATTTTGATAGAATTTATCTTACATTTATTTGATCTGGACCGAGTTTTATTTCGGCCAGAACATATGAAAGGTTTAGAAATTATGAAAGAAATGCATGAAATTATTACATAATAAATGCAAGAGTGTACATATGTATGTTACTAGACTATTTAGTTTTATTAATGTTTATAGTAGTCATCTAATTTGGGAGACCGTTTAATGGTTGTGCTGTTGGGGTGGCCTCATCACTCCAGTCTATATTGACTACACAGTGTCCAGTAAATTGCAGGAATTTTATGGGATTGTTAGTAACTATATTGAGTTGGTGAATTCTCAGCAGACCAGAGGCTCACTCAACTTTGAAGATGTAGCTCTGGTGCTGAGATCTGGTGGCCCCACCTCTCCGTGCTTGGGGGCAATAATAGTGGTCTGGTGGCCCCACCTCTTCGTGCTTGGGGGCAATAATAGGCTGCTCTGACACAAGGTTACTGCACGGATCCACTCGGGTAAAATCAACAACTCGTTTGACACCACAATGGTGCCAACTGAAACTCACAGCTCTGCAATCAAAGTATTGGCTATGTGTCAAAATTCCATTCTCTAACCATGTCTGGACACAACACTACACAACAACAACACCATATAGACAGGTCAGATCTCTCTGACCATACAGCACATTTTACCATGGTGGTTTCACATCAGATAGGTTCTCCCAGACTACAGATTCTGAAATATGTTTATTAGTTTCCTCCCCTAAAATAGGATAGGTAATATGTTTCATTGTTCTCAACACTTGATCTGTCCTTCTTAATCCTTGCTGGAGTTTATGTATTTTATTTGTCTCTAGACCCTGAACTGGGGCGGGGGGTCTAGAGCTAACCCTTACTTGTTGTAAGGAACAGATTATGCTATTGCAGTATCAAATCACTCGAACCTTAAACAAATATTAAAATGTATAAAGAAATAAGTTTAGTCTTACCAGAAATATGAATATAGTACACAGTAAATAAGTGCTAGCAAAACTCTGCTGAGCCGCTGGCTATAGTATGGTGTCCCACTGAATATTATGTATTATTTCTGGGAAATCACCACTACAATTAATGACTGTGTTACTGGACAGACTTATGTCGAATGGCCAAAAATGTGCGTCTCTATCCCGCTAATATAAAATGCGTTGGCCAATCAGATCAGAAGACTAAGCTTTTCAATTCAAAATTTGAAAATAAAGTCAAAATTACATCTTATTTTCTCAAATGTACGTCCGTCACATTTTATCTTTTCCCAAAAAAGTCAAAAGTACATCTCAATTTTTAAAATGTACGTCGGTCACAATTTATCTTTTTCCCACAATTTCACTTGTTTTTTTGGACTAACACATGTAAAACTGCACGAACCTGCCTCCTAAGTTATTTTTAGCCACTACTGTCCGCTACTCCCCCCTCTCTTGCATTCTAACTAGATTTGAACACTTGAGTCTCAAGGTTGCGATTTTTGTGCAAATAGTGGCATGTTTGATTCAATGCAGTCTTTCGCTGATGTGAACAACCCCGTCTTTTGTCATTATCTTTCTTATTATCTGTCCGTCTGTATAAATGAAAGTATATTATTTCACTGCTCAGAATGGGCCATCCGGCCAGCTAATTTTTATATTCCTAACATTAATATTAAGAAAAAGTTACTTTTTGAATTTTGTAATATTTCAAGCATCTGCGTTTGCCGCTGAATTCAAATACAAGGCTTGGTATCGCAAAAGCGTCCAATAAATGACTGTGGCGTATCATATCCAAGGTCCCTTCTGTCGAATTCCTTTCTTTATGTCAACTTGGGGGGCGTGACTTTTCCTCCTTGCCCCACCAATTTGCGTCCATTAACCTCGCTAGTTCAAGTATGCGTTCAGTCAGATTTTTGTCTTTTGATCCTCGTTCCGTTTTGCCTTCAAGTCTAACACCTGATGACCCGCGGCGCGGGCGATCATGTATTCCAGCAACTTACGCATTGGTTTTTTATCCCTACGTTGTATCATTGGAGATATTTTGACGTTGTATCACTGTTAATTTTTACGACACATCTCCCCACCTGAAAACATGCCTACGGCAAGTTCTAAAACCAGTGATACACATAGACAAAATCTCTCCTCACGTCTGCCATTACTCTAATTTTGATCACAGGGGTGCCTTTTTTGTTTGTGGCCTAGGTGCTCTCTGCAGTTTTTCCAAGTTCTTAGGATCAGGGGTCATGCTACCCTGATATACCGTGTGTCCCAAGAATTCCAACTCTTTGCATCCAATGCAACATTTTGTTGGCCTAGCAGTTAAGTTCGCCTCCCTAAGCCTATTAAATAACATTTCTAGAGCTTCAATGTGTTCTTCAAATGTCTCTGTGGCGACGAGAATATCATCCATGAAATTCGTGATACATGGGTTATTCAGGGGATCCAACAATTTGCGCATCATCCTTGAAAACACACTCGGAGCATTCTTCAGTCCGAATGGTAGCATATTGAATTCATAATGTCCATCTGAAGTGCTAAAAGCCAAATAAGGTCTCACTTCAGGCTTCACTGGGATCTGGTAATAGCCTTTACTAAGATCCACCTTTGAAAAGTATTTTGCCTTGTTCAGTCTGGCAAATAACTGTTTTGTGTCTGGTAATGGATCCACTTGTCCTTCTGTGACAGCATTCAGTTTCCTGTAATCTATGCACAGTCTGTGTTCCCCAGACGGTTTTCTCAGCAATACGACACTAGAGCTAAAAGATGATTCACTGTGTGAAATAATCCCTTCCTTCAACAAATAATCTATTTCTTCCTTCAATGCCTTCTCCTTCGCGAACGGAATAGAATAGGCTCTCATACAGATTGGGTTTGAGTCTACCAGTTTCATGTCATACTGTAGCAAATTTGTATGTCCTGGTTTATCTGTTAATACATCTGTATGTTCCTCCAGAACCTGTTGAACTCTCCCCCTCTGGTTTTTAGTCAGGTGCTTACTGACTTTTACCTGTGCTGCTGTTTCACAAGGATGTAATGGGTATTCATGTGAGGTGAGTGGTTCCTTTTGCATTTGAGTTGCGATAGCTAAGGTCAGTAAGGGGGTGCTTTCCTGGAGTGGTCTGTCCAGATACTTCTTTAACAGGTTTACATGATAAACTTTCTCCTTCCCCTTTTTGTCAATTTTATAGTTTGTTCTAGACACCTTCTCTAGAACCGTATATGGACCTTGCCATCCAATTTGTAATTTATTCTGGCTACCGGGTAGTAGAAGCAGCACCTTCTCTCCGACTGCCAGTTCTCTGTCCTTTGCCTTCCTATTAAAATATGCTGCATGTTTCTTCCTGGCTTGTTTCAAATTATCATTTGCCAGTTTCCATCCAGCTTTCAAACGAGTGGTCAGTTCGTTCACGTATTGATAAGATGAGGTAACAGTCTCTTCCGCCTTCTCATCTGTCCAGGTCCTTAATAGAGCTTCTAATGGACCTTTTATTGGCCTCCCAAATAGCAGAGTTGCGGGAGCCATCCCGGTTGAACTATGTGGTACCTCCCGGTACGCAAACAATGCGGCGGGCAGGAATTGATCCCACAGATCCGGTTTTTCGTGTGCCAGCTTTCTCAGGATAGAAATGAGAGTCCCGTTGAACCTCTCTACCTGGCCGTTCCCTTGCGGATGGTACGGACTACAATGAAAGTGTCTGGCTTGAAATAGCTTAAAAACTTCTTCCGTTAGTTTCCCCTTGAACTGAGAACCATTATCCGTCAAGATTTGATGCGGGAATCCTAATCGGGTAAATATTGTAAGTAGTGCCTCTGCTACATGTTTTGAATCAATTGATGGCAGGGCTACCGCCTCTCCCCACATAGAACAAGTGTCCACCAGAGTAAGGATGTAACTGTTCCTCCTCTTGGTCCGAGTGAGAGGTCCTACAATATCCACTGCAACCCTCTCAAAAGGTGTTCCCACTATGGGCATTTCCCCTAGAGTTGCAGGAGCAGTCCAGTGCTTTGGAGCTACCCTTTGACATTCTGGGCAGGATTTGACATATCTTTTTATATCCTCCGTTATCCCTGGCCAGAAGTAATGACAAGCTATACGCTGTCCTGTGGCGCTGATCCCCATGTGACCACTGAAGGGAATCGCATGCCCGAGTTCCATCACTTTATCTCTATATGAAGTGGGAAGAACCAGCTGGTTGTGACCATTTGTTCCAGTTCCGGCCTTCCTGTATAAGAGTTTGTTCTTCATGAAATATTCCCCCTTGCTCGGAGGTGTGTGGCATTTGGGCAATTTTTTAAAACATGGCTTGAGTGTCCTATCCTCAGCCTGCGCCTTCCTCATCTCCTCTGGATGAGCATTTATAGGTTCACCTTCTTCCTCCTTCTTCTGTGACCTGGTCTGCACTGTCGCCATGATCACAGGTCTCTCGGGATTCCCCAAGAAGACGTATCTACACCCCAATATCAGAGGGTAGATTGGTTCATCTATCACTGCTGCTCTGATTTCTCCTTCCACATAGCGAGTTTTCACCGTTATCCTTGCGATGGGAAGTGTCATGAGTGGTATGTCCTTAGTTGCCCCTTGTATTTCCACTGTTTCTGTGGTATACTGACTTGGGTCCACTAGGCTAGACTTCACAACTGAATCATAATCCAAACCTGTATCATAAAGGCACCTTATGGTGACCCCATTACAAATAACATCCTCACAAACTGGGGGGTGATAAGGTTCCTGTTGTCCATTAGGATTAACCTTTAATCTTTGCGTCCCCGACTTCATTGCAGCAATGTTTGAAGGTTTCCTTCTACAAAATTCGGTGTTATGGTTATCCTTCTTGCACCATTTACACCATCTTTTTCCTTGGTTCAACGGTTTTCTTTCATTGAATTTTTGGTCATTGAACTGTGAGTTTCTGTCTCTGTAGTCATTTCTTGGCCGTTCAAAGTTTGTCCTACCTTTATTTCCCTGCTCCCTATTATCAAATTTATTAAATTGCTGTGGAGCTTTAAAATTATCTATGTGCTTCTTTTTAGCACCACTTACCTCTGCCTGGGCTGCCTGATACCTCTCAGCGACATTTAAAACCTCCCCCAACTTCTCTGCACCTTGTTCCATGAGAAATTTTCTCATGTCTGGAGCCATGGACTCTCTCAATTGCTCAATCATGATCATTTCTTTAAGATCTTAGGTCTTCCCCAGAGCAGTCCATTTCTCCAAATAAGTTTCTAGTCTGGCAGAGAATTGGTGGTATGTCTCCCCAGACAACAATTTGGCATTTCTAAATTTCTTACGATAAAATTCCCCATTTTTTTCGTACCTCAATAACAAAGCCTGCTTTAACATGTCATAATTCTCCTGGTCTTCTCTGTTCATTTTTGCAAAGACTTCGTAAGAAGTACCTCTCAGTCCCTGTGATAGCTTTAAACTCCACCTCTCTCTCTCTAACCCATATGTAGTAGCTAATAACTCAAAACGTCCTAGGTACCCCTCTATGTCATCGTCTTTTTCAACAAAATGGTCTAAATGAAACCCCATAGCTGAGTTTGAGGCTCCCAGACTGGGCGTAGCATCTGAGGCAAAAGGGCTGGCACCATTTTCAGGAGCCTGGCCTTGTAGCTCCAGCTCCCTTAGTCGTAATTCGTGCTCCCTTTGCAACCTTCTATCTTCTGCCTCCCTTTGCTGTCGTTTTTCTTCGGCCTCCAATGCCTTTGCCTCTTTGTCAGCCTCAATCTGCAACCTCTTAGTCTCAGCCTCAATTTGTAACCTCTTCTCTTCAGCCAACCGTTCAGACTCTAATTTTCTTTCAGCCTCTTTGTCTAATCTCCTTTCTTCCCGTTCAATATATTTATCACATTCAGCCGTTACATGTTGAATTAAAATCTGACCCTCCATTCCCATCTCCTTTGCCGACAGCACAGCAGCTGATCGGAATTTTGCTAGCTCCGCCATACTTTTTAGACAATATAATAATATACAAGATAAATCTCTAACCACTAAATTACTTCTAATTACTATAGTCTAAATGGAGCCGCGGTAGCATAGTGGTTAGTGCACTGGCTTCCTAGCGCAGTGGTCTATGGTTCGATCCCCAGATGAGGCGGAAAAATTTTTAGGCCACAAACGGCTCCTGGGTCGACCCAGCCCCAAATGGGTACCAGAGCTACTCTGGGAAGGTTAAGGCGGCCGGCGTGATGCCGACCACATCACCCCTCGTGTGCCGACGGTCAAGATAATATGGGCCTAACACCATATTCCCAATATGCCTCAATGGGCGTGTAACGGGTTCCTTTACCTTTTTTTACTTTTTTACTATAGTCTAAATAATTCTAATTAAATAATTAACTAATTACTTATTACTGGTTGTGAAGATTCACCAACTTTTATCTGCAGGGACACTTTTAATTTTAAAGGGAATTTTACAATTTTCTTCCCCTAATTTTATTTCTCCCACCAGGAGATCCTAATATACTTAATGGGCTAATTATCCCGGGACAAAGAGACCCCAATATATGTAATTAATTTAAATCCCGAGATCGAGCCACCCAATATATGTAGTGGGTTTGATGGTATTGTATGATGGTGATGGTACTACGTGTGATGCATGAGGTCAGCTGTGAAGGCTCCTGAGATAAAATGTAACTGAGAGTTGTCAGAAGGCCCTTCTCGCTACCACTACGACCTCACACTTATCTTTTGTTGTGTTCTAATGAATGTGGCTACGTTAAATGTCTAGGGTAATGATATGTACTGTGGTGTGATAGTTTATAGACACACACACAGATATTTACTAAGTCTAATACTATTAACAAATGTTATAATACACTGAACTAACTCAAGTGTGTAAAATTTTGATAGAATTTATCTTACATTTATTTGATCTGGACCGAGTTTTATTTCGGCCAGAACATATGAAAGGTTTAGAAATTATGAAAGAAATGCATGAAATTATTACATAATAAATGCAAGAGTGTACATATGTATGTTACTAGACTATTTAGTTTTATTAATGTTTATAGTAGTCATCTAATTTGGGAGACCGTTTAATGGTTGTGCTGTTGGGGTGGCCTCATCACTCCAGTCTATATTGACTACACAGTGTCCAGTAAATTGCAGGAATTTTATGGGATTGTTAGTAACTATATTGAGTTGGTGAATTCTCAGCAGACCAGAGGCTCACTCAACTTTGAAGATGTAGCTCTGGTGCTGAGATCTGGTGGCCCCACCTCTCCGTGCTTGGGGCAATAATAGTGGTCTGGTGGCCCCACCTCTCCGTGCTTGGGGCAATAATAGGCTGCTCTGACACAAGGTTACTGCACGGATCCACTCGGGTAAAATCAACAACTCGTTTGACACCACAATGGTGCCAACTGAAACTCACAGCTCTGCAATCAAAGTATTGGCTATGTGTCAAAATTCCATTCTCTAACCATGTCTGGACACAACACTACACAACAACAACACCATATAGACAGGTCAGATCTCTCTGACCATACAGCACATTTTACCATGGTGGTTTCACATCAGATAGGTTCTCCCAGACTACAGATTCTGAAATATGTTTATTAGTTTCCTCCCCTAAAATAGGATAGGTAATATGTTTCATTGTTCTCAACACTTGATCTGTCCTTCTTAATCCTTGCTGGAGTTTATGTATTTTATTTGTCTCTAGACCCTGAACTGGGGCGGGGGGTCTAGAGCTAACCCTTACTTGTTGTAAGGAACAGATTATGCTATTGCAGTATCAAATCACTCGAACCTTAAACAAATATTAAAATGTATAAAGAAATAAGTTTAGTCTTACCAGAAATATGAATATAGTACACAGTAAATAAGTGCTAGCAAAACTCTGCTGAGCCGCTGGCTATAGTATGGTGTCCCACTGAATATTATGTATTATTTCTGGGAAATCACCACTACAATTAATGACTGTGTTACTGGACAGACTTATGTCGAATGGCCAAAAATGTGCGTCTCTATCCCGCTAATATAAAATGCGTTGGCCAATCAGATCAGAAGACTAAGCTTTTCAATTCAAAATTTGAAAATAAAGTCAAAATTACATCTTATTTTCTCAAATGTACGTCCGTCACATTTTATCTTTTCCCAAAAAAGTCAAAAGTACATCTCAATTTTTAAAATGTACGTCGGTCACAATTTATCTTTTTCCCACAATTTCACTTGTTTTTTTGGACTAACACATGTAAAACTGCACGAACCTGCCTCCTAAGTTATTTTTAGCCACTACTGTCCGCTACTCCCCCCTCTCTTGCATTCTAACTAGATTTGAACACTTGAGTCTCAAGGTTGCGATTTTTGTGCAAATAGTGGCATGTTTGATTCAATGCAGTCTTTCGCTGATGTGAACAACCCCGTCTTTTGTCATTATCTTTCTTATTATCTGTCCGTCTGTATAAATGAAAGT
This sequence comes from Oreohelix idahoensis, assembly GCA_024509875.1. Taxonomy (NCBI): domain Eukaryota; kingdom Metazoa; phylum Mollusca; class Gastropoda; order Stylommatophora; family Oreohelicidae; genus Oreohelix; species Oreohelix idahoensis. The sequence goes on along the minus strand of JAMPIV010014846.1, from coordinate 370,473 downwards.
ATATTATTTCACTGCTCAGAATGGGCCATCCGGCCAGCTAATTTTTATATTCCTAACATTAATATTAAGAAAAAGTTACTTTTTGAATTTTGTAATATTTCAAGCATCTGCGTTTGCCGCTGAATTCAAATAAAAGGCTTGGTATCGCAAAAGCGTCCAATAAATGACTGTGGCGTATCATATCCAAGGTCCCTTCTGTCGAATTCCTTTCTTTATGTCAACTTGGGGGGCGTGACTTTTCCTCCTTGCCCCACCAATTTGCGTCCATTAACCTCGCTAGTTCAAGTATGCGTTCAGTCAGATTTTTGTCTTTTGATCCTCGTTCCGTTTTGCCTTCAAGTCTAACACCTGATGACCCGCGGCGCGGGCGATCATGTATTCCAGCAACTTACGCATTGGTTTTTTATCCCTACGTTGTATCATTGGAGATATTTTGACGTTGTATCACTGTTAATTTTTACGACACATCTCCCCACCTGAAAACATGCCTACGGCAAGTTCTAAAACCAGTGATACACATAGACAAAATCTCTCCTCACGTCTGCCATTACTCTAATTTTGATCACAGGGGTGCCTTTTTTGTTTGTGGCCTAGGTGCTCTCTGCAGTTTTTCCAAGTTCTTAGGATCAGGGGTCATGCTACCCTGATATACCGTGTGTCCCAAGAATTCCAACTCTTTGCATCCAATGCAACATTTTGTTGGCCTAGCAGTTAAGTTCGCCTCCCTAAGCCTATTAAATAACATTTCTAGAGCTTCAATGTGTTCCTCAAATGTCTCTGTGGCGACGAGAATATCATCCATGAAATTCGTGATACATGGGTTATTCAGGGGATCCAACAATTTGCGCATCATCCTTGAAAATACACTCGGAGCATTCTTCAGTCCGAATGGTAGCATGTTGAATTCATAATGTCCATCTGAAGTGCTAAAAGCCAAATAAGGTCTCACTTCAGGCTTCACTGGGATCTGGTAATAGCCTTTACTAAGATCCACCTTTGAAAAGTATTTTGCCTTGTTCAGTCTGGCAAATAACTGTTTTGTGTCTGGTAATGGATCCACTTGTCCTTCTGTGACAGCATTCAGTTTCCTGTAATCTATGCACAGTCTGTGTTCCCCAGACGGTTTTCTCAGCAATACGACACTAGAGCTAAAAGATGATTCACTGTGTGAAATGATCCCTTCCTTCAACAAATAATCTATTTCTTCCTTCAATGCCTTCTCCTTCGCGAACGGAATAGAATAGGCTCTCATACAGATTGGGTTTGAGTCTACCAGTTTCATGTCATACTGTAGCAAATTTGTATGTCCTGGTTTATCTGTTAATACATCTGTATGTTCCTCCAGAACCTGTTGAACTCTCTCCCTCTGGTTTTTAGTCAGGTGCTTACTGACTTTTACCTGTGCGGCTGTTTCACAAGGATGTAATGGGTATTCATGTGAGGTGAGTGGTTCCTTTTGCATTTGAGTTGCGATAGCTAAGGTCAGTAAGGGGGTGCTTTCCTGGAGTGGTCTGTCCAGATACTTCTTTAACAGGTTTACATGATAAACTTTCTCCTTCCCCTTTTTGTCAATTTTATAGTTTGTTCTAGACACCTTCTCTAGAACCGTATATGGACCTTGCCAACCAATTTGTAATTTATTCTGGCTTCCGGGTAGTACAAGCAGCACCTTCTCTCCGACTGCCAGTTCCCTGTCCTTTGCCTTCCTATTAAAATATGCTGCATGTTTCTTCCTGGCTTGTTTCAAATTATCATTTGCCAGTTTCCATCCAGCTTTCAAACGAGTGGTCAGTTCGTTCACGTATTGATAAGATGAGGTAACAGTCTCTTCCGCCTTCTCATCTGTCCAGGTCCTTAATAGAGCTTCTAATGGACCTTTTATTGGCCTCCCAAATAGCAGAGTTGCGGGAGCCATCCCGGTTGAACTATGTGGTACCTCCCGGTACGCAAACAATGCGGCGGGCAGGAATTGATCCCACAGATCCGGTTTTTCGTGTGCCAGCTTTCTCAGGATAGAAATGAGAGTCCCGTTGAACCTCTCTACCTGGCCGTTCCCTTGCGGATGGTACGGACTACAATGAAAGTGTCTGGCTTGAAATAGCTTAAAAACTTCTTCCGTTAGTTTCCCCTTGAACTGAGAACCATTATCCGTCAAGATTTGATGCGGGAATCCTAATCGGGTAAATATTGTAAGTAGTGCCTCTGCTACATGTTTTGAATCAATTGATGGCAGGGCTACCGCCTCTCCCCACATAGAACAAGTGTCCACCAGAGTAAGGATGTAACTGTTCCTCCTCTTGGTCCGAGTGAGAGGTCCTACAATATCCACTGCAACCCTCTCAAAAGGTGTTCCCACTATGGGCATTTCCCCTAGAGTTGCAGGAGCAGTCCAGTGCTTTGGAGCTACCCTTTGACATTCTGGGCAGGATTTGACATATCTTTTTATATCCTCCGTTATCCCTGGCCAGAAGTAATGACAAGCTATACGCTGTCCTGTGGCGCTGATCCCCATGTGACCACTGAAGGGAATCGCATGCCCGAGTTCCATCACTTTATCTCTATATGAAGTGGGAAGAACCAGCTGGTTGTGACCATTTGTTCCAGTTCCGGCCTTCCTGTATAAGAGTTTGTGCTTCATGAAATATTCCCCCTTGCTCGGAGGTGTGTGGCATTTGGGCAATTTTTTAAAACATGGCTTGAGTGTCCTATCCTCAGCCTGCGCCTTCCTCATCTCCTCTGGATGAGCATTTATAGGTTCACCTTCTTCCTCCTTCTTCTGTGACCTGGTCTGCACTGTCGCCATGATCACAGGTCTCTCGGGATTCCCCAAGAAGACGTATCTACACCCCAATATCAGAGGGTAGATTGGTTCATCTATCACTGCTGCTCTGATTTCTCCTTCCACATAGCGAGTTTTCACCGTTATCCTTGCGATGGGAAGTGTCATGAGTGGTCTGTCCTTAGTTGCCCCTTGTATTTCCACTGTTTCTGTGGTATACTGACTTGGGTCCACTAGGCTAGACTTCACAACGAATCATAATCCAAACCTGTATCATAAAGGCACCTTATGGTGACCCCATTACAAATAACATCCTCACAAACTGGGGGGTGATAAGGTTCCTGTTGTCCATTAGGATTAACCTTTAATCTTTGCGTCCCCGACTTCATTGCAGCAATGTTTGAAGGTTTCCTTCTACAAAATTCGGTGTTATGGTTATCCTTCTTGCACCATTTACACCATCTTTTTCCTTGGTTCAACGGTTTTCTTTCATTGAATTTTTGGTCATTGAACTGTGAGTTTCTGTCTCTGTAGTCATTTCTTGGCCGTTCAAAGTTTGTCCTACCTTTATTTCCCTGCTCCCTATTATCAAATTTATTAAATTGCTGTGGAGCTTTAAAATTATCTATGTGCTTCTTTTTAGCACCACTTACCTCTGCCTGGGCTGCCTGATACCTCTCAGCGACATTTAAAACCTCCCCCAACTTCTCTGCACCTTGTTCCATGAGAAATTTTCTCATGTCTGGAGCCATGGACTCTCTCAATTGCTCAATCATGATCATTTCTTTAAGATCTTAGGTCTTCCCCAGAGCAGTCCATTTCTCCAAATAAGTTTCTAGTCTGGCAGAGAATTGGTGGTATGTCTCCCCAGACAACAATTTGGCATTTCTAAATTTCTTACGATAAAATTCCCCATTTTTTTCGTACCTCAATAACAAAGCCTGCTTTAACATGTCATAATTCTCCTGGTCTTCTCTGTTCATTTTTGCAAAGACTTCGTAAGAAGTACCTCTCAGTCCCTGTGATAGCTTTAAACTCCACCTCTCTCTCTCTAACCCATATGTAGTAGCTAATAACTCAAAACGTCCTAGGTACCCCTCTATGTCATCGTCTTTTTCAACAAAATGGTCTAAATGAAACCCCATAGCTGAGTTTGAGGCTCCCAGACTGGGCGTAGCATCTGAGGCAAAAGGGCTGGCACCATTTTCAGGGCCGGGCCTTGTAGCTCCAGCTCCCTTAGTCGTAATTCGTGCTCCCTTTGCAACCTTCTATCTTCTGCCTCCCTTTGCTGTCGTTTTTCTTCGGCCTCCAATGCCTTTGCCTCTTTGTCAGCCTCAATCTGCAACCTCTTAGTCTCAGCCTCAATTTGTAACCTCTTCTCTTCAGCCAACCGTTCAGACTCTAATTTTCTTTCAGCCTCTTTGTCTAATCTCCTTTCTTCCCGTTCAATATATTTATCACATTCAGCCGTTACATGTTGAATTAAAATCTGACCCTCCATTCCCATCTCCTTTGCCGACAGCACAGCAGCTGATCGGAATTTTGCTACCTCCGCCATACTTTTTAGACAATATAATAATATACAAGATAAATCTCTAACCACTAAATTACTTCTAATTACTATAGTCTAAATGGAGCCGCGGTAGCATAGTGGTTAGTGCACTGGCTTCCTAGCGCAGTGGTCTATGGTTCGATCCCCAGATGAGGCGGAAAAATTTTTAGGCCACAAACGGCTCCTGGGTCGACCCAGCCCCAAATGGGTACCAGAGCTACTCTGGGAAGGTTAAGGCGGCCGGCGTGATGCCGACCACATCACCCCTCGTGTGCCGACGGTCAAGATAATATGGGCCTAACACCATATTCCCAATATGCCTCAATGGGCGTGTAACGGGTTCCTTTACCTTTTTTTACTTTTTTACTATAGTCTAAATAATTCTAATTAAATAATTAACTAATTACTTATTACTGGTTGTGAAGATTCACCAACTTTTATCTGCAGGGACACTTTTAATTTTAAAGGGAATTTTACAATTTTCTTCCCCTAATTTTATTTCTCCCACCAGGAGATCCTAATATACTTAATGGGCTAATTATCCCGGGACAAAGAGACCCCAATATATGTAATTAATTTAAATCCCGAGATCGAGCCACCCAATATATGTAGTGGGTTTGATGGTATTGTATGATGGTGATGGTACTACGTGTGATGCATGAGGTCAGCTGTGAAGGCTCCTGAGATAAAATGTAACTGAGAGTTGTCAGAAGGCCCTTCTCGCTACCACTACGACCTCACACTTATCTTTTTTTGTGTTCTAATGAATGTGGCTACGTTAAATGTCTAGGGTAATGATATGTACTGTGGTGTGATAGTTTATAGACACACACACAGATATTTACTAAGTCTAATACTATTAACAAATGTTATAATACACTGAACTAACTCAAGTGTGTAAAATTTTGATAGAATTTATCTTACATTTATTTGATCTGGACCGAGTTTTATTTCGGCCAGAACATATGAAAGGTTTAGAAATTATGAAAGAAATGCATGAAATTATTACATAATAAATGCAAGAGTGTACATATGTATGTTACTAGACTATTTAGTTTTATTAATGTTTATAGTAGTCATCTAATTTGGGAGACCGTTTAATGGTTGTGCTGTTGGGGTGGCCTCATCACTCCAGTCTATATTGACTACACAGTGTCCAGTAAATTGCAGGAATTTTATGGGATTGTTAGTAACTATATTGAGTTGGTGAATTCTCAGCAGACCAGAGGCTCACTCAACTTTGAAGATGTAGCTCTGGTGCTGAGATCTGGTGGCCCCACCTCTCCGTGCTTGGGGGCAATAATAGTGGTCTGGTGGCCCCACCTCTCCGTGCTTGGGGGCAATAATAGGCTGCTCTGACACAAGGTTGCTGCACGGATCCACTCGGGTAAAATCAACAACTCGTTTGACACCACAATGGTGCCAACTGAAACTCACAGCTCTGCAATCAAAGTATTGGCTATGTGTCAAAATTCCATTCTCTAACCATGTCTGGACACAACACTACACAACAACAACACCATATAGACAGGTTAGATCTCTCTGACCATACAGCACATTTTACCATGGTGGTTTCACATCAGATAGGTTCTCCCAGACTACAGATTCTGAAATATGTTTATTAGTTTCTCCCCTAAAATAGGATAGGTAATATGTTTCATTGTTCTCAACACTTGATCTGTCCTTCTTAATCCTTGCTGGAGTTTATGTATTTTATTTGTCTCTAGACCCTGAACTGGGGCGGGGGGTCTAGAGCTAACCCTTACTTGTTGTAAGGAACAGATTATGCTATTGCAGTATCAAATCACTCGAACCTTAAACAAATATTAAAATGTATAAAGAAATAAGTTTAGTCTTACCAGAAATATGAATATAGTACACAGTAAATAAGTGCTAGCAAAACTCTGCTGAGCCGCTGGCTATAGTATGGTGTCCCACTGAATATTATGTATTATTTCTGGGAAATCACCACTACAATTAATGACTGTGTTACTGGACAGACTTATGTCGAATGGCCAAAAATGTGCGTCTCTATCCCGCTAATATAAAATGCGTTGGCCAATCAGATCAGAAGACTAAGCTTTTCAATTCAAAATTTGAAAATAAAGTCAAAATTACATCTTATTTTCTCAAATGTACGTCCGTCACATTTTATCTTTTCCCAAAAAAGTCAAAAGTACATCTCAATTTTTAAAATGTACGTCGGTCACAATTTATCTTTTTCCCACAATTTCACTTGTTTTTTTTGGACTAACACATGTAAAACTGCACGAACCTGCCTCCTAAGTTATTTTTAGCCACTACTGTCCGCTACTCCCCCCTCTCTTGCATTCTAACTAGATTTGAACACTCGAGTCTCAAGGTTGCGATTTTTGTGCAAATAGTGGCATGTTTGATTCAATGCAGTCTTTCGCTGATGTGAACAACCCCGTCTTTTGTCATTATCTTTCTTATTATCTGTCCGTCTGTATAAATGAAAGTATATTATTTCACTGCTCAGAATGGGCCATCCGGCCAGCTAATTTTTATATTCCTAACATTAATGTTAAGAAAAAGTTACTTTTTGAATTTTGTAATATTTCAAGCATCTGCGTTTGCCGCTGAATTCAAATACAAGGCTTGGTATCGCAAAAGCGTCCAATAAATGACTGTGGCGTATCATATCCAAGGTCCCTTCTGTCAAATTCCTTTCTTTATGTCAACTTGGGGGGGGGGGGGGGGGGGGCGTGCCTTTTCCTCCTTGCCCCACCAATTTGCGTCCATTAACCTCGCTAGTTCAAGTATGCGTTCAGTCAGATTTTTGTCTTTTGATCCTCGTTCCGTTTTGCCTTCAAGTCTAACACCTGATGACCCGCGGCGCGGGCGATCATGTATTCCAGCAACTTACGTATTGGTTTTTTATCCCTACGTTGTATCATTGGAGATATTTTGACGTTGTATCACTGTTAATTTTTACGACATCACTAAAAGTTACCAAGATCTTGGCCTTGAGTCTGCAAACGTAAAAATCGAGCTGTAATTAAAGAGAGGGGATGTGGTGGAGCATTGTAGCTAAAAATAACTTAGGCAGCAGATTCGTGTAGGAAATACATGTAAAACCAAGTGTGTTTTTATGAAAAAACAAGTAGAGACAGACGGACTAACAGACCGTTATACATACTTGACTGAGATTTGACTGAAGTGACTTTTGGTTGTTAATTTGAAAGCAAGGGGGGAAGTCGGCGATTGGTCAACGCATTTTATAGTAGCGGGATAGAGAGGTGAAAGTTTGCCATTCGACATAAGTCTGTTCAGAGACGCAGTTTGAATCCCTGATGGTGTTGATTCCATACGAATATAACTATATAGTGGGACGCCATCATACGGCCAGCAGCTCAGCTGAGTTTTGCTAGCAAACTTTAACTGTGTTCTCAATTCTGAATTCTGGTAAGAATGAACAATATTTATTCTGTATATTTTAATAATTCGAGTGATTGATACTGCCATATTATAAAAATGATTACGACAAGTAAGTGTTCGCTCTAGATCCCCAGCCCTAGATCAGGGTCTAGAGACATACATGCAAAGAAAACATATAGGCACGCCTAACTGAAACTATGAAAAAGGATCTAGTGTTGAGATCAGTGGAACATATCACCTATCTTATTTAATAGCAGGAAGCTATTGAACATATCTCAGATGTAATGTAGTCTTGGGGAACTAATACTATGTGAAACCAACTTGGTAAGATGTGCTGTGTAGTCAGAGAGATCTGACCCAGTCTATGTGGTGTTGTTGTTGTGTAGTGTTGTGTGCAGAAGTGGTTCAGGAAGTAGAGTTCTGACACATGACCAATACTTTTGTTTCAGAACTGTGAGTTTCTATTTGGCACCAAAGCGGTGTCAAATGCTGTAGTAATATATACAAGTGTGGACCAGAGCAGTCTATCATTGTGTCAGAGCAGCCGTATATTGCCCCCAGCACGGAGAGGTGGGGCCACAAGACTTTTGTACAGGATCGACGCAGGCGAGATAAGTTATATCTGGCCTGCTGGACTTTCACCAACGACATTTTCAACTAAATTATCCCTAATTCAACATTAATAAAGCCATGACATTGGGGAAATTAAACTATATATATTTATCCCTTAAGTCAACGAACAATGTTTGGTAGTCATAGACTGGGAGTGATTACACCATCCCAACAGCATATCTAGTTATAAGTTCTCCTGTGACTATCTTAATATAATTACTATTAACCAGTCATTTGAAATAATTAATTACACATTTTCCATTTTATTATGTCATATGATTTTGCATTCCATTTATGACTCCATAATATTTCTTATGTTCTGACCAACTAAACATTTGGTTCAGAACAAAATAAATTTATCAAAAGATTTAACTGTAAAAAACTAAAATAGCCTGAGTTAGTTCAGTGTGTTATAAATTCTATTAATATTATTAGACTTCTTAAATCTCTCTCTGTGTGTGTGTGTGTGTAAATTACCACTACACATTACATATCAGTACCCTAGATTTTTAACGTAGCCACATTCATTAGTAAAAAAGATATGTGTGAGGTCGTAAGTGGTAGTAAGAAGGGCCTTCTGTAATTCACATCTACATTTATCTCAGGAGCCTTCACAGCTGACCTCATACATCACACTAGGTAACATCAACCATACAATACCATCAAAATCCACTACAAGGCCTGACAACACTATTATCAGCAGTGCCAGTAATATAAAGTAAAACACAACAGTAACAAAAGCAGAAGTTAATTTCATGCAGAATCAGCGACCCACGCTTTTTGTCAATTTGATGTAACATTTTTTTTTTAAAGCTAGCTATAAACTCCTTGAAAAATTATTTTTGGGTTTAGTGCATTAAAAGCGTGTGTTTAAAATATTGTTTTTATATTTTTTATTTTCTTCTTTTCAGTGTTAGAAAAATTATGACATACTAAAACATAAACAATATATTTACTTATTGTAAATCTGGTCTAAAATTTCTTAAGCGATCCATTTCTTTTAGAGCGTCAATATTACATGGCTTTGTGCCTGTTAATTTGGTGCAGTCTTACTTACTTAGCCGTTCCCCTTCTACCGTGAGGTGTAGTAGAGATTTGGAAGGGAGAGCGCCAGATTATCCTATCGGCTGTCTTCCTCCTGGCCTGGTTCCGTTCTAGTCCTCGGTCCTTCAAAGATTGTCTAATGTTGTCCTCCCAGCTGACTCTGGGTCGTCCTGGGGGTCTGGATCCCTTGCTCTTTGTTTCCCATGCTTGTCGTGGTAGCCGATCTTCTCCCATTCTGCAGACATGGCCAAACCATCTTAGTTGGGACTGTTCTACTTGTGTCTGTGTTACAGAGTAAATATTATCAAGGGGAAGTGATCTTGTAAATGTTAAGCAAATAGATTCGATTACGGGTTATGTTGCTTGGTTAAGCTGATGTTAAGTTAAAATAGTATTAGGGGAATTCCCTCGTGTGATCGAGAAGTTTCCAAGTGGCGAACACTGGTCAGTTCAAATCGCGGAGATGTTTTTTTCTCTGAACTGTCTTGAGCTGTGAGTAAGCTCGTGTGACTAGCCCATGCAATTATCGAGACTGAGTTGTGTTTTTTAAACAACCGAGTCTCGTGTCTTTTTTGGCGGGTCTAGTGTGTGAACTAAGGCATTCTGTTTTGGGTACCGACGGGAGAGGTCGGTCCTACAGTGTGTGTTTCGAGTATGCCTGCGCAGTGCAAAAGTTATAAAGGCCATATTATTTGTGTAGGCCTATAATTTCTTGAGTTTATTGGAGAATTGTGTTTGTGAGTATTTTTGATGAGGTAAGGATCCAGGACATTTGTTTGAATATATAAATGTCAAGATGAGTGAAGGCGAGATTACTGCAGATTGCCAGGGAGTGCAGTCTTGCGAGAAATTGCCGAAAGTATTCACCATTGATGTAGTTAGCACGGCGAGGATGATGTCCGTTGGCTAACCGGATCTATATGCTATTTGAGGAGGCAATTGTTATTATTGAAAGGATCCACAGTTACATTAAAGCGCCAAGGTTGAGAGCGTCTTTGATGAAGCATATTTGAGAGGCCATCATTATCATTGAGAGGATCCACACATACATTAAAGCGCCAAGGTTGAGAGCGTCTTTGATGAAGCATATTTGAGAGGCCATCGTTATCATTGAGAGGATCCACACATACATTAAAGCGCCAAGGTTGAGAGCGTCTTTGATGAGGCATATTTGAGGAATTTATTATTGTCAGCACGGCGAGGATAAACCGTTGCTGGGAAAAGGGATCCATTGTCCGTTTATTGTGATGCTGATGTTGGAAGCATCGTTGGAGAGGCCATTTATTATTTACATTAGAGCGCCAATGTTGAGAGCGTCTTTGATGAGGCATATTTGAGGAATTCATTATATAAGCACGGTGATGCCGACCGTTGCTGAGAGGATCCAGTATTAATGTCATTATATTAGCACGGGGATGCCGACCGTTGCTAGACGGCCATTTATTATTTACATTAGAGCGCCAATGTTGAGAGCGTCTTTGATGAGGCATATTTGAGGAATTCATTATATAAGCACGGTGATGCCGACCGTTGCTGAGAGGATCCAGTATTGATATTATTATATTAGCACGGGGATGCCGACCGTTGCTGAGAGAACAGTAGTAATGTTATATAGCGCTCATGATTATGAGAAGTGGAGATGTGACTATAGTACTTTCTTGTTGTGAGTTATGTTTGACTATGTGTAATTATATAAACGTATTGTGACAATAAATTATGTTAACAGTACACCTGCCGTTACGCCATTCCATGCCTCTGATGTGTGTATCTGTGGCGTGTGAATGCACCACGCACACTCACTACAACATTTAACACGGTAGGAGAACAGTAGGCGTGATTATAGTCACGCATGACCATAAATAGCCATTAAACTATTAAAAGGAGTAATCATCAGATTGAAACCACATTTAGTATCAGTGATGATAAAACAACATTTAGTTGGGACTGTTCTACTTGTGTCTGCAGGGGGTGGGATTTTAGGCCTTGACGTATCGTCTGGTTGCGGACCATGTCTCTTCTTGTTACTTCAACCACCTTCCTCAGATACCTCATTTCTGAGGTTAGGATCTGGCTTTTGTGGGTTGTAGTCATTGCCCATGACTCGCATCCATATGTCAAGACTGGGACATAGGTGGAGCGGTATACAGCCATCTTCGTTTTCTTACCAACCTCTCTCTTGCTGAGGAATCCTCGATTTATGGCCTGAAAAAGTCTCCAGCTGCTGCTTTTCGATTGGCCAACTCTTCTTTGATGCCTCCCTTTCGGTCTATAATAGCTCCGAGATATTTAAAGTGGTCGACCTGCTCCATGACCTGTTCTCCCAGCTTAATCTGATGTCTTCTTTCTTCTTGTGATATCACCATGGATTTTGTTTTAGAGCTGCTTATGACCATCCCTCTCTTCTCCAGCTCTTTTGGTGCAATCAATTTCTTCAATTTGAAGGCCATCTAGAGATCGAACTCGACTTTCCCTTGATTCCTAATTTTATAATTTGGATTGTTTCCCTTGATTTAGCTACACTTGTTTGAGTACTGCCCTGTTTTACGCATAGAAAAAAATAAAGAACACCACGTACTCTTGAATTTTTAATTAACTTGATTATGGCCCTTGATTCGTTTACATTTCTTTACGAAAAACTTTAATTACTCATAATGTCACAATTACAATATTAAATTATTAATAATTGACTGATTATTGTATTGTCATCGGGAATACACAACTATGCCAAGTTTCATAGCTTTTGCTCATCTGGAAGTGATTGAAAAATCGATTGCAAGATTTGAAAGTGACATGAAAGTGACATACAAGTGAAGTTAAATAAAAGCGTGTAAAAAAGGGATACTGACGTAAATCATTCTCAGGTTATACATATTAACCGGAGATTTCGCCTCCAGAAATATCGGGCGTACGTAAAAGAAATATTAAGTATCATAACTAATTATCCATTGTGTTTTTTTTTTTTTTTCAGTACCCTTCAGCGTCTCAATGAGCATAACCCTTCAACAACGGTGTGCCACCTCCTCCTGTCGTATTCTATCCACTCAAGATCTTTCCATGTTTTCTTTATTCCTTTTATTTCTGTAACCAGAACGTGGGACAAAATATGACGTGTATCATATGATCAAAGGAAATTAAAAGGATATAAATAAAAGCGTGTGTGTCTTGCGACCACTACTTTCCGGGGCCCACTCGGTGCTAGAACCCCCCCCCCCCCAGTTCAGGCCCTGGTCCACCCGGCCGGTAGTTACCCCACAGGAGGCAGTCACTTGACCTCTTGCACCTATTTCTCCATGTTATAAATTTCATTTATGCAAAGATCATTTCATTTATAAACAGACATTTCTTTTAAGCAAAGAATTTAGAATAACTTTTCTCATGATACCAGCTTCGGAGTGTTCAAAAAATTATCAGAGTTGTGGAATCGGAGTCGTCGAGTCGGTCGTTTTTTAGTGGAGTCAGAGTGGGTAAAAAAAAAATGTCCGGACTCCGACTCGGAATTTTATGCCATACGACTCGTAAAAAACTGTAGTCGGATTAAGGAGTTGTAGTCGGACTTCTAAAATTTCAGGAGTCGAAGGCGGAAGATGTTTTGGCTGATTCCACAGCCTATGAAAATAATTGTCATAAGCCTTTATTCTGCAGTGACAGTTTACATAAACAGATAACTAAAATGGCCTTACCTTAGTCGTGGAAGCCAAATTCCTGTCATTGTTGCACTTCTGTGCGCTGAATAACGGAGAATAATCTGTGCTTCTTGCAGACGTTTCTTCACTATTAACTTTCCAACGTGCTGTAAGAATGTTGGATGTTGCAACAAATTTATCACCGTCGCGATTATTTCTTTTGGGGTCATTTATATTATTCGTCTGTGACTGTGAATTACCACATCTGGGATATAGAGTTGTTTCTTTTGACTTCACTGATGAGGCATTATGACAGTCTGTTTCACTGTCGCTGTCACTTGAGCCAAATAAAAGCATTTCAAGCGTGGGACCGACCAAACGACTGGAGACATAATGTGCATCCGTTCTGGTATCGTTAATGACTTTACAAGTCGAACTGCCAACTTGATTTTTCACTTGGTCAGTAACTCTACGAGTCAAAGTGCTTTCCGTGCTCAAATTTATTGGTCTGTCATGATCGTTAACTGAGTCTAGCATGTGATACCTGCCTTTGCCTTTTGATTTGCCCATGTTAAAGTCATAGGTACATTTAACCTTTTGTGAACGCTGCTTCTTTTCACTTGCTATACTTGAACTACTGCTGCTCATCTCTGCTGTACTGCTTTTGTGTTTGTCTATCTTCTGCTTCTTGGCCTTTCCCTTTTTATCTGAAACTGAGAGTGACTTTCCTTCCTTATCTTCTTCTCTACTCGTTGGGGTAAATTGTTTAAAGTGCGTTTTGTTCTCCGAGTTTTCGAGTATATCTAAGTCACCAACAACCCCACGTCTAATTTCATCAATATCATTGGTTTTTTTACCTACAACTTTTATCTTTACATATCGCTTGGGTTTGTAAGAAGTAATATCATTCCGAAGATTATCAGTGCTGTCTATTTCACTGTCAGAGTCATATAAAAATTCTTGTCCCGTGCTGTGTTTTAATCTTTTCCTGCCTCTTAATTTAGTAAAGGATGCAGATGAATAATCGATGACTGGTTCTTGATGAGCTTTGTGCTCAGGTTTCATTACTGTTACAGAATCTGACCTGGTTTGACCGCTTTCTTCACTGTCACAGTCTACCCATGATTTCTGCTCCAGACTGCCTTTATCAGTTTTAAACAATGAACCAGGAATTTGTTGCTTAGATGAACTGCTCATGCACTCGTGATCTGACACCAAATGTCGTGTCACTGATTCCTGTTTTCGCAGGTTGTCTTGTGTCCTAGATCTCAGCCTCCTCTCTGCCACATTTATAAAGTCACTTTCCATGCTATTGTCACAATCTGAAGTCAACTGGAAAACAGTTTTGTATTGTTGTGTACGCTCGGCATTCACCTGATCTTTCTCTTCCCCGCTAAAACAGCTACAACTCATAGGTAAGTCCATATCAATTATCAAACAAAGCTCACTTTTGTCTGACCTAACATCATCTCCAAACAAGGAATCAGGAAAAGGCTGCACAGACAAACTATCGTGGCACTCAGTCTCGTGTGCCAAATGTCTCGTTGCTGATTTCTGGTTTTGAAGTTTGTCTTGTGTCCTAGATCTCAACCACCTGTTTGCCACATTTAAACACATATTTTCCACTTTCGTCTTACCGTCTGAACTTGACCCAACTGCAAACACAGTTTTCTGTTCTTGTGTGCACTCCTCATTCACCTCATCTTTCTCTTTCCCACTAAAACAGCTAGGACTTTCAGGTAAGACAATATCGGTAATCACGCAGTCCTCACTTGTATCTGACCTAACATCCGTTCCAAACAATGAACCAGTAAAAGGTTGCACAGACAAACTATTAAGGCACTCAGTGTCTTGTGCCAAATGTCTCGTTGCTGATTTCTGTTTTTCAAGCTTATCTTGCGTCACAGGTCTCAGACACCTCACTGACTCTTTTAAAAAAACATATTCCACGCAATTTTCACTATCTGAAGTCAACTCGGGAACAGCTTCCTTTTCGTGTGTGCACTCCGTATTCACTTGATCTTTCTCTTTCACGCTAAAACAGTTAGGACTTTCAGGTAAATCCAAATCAATAATCAAACGAGTTTCACTGTTGTCTGAACTAACATCAGTTCTAAATAATAAATCTGGAAAAAGTTGCTCAGATAAACTGTCAAGGCTTTCAGGGTCCAATATCGTAAATCTTGATGTAGATTCCTGTTTTTGTAGTTCATTGTGTGCTCTGCATCTCAGACGCCTCTTTGCAATAGTTAAACAACCATTTTTTATGCTATTCTCACTATCCGAGCTTGACTCAGACGCAGAATCATCTACATTCATTATATTTGTCTCTATACCACTAAAACAGCTGGTACTTTCTGATAAATCCACATCGTGGTTTAAGAGGCTATCACTATCATTTGAGCTGATGTAAAGCACACAGTCTTGACTACATTTTGTCTTCTTCATCTTCAAAATTTCGAAGGAACTGAGCGTAACGCAACTGTCTTGTTGTGAGGACTTGGTTCAACTCTGAGAATATAATTTGTTGAAAAAAGATATAAACAATTATATCACCAGCTGAGCAATGACCATGATTTGGTAATGAGTTTTCTTCAAGTATTTCCTAATGAGTCGAGTCTAAAGTGTCTTAGTACGAGTCCCAAGTTTTTAACAATCATGTCAAGTCAAATCTCAAGCCCCAAACATTCGTTTTCTTATGGAGTCTAAAATTTACCTAAAATTGTTTTTAGTTACTGTCGTTTTATTTGAACAATCATTTTAATCATTATAAATAATAAAGAAAAAAAATATTTATTTTTAAATTTCTTTATTAAATGTTTTATTTATAGATTTAAAAAAAAAAAAAACATGTTCGGTTTCTTCGTAATAATGCGTTGTGAATGAAGACAGCGAAGCTGGCGTGACGAAATCGGAAGTACCGAGTCGAGTCGCTTCCAGCAAAAACCTAATTCGAGTCTGGAGTCGAGTCGCTCTTGTCTAAGTATGAGTTCGATTTGATCGACTCTAGTCGACAGCCCTGGTAATAATGAAGTAAATTTATTATTTTCCTCTGCGCACATATGACTTAAACATTGTTCTTGCATTCTTAAAATCTTAGCAGAAGTCATATTTTCATTTACATCGCTGTTTCTAAATGCAAAGTCACTATTTGCCATATCCACAGTGTCGCTATTTTCCATCATTCAAGTAAGGGGAAAGGGGAGAGGGGGGGGGGGGGGGGGGGGGAAAGAACATCTCATTAAAAAATATGCATTCATCAGTTATGTGCAAGTAATTGTTCACTATTTTTCTTATTGCTAACACGAGATAACAGATTTCATGCAGAGTTTTGAGTCATACAAAAAGCACGGAAATACAGTTTAAGATTATTGTTATTGTTGTACATAATCGATAATCGACGTCACTGGACTCCGGACAAACCCATAGGTGCTCAGTCTCCCGCAGCAAATGTCGAAGGGTATGAATGCTAACTATTCCTGTAGCGCGCTGGTTGTGTACACGACGGATGCACACTATCACACGTCCATCCCTGCTAACCTTACGCTTGATGCCAAATTCCAGTAGTCTTAGCGTTGATGATTCATCTATTGCAGTTTCATTTTCTGTCGATCATTAATTGTCCTCAGTATCTCTGCCTTTATCCATATCCAATGTCCCCACTATGGGTGCTCTTGAGTCTAGTCTGTCATCTCTCTCATTACCACGCACCCCTGCATGACCAGGTCAGTAGATCCACACCCGTTCTTAAAGATTCTAACCTTCTATGCATGTTTTCCATTCATGCCAAAGCCTTCCATTTTGAACCATCCAAAGCGTCTGATACAAATAACTCCTCTGGTTGGTGAAGCCTCAGACAGCCACCTCAGAGCCGCAGTAGCTGCCTGTATCTCCATTCTCATGCTGGATGTCACGTAAGCTGCGCTCTATTTCGCAAAGATCCTACCCTTTACTCTAGCCGAGAAGGCTCAAACTGGTTTCTTACTCCGGAGTACAGACCCATCGGTGTACACAATGGCATCATCGTCTTGATCAATTTAAGATTAAAGAATTGAAAGATCAAAGCATTACCTGTTCTTGTTGTTGATTTGGCTTCATTATAGCGCTCTTAATACCCTATTCAACCTGACCCGACGTGGGACCTTTCAGTGTGTTTTATTCTATTTTGAAGCTAGGCCGGTGTTAGCCCCGAAAAGGGCTGGTCCTGAGAAGGACCCCTAGCCGACTGTTTGGAGTCGTCCCGTTGTTATTCTGTTCTCAATATTGTGTCTTCTTCAATCAGTGTCCTTTTCGCAATTGTGTTATTTATTTTTCCACCTGTTGTCGCTAGTTTGCCGGCAGTCCTAAAAATTGCAACAATTACGATCAAATGGTTGCAGAGATATTGAATATTAAACAGCGGCAAACATTGTGAAACGCACTATAGCTGAACTGTAGATTCGCGTGCGCTTTTGGTTTGCCCAGCCTGTGTGTACCTTTGGTGTCTACTAATGGTGTCATCTTCCTTACCTCCAGCTGTTTTAAGATTTTGTCGATTATAGCTGGGATGAAGTCATGTAGCATTTCGTCCAGTGATTTTCCCTTGGTTGACGCATGAATCTTTCTGTTCTTTTATCCGTTATTTCGGCGATGCCCTGTCTCTCCACTTCAATTCCTTTTAGGATTTCTTCATTTTCTTTTTTCTTTCCCACAAACTTTGCGATATCTTCTTGGATTTGTTGTTGTATTGCTTTCATATCGACGACCATTAACTTCGCACTTTCCAAGTCACCCGGGATTTCCCCGCCTCTGACAGTGGGTCTTTGTTGTATTTAGTGCTTTCTTTTTCTTCCCGCAGTTTCTGCTTGATTCCTCTCACCTCAGACGTCAGTTCTCTGATTTGTGTTACAAGGTTGTGTTCCTGTTTTGGTGATGATACTCCCTTTCCGATTGATATTTTTAATATCGTTCTTGTTTTCCGGAAAACCGGACAACCACAGTATCTTGCTTCAAGGCAAATAGCATTCTGTATATTTTTATTGTGTGCTTGATAGTTGACGTCCTTCTTCGCCTTGAAAGCATCACCATTCATTTATTAGGTTTATATATACCCTATAAAATTGGGTTTAAAAATAGTCTATAAACTCATTATATTGCACTTGGTTGGTGTTAGGTTAAGGTTAGCTGTTTAACACAGCTTGAAATAGGGTTGGGGCTAAGTTAAGGCTATCTGTAACGTAGATGAGGATAGTCAGTCTGGCAACATGGGGCATCATGCCGGGCTTTGTCTGCACCAGTACCGCATTATTCCATCTCCACTTTTGGCCAAAATTGACCTGAGGTCATATTTTGATATAAAATAGTATCATCCTACACAACATCTTACAGTTAACAGTTTGGATTATGGTGAAAAATGTCATTTTAATGTGATATATCCTTCTTTTCAACTAGTAACACAACAACTTTAAACGCGTTTTTCTCAAAACAAGCAGAAGTGGAGATGGAATAAAAGCAGTACTTTAATAAACTGTTATTTACCGAATATTATTATGTAACCAAAATAAAATAAAGTGCAATTACAGGAAACATGTCAACAAAATAACCATACCTCACTGCTTCAATGACAACTTTTAGCGTCTGCTTTCGTTTAGATGCAATATTTAATTCTTTTTCTTTCTTCAATGTACGTCACAATTTGTGTGTTTTGTGTTCAATAGCAGTACACATATGGTACAAATACACACAAAAATATACATCTCTCTGCGTAACCGAAAAAGCATCTATCTTCACAGCAGGAATGGTATCAATAGAAAAAGCATTAGAAATTATTACTGACACTACATTCTTTCCCCCCCCCCCCCCCCCCCCCTAAAAAAAGAAATAAAATATAAATAACAATCTTAACCGACTCACTATCAGTTCTATAAATGCACGTGAATGTAGCCAACCAGATATAACAGAAGAAATAGTGCACTTTGTACAAATTTGAATAATAGAGATTGTACAGTGCTATTATAGCACGTTTCACTAGCTTTGCCCTCAAACAAATGTAATTATCTGATTAACCGTCGAACATATTAATGCCATTTTTTTCATACGATGTTATATTGGGTAATCCCAACAAATATATACTTTATATTTGTGCATCTTGTCTAGTTCCCATAAACGAATGAAATCCTTTGATCTTTGTCGGCATACTAATTATTGTGTATCGAAAAAAGAAATTTTACCACTTCAGTCACAGATTCTGTGAATTGATTAGGCATAGGCGTATCTACTATTACAATAATGTGGCCATCACGTTTGCATATAAATACCTGTTGAAGATGATTTCTTAAATGATCTGCATGCGAGATACTCGTGACATTGTTTGTCATTGACATTTAGTGCGCTACCAAACTGGACCTTCATTGATCTAATTATTTCAATAGGTATCATTGATCTAATTATTTCAATAGGTATCACCACTTTGCGGTTCATAAATATCATAATGGAACGTTGCTCCTCTACTGTGCTTGTAAATGACGGTAAGGTCATCTTTAAAGAAATTAAACTTCATCCGAATCATAATCAGATGTCTCCGAGAAATTGATAATCAATCTCGGCTGAATGAAGGACAAACCATCATTCGTCCAATATTCCTCTTCCTCTTGTAACACATGGTTCTCACATTTCTGCCAATAATCCCTGGCTATATTGGAGATGGCGGCTTTTGTAAGTATTTCAACATCTTTTAATTTGAACGTTCTATTTTCTGTTGCTACCTGTTCCTTAATTTTAGCCCAGACTAATTCTATTCGGTTTAAGTGAGAATGGTAGGGAGGCAATCTTAAACATCTGTGACCATGTTCATGGATTGCCTTGTCTATGTGAAATATCATTGTATGCTGTGTCTTTTTTACAATTCCAAGTAATTCAGACTTCAGGGACATTTCGTTGAATGGAATGTTGTTTTTGGTCAGCCAAATCTTTATTACATCTTTAGTACCGGTACTTGATGAATTAGGAACTTTATCTTCTGGTGCCACGACGTTGTGATATGAAGCATTGTCCATTATCAAACACGACGTCTATCCAATGAAGGAAGTACATGATTCACAATCCAATCTTGAAATATCTTGCCATTCATCTCTGTATGATAATCCCTATTATCTATGGATTTTGAAACAAATATGAGTTCAGTATTGTTTAGAAGCCCATGATGGCTGCTTCCTGCATGTGCAATTATTAGGCGCTGTCCTTTGCTGCTTGGTACTAGTCTCTTAGTTGTCCCATCAGATGATTGCCTTTCCTGTTCATTACTGTGGTGCGCATTGATCCAAGTTTCATCTAAATACTAATGTCAAAAATTGCGTTACGTAATTTGTGAACGGCCCCCAACACGAACATGTCAGATATCTAAAGAGCCAAAAATACCAGGAAACAGAAAACTGATTAGACTTCAAATCGGAACAGGCTATTTCGTGGAAGAGGGACCACACTGTGGGACATATTTGGAGAACACCATAGCACATTATGTACTAACGTGCAAGAAATATGAACAGCACTGAAAACCACTCATGGAATACTTCAGAGCGCAAAACTCACCATCGTCATTGCTAGAAACTTTTTACAAAAACCCACGGACCAAGGGAGGTATACAGTATAATATAATTTAATATTACCAAAACAAGAACTAACATATAAATACCAGACCAAATGATAATGATGAAGGAAGAACAGAGCACTTTTAAACATATCTCCTTTCCCTCCTCCACTTCAGCATGAGAAGTAAAAACTACCAGAACTAAAAAATCAACAAAAGTCCAGTAGATACATTTAAGATAATGTCAATGGCAGTAAAAAAAAAAAAAAAAGATAGGAAGATACGGTAAAATAACATCTACAAACCCCTCAAAATATAACTCGGTATAAAGTAATTAGCCTAGGAGCACGGAAGGGAATACACCATAAAGACTACAGACATTAGGCAACGTCCCCACAACACTGCGGAGAAATCGCAACCTGGGAAAACCAACACAGAAAAAACAAACATCCAACGTAAATGTGCCATGTAGAATACTTACTTATTTACTTAGTCATCCCTCTTCAACCGTGAGGTGTAGAAATTAGGAGGAGGTAGCGCCAAATTATCCAATCCGCTGTCTTCCTTATGACCTGGTTTCAATCTAGTCCTCGGTCCTTCAGAAATTGTCTAATGTTGTCCTCCCAGCGGACTCTGGGTCGTCCTAGGGGTCTGGATCATATATAGAATAAAGAACACTATATAGTCAAATTATAACCCACGTGGTGTTGAACCAGTTTTCCTGCGCATAGAGAAAAAAAATTGTGTTCTCTGTAGTGCACGGGTCCCAGCATGGGGTATAGGTGTCCCTAGGGGGTACGAGAAGCTTGTCAGGGGGATACAGGCAATGTTTAATAAATAACTGTATAACTCCTCCAGTCATAACTGATTATGGGGATGATCCGCCCTTGAGGTAATAGCCGTCTGCTGCTTTTGTTTTTAACTGATGTTCCTTTCATTGTGTTCTTGTCTCTTATGTTTTTGTAAGAGCTTCTTTTCGCCCAATCTGAGGGGTGCCGTAGGTGGCATCTCCGATCGGCAGCTTCGTCAGGTTGCGGGTTTATGCCTAATGGCCTTCATGTCTGTCTTGCACTCTTCTTCTTCATTCACCCTCAGATGTCAACTTGAATAAGTTCAAAGAAAGCAGTGGTCACCCTCAGATGTCAACTTGAATAAGTTCAAAGAAAGCAGTGGTCACCCTCAGATGTCAACTTGAATAAATTCAAAGAAAGCAGTGGCCACCCTCAGATGTCTACTTGAATAAGTTCAAAGAAAGCAGTGGTCACCCTCAGATGTTAACTTGAATAAGTTCAAGGAAAGCAGTGGTCAACCTAAGGCTGAAGATATCTCCGTAGATTTTCTCCAGGAATGGTACTGGTGATGGCCATATGCGTTTTCTCTGTTCCTCATATGTTGGGCACCTTTGAAGCAGATGTTCGGCAGTCATTTTATCGGTGCATCAGTAGTTCCTATCTTTAATTTGTTGAATACATGGTATTTCAATGTATGACCTGTGCGAGGTCTGAAGATTACCACTTGTTCACTTCGGCTGAGCTGGTAATACGGATCGTTTTGTGTGTGGCCTGGATGTTCTTCTTCCCACTTGTGCCTGTACCTGCGCTTGATAAAACTCTTGGCCTCCTCATACGTTATGTTTGTGTCAAGTTGAGGAAGCTTTCCCCCTTCCTTTGCCAATCTTTCAGCCTCTTCATTTCCAGGTATGTTGCAGTGAGACGGGATCCACTGTATCACGATTCTTTTGTATTGCTGACATAGTCTGTGAAGCGTTATGTCTTGCATACATCTTTGAACCTCTGCTGCGGTCGTCCCGTTGTTCTTTTGTCATCTGCCAGTTGTCCGTATAAATATTATATATGTGATGGGGCCATAAAACACCCCTTGTCGCCCCCTCAATTCATGTCATATTTATGTGTTTAATGCCCATATATTTTCGATGTGCGCACAGCCCACGTGACTTCCAGCCCACGTGACTGCGCGAGCCCGCATCGCTGGCATGTGAAAAGTCTAACGCGGTAGAAGGGTCAGTTTGCTGAGGTTCGCAGTATAGGAAAGATGTGAGACACGCAGAGAAAGAAACCAGAGTCGATCTATAGATGCCTTGAACACGTGAGTTTGATTTTAAAGCAAATTAGCAGTAGTGTTCTGTAATTCTGGAATTATATTCAGCGTGAGCCTGTTCTAATGTTTAAGGAAACAGATAGATGTGTTTCCTAAAGAGATTTCTTTTAGGACATTATATTTAGTTCTGAAATGATAGATGAGTGAAAATAATGTGTGGATAGATTTTACAAGTGTTAAGTCCAGATTGCGGCTGTAAGAGTTTAGTAGCAATTACAATCAATCATCAGACCGGGCAAGAAAGGCAAACATAGTATGAACCTATTTCGTACATGGAACTGGACAGAGATATCAGGGAATGAAATTTAGATAATATTAACTTGTTGGCAAGATGGCAACTGGGGGGCCACGTGTTGATGACTGTGCATAAAGATGACGCATGTGAGCGACAATAACATGTTTAGTTACCACACATTTTTAGTTACCACGTGTTGGGGGGATAGGCCTATAATGTTACGCTATTTTATATTGTATGAATTGACACGTGGGTGAAGGCAGGTTAATGTAATTTTCTTCAGTAATGGAAGAGATATCTTTCGTGTTAAATTTCCTTGAGGTGATGTATTTCACGATAATTGATAATGCTACTGTAAATCTTTAGTGTGTTACTTTGAGGTGAGAATATTCATTTAGATTTCTGGTGAGCGCAATGCCACTCCTTTGTGCATAAGGCACTTTGAGACAGAGGTGTTTCTCTGTTTGCTCCTTGCGGAGCATGGAAACACCAATGCAACTGGTGTCCATAACAAGCCCACAAGAAGCATTTTATGCTATTGCAGTGGTTGTTTCGGTAACAATTTGTTTCATGTGATGAGTTCCCAATCTCATCAGTCGGCATATACGACATGCTTCAGAGTGCAGGGACGGATATTGAGATAGATCAGTTGCGAGGTGGTGGTTTATGCTCATTAATGACAGTATTTGTGGTACATATCGTTTAATATTATTTGATGCACAGTTCATTATTACTTAATTATTGTTATGTGTAGAATGATTTATGAGAGCACGTGGGTCCA
Source organism: Oreohelix idahoensis (assembly GCA_024509875.1). NCBI lineage: Eukaryota > Metazoa > Mollusca > Gastropoda > Stylommatophora > Oreohelicidae > Oreohelix > Oreohelix idahoensis. Next base: position 346,766 of record JAMPIV010014846.1, on the reverse strand, counting down.
CTAGAGAACAAATTATGTCTCTTCTCGCTTCTGATGGAGCATGGGGCCACCAGTGTGGTTTGCATCCGCATGAAGCATACAGATGCTCTTGCAGTAGTGGTTTTGGTAGCAATCTGTTACATGGTGAGATTGCCAGCCTCATGCACAACACCATACTAGTCTCGCTAGACGACATGCATGTGTGTGTGTGTGTGTGTGCATGATAGTTGAATGTTTCACGAAGCGTGGAAGGACAGTTTGACAGGTGAGGGCATGGTGTTTCTCATTATTTAACTATTATGATTTTAACTAGTCGGTGCTTTTGTTTGCGTTTCAGATTAGCAATTGAGCACTGGCTGGGTGTTTTGTTTTGTTTGCTTTGTTTTATTTGTTTAATGTTTGCTTCATGCGCTTGGTCACTGACTGGGTTGAATGAATAAATACAGCCCCTGCCTTAGAATCAGAGTTTTATTGTTGATCGGGTCGGTTGCGAGTGTGCAAGGAAGTGATCACATATCACAACAGCATCATCATCATCTCGCCCACCCTATCACACATATATATATATATATATATATATATATATATATATATATATATATATATATATATATATATATATATATATATATATATCATTGGGCCAAAAGGGCTAGAAAGCTCGAGTGCCGCTGGTTATAGAAATATATATATTATATATAATATATATATATATATATTATATATATATATATATATATATATATATATATATATATATATATATATATATATATATATATATATATATATAATTCTATTGAAACGTTCTCTCTGTGAGTCAGGATTTTCAGTCCTGCTCTCAATCAAATCCAAATCAAGAAACAAAACAACGGCTAAACATGATGTATGGGTAACTGTGCCAAGGATAAAACTGTTGGTTGACAAGAAATTGAATCACAGGTCTCACTAATGTATTTGACTGTATTCTGATAAACACTTAACATCTTTTTGGTAGATCAACAAAAATATGGTTGTGTACGAAATAGTTTTCGTGTTACAAGTTAATTAATCTATTTATTTATTTTATCATGCACATGGTAAACTCCAGAAATTATTTCCTTTCATACTGAATAGCCAGAGATTGCCGTTTTGGGACTGTAGAGGACAAAGTCACGAAATGTGTTCGTTCTCTATATTTTGGGGTCTTCACTCCTCTCCGGCAGTATTATCTACCACTCCTTGTATGTGCTAATTCATCCAGTATTCATTGTTTACGCTTTCATCGTTCAAGGTGTTCTTATCATCTTTTGTCACTCCTTTACCATTAAGTGATCGCTTTTGAAACAACATTGACTTCTGTTTGTGCAGAGCGAAGTTGTTTGTTTACGTTACGTAACATCTTCCAGCCCAACAGGAAAGTGTCTGAAGTAGCGAGACGGGCTAAATTTGCCATATCGCAAGCCAGGTTGGATGTAGACAACGATGGTAAAAGATAAGCTGCGATTACCTTTGCACAATTTAGCATATGGTGAAAACCCAGACGTTTTCTCGGCGAAGGTATTGAACAATCTCGGCGAAGGTATTGAACAAACGTTTGATACGAGGACATGGGTTGCAGATAATTGCCACTAACAAATCGTCGGGAGACGGCGCTGTTTCGGAAACCTGATTTAAAAAAAAAAAAAAAAAAAAATTCGGTTTACAGGTGTCGCCCAATTCACGTTCGAAAAATCGCCTTAGAAAACTGTTTATTTTTAAAATATTTCGGTTTTCAGGTGTTCGGATTACCGGATACGGACCTGTATTTTGTTCTTTCCATCAGTTCTACATTTCATATTTGTGATCTTGTCATACCGTTCAATTCTTCACTGATTGACTTCCATTTGACAGGTATGTGTGTACAACAGAATAACTTTCCTCCTTTATTTGGGTTTAAGGACCATCTTCATTACACATGGATAACTCCAGCTATGCTCCAATCTCCTCCCTTAGATTACACAAGGAAGATCTCAGCACAGTGGTCAAATTCCGTAGCACCAGCGAGGACCCTAATGTGTGTATACAGGAATCACGTATTCTATCAATATTTTTGTGGTGGGTAGGTGTCCTAATTTTAAAAATTAAATTTTGCCAGAAGAGCGGCCGTATGACCTACTCTTTAAGATTTCCAACTGTCGAGGGATTTTTAACGTGCGCAATTTACACACCGGACCTCCTATTTTTTTGCACTTATCTGAGAAATCTAGGCGTCTGATCTCACTACCCAGGAGAGCAGGGGGGAGTATGGCATCATTAGGACTACTGGTTCTTTTAAAAAAATGTCCATCAATTATATGCCTTGTACTAGCAGCGAACCCGTTACCTTTAGAATTAGAGACAGACATCATACCTCTTAGCCACTCCGACTTCATTACTTACACTCGAAAAGATTTGCTACACAGGACCATTTCCATTTTCCGGGAAAGGACGGGAGATAATGGGGAAAACCACCATCGTACTAAGATAACTGGGTCTGAGTAAGGTCTGGACTGCTTGCGTAGAATAGAAGGATTGAAGTGGTATGACAAGATGACTAATTTGGAACTAATGACAAGATGACTAATGTGGAACTAATGACAAGATGACTAATGTGGAACTAATGACAAGATGATTAATGTGGAACTAATGACAAGATGACTAATGTGGAACTAATGACAAGATGACTAATGTGGAACTAATGACAAGATGACTAATGTGGAACTAATGACAAGATGACTAATGTGGAACTAGTAACAAGATGACTAATGTGGAACTAGTGACAAGATGACTAATGTGGAACTAATGACAAGATGACTAATGTGGAACTAATGACAAGAAGACTAATGTGAAACTAATGACAAGATGACTAATGTGGAACTAATGACAAGATCAATAACGTGGAACTAATGACAAGATGACTAATGTGGAACTAATGACAAGATCAATAATGTGGAACTAATGACAAGATGACTAATGTGGAACTAATGACAAGATGACTAATGTGGAACTAATGACAAGATGACTAACATGGAACTAATGACAAGATGACTAATGTGGAACTAGTGATAAGATGACTAATGTGGAACTAATGACAAGATGACTAATGTGGAACTAATGACAAGATGACTAATGTGGAACTAGTAACAAGATGACTAATGTGGAACTAGTAACAAGATGACTAATGTGGAACTAATGACAAGATGACTAATGTGGAACTAATGACAAGAAGACTAATGTGAAACTAATGACAAGATGACTAATGTGGAACTAATGACAAGATCAATAACGTGGAACTAATGACAAGATGACTAATGTGGAACTAATGACAAGATGATTAATGTGGAACTAATGACAAGATGACTAATGTGGAACTAATGACAAGATGACTAATGTGGAACTAATGACAAGATGACTAATGTGGAACTAATGACAAGATGACTAATGTGGAACTAGTAACAAGATGACTAATGTGGAACTAGTGACAAGATGACTAATGTGGAACTAATGACAAGATGACTAATGTGGAACTAATGACAAGAAGACTAATGTGAAACTAATGACAAGATGACTAATGTGGAACTAATGACAAGATCAATAACGTGGAACTAATGACAAGATGACTAATGTGGAACTAATGACAAGATCAATAATGTGGAACTAATGACAAGATGACTAATGTGGAACTAATGACAAGATGACTAATGTGGAACTAATGACAAGATGACTAACATGGAACTAATGACAAGATGACTAATGTGGAACTAGTGATAAGATGACTAATGTGGAACTAATGACAAGATGACTAATGTGGAACTAATGACAAGATGACTAATGTGGAACTAGTAACAAGATGACTAATGTGGAACTAGTGACAAGATGACTAATGTGGAACTAATGACAAGATGACTAATGTGGAACTAATGACAAGAACTAGACAAGCACCAGGGGAACTAGAGAAGTCCCTGAGAGACAAAGAGCAAGAGCTGAGAAGGCGACGGATAGAACACAACGTGACAACCTGTTGATAGCATTGCCAGCCATTGTCCTGGAATCCCCAGGGTAAGACTGGTAGAAAAAGAGTAAAGAACGTGTGGAGAAAAGAAGTGGAGACAGACAAAAGAAGTGGAGACAGACAAAAGAAGTGGAGACAGACAAAAGAAGTGGAGACGATAAAAGAAGTGGTGATGATAAAAGAAGTGGAGACAGACAAAAGAACTGGAGACAGACAAAAGAAGTGGAGACAGACAAAAGAAGTGGAGACAGATAAAAGAAGTGGAGACAGATAAAAGAAGTGGAGACAGATAAAAGAACTGGAGACAGATAAAAGAACTGGAGACAGACAAAAGAACTGGAGACAGACAAAAGAAGTGGAGACAGATAAAAGAAGTGGAGACAGATAAAAGAAGTGGAGACAGATAAAAGAACTGGAGACAGATAAAAGAACTGGAGACAGACAAAAGAACTGGAGACAGACAAAAGAAGTGGAGACAGACAAAAGAAGTGGAGACAGATAAAAGAACTGGAGACAGACAAAAGAACTGGAGAGAGACAAAAGAAGTGGAGACAGATAAAAGAAATGGAGACAAGACAAAAGAAGTGAAGACAGACAAAAGAAGTGGAGACAGATAAAAGAAATGGAGACAAGACAAAAGAAGTGGAGACAGACATAAGAAGTGGAGACAAGACAAAAGAAGTGGAGACAGAAGAAGTGGAGACAAACAGAAGAACTGGAGACAGACAAAAGAAGTGGAGACAGATAAAAGAAATGGAGACAAGACAAAAGAAGTGGAGACAGACAAAAGAAGTGGAGACAAGACAAAAGAAGTGGAGACAGATAAAAGAAATGGAGACAGAAAAAACTGGAGACAGACAAAAGAACTGGAGACAGTACAAAAGAAGTGGAGATAGACAAAAGTTGAGACAGACAAAAGAAGTGAAGATAGACAAAAGTTGAGACAGATAAAGAAGTGGAGATAGACAAAAGTTGAGACAGACAAAAGGAGACAGACAAAAGCAGTGGAGACAGACAAAAGAAGTAGAGACAAGACAAAAAAGAATTGGAGACAGACAAAAGAAGTGGAGATAGACAAAAGAAGTGGAGACAGACAGAAGAAGTGGAGACAGACAAAAGAAGTGGAGACAGACAAAAGAACTGGAGACAGATAAAAGAACTGGAGACAGACAAAAGAACTGGAGACAGACAAAAGAACTGGAGAGAGACAAAAGAAGTGGAGACAGATAAAAGAAATTGAGACAAGACAAAAGTGGAGACAGACAAAAGAAGTGGAGACAGATAAAAGAAATGGAGACAAGACAAAAGAAGTGGAGACAGACAAAAGAAGTGGAGACAAGACAAAAGAAGTGGAGACAGAAGAAGTTGAGACAAACAGAAGAACTGGAGACAGACAAAAGAAGTGGAGACAGATAAAAGAAATGGAGACAAGACAAAAGAAGTGGAGACAGACAAAAGAAGTGGAGACAAGACAAAAGAAGTGGAGACAGATAAAAGAAATGGAGACAGACAAAAACTGGAGACAGACAAAAGAACTGGAGACAAGACACAAGAAGTGGAGTCAGACAAAAGAAGTGGAGACAGATAAAAGAACTGGAGACAGACAACAGAACTGGAGACAGACAAAATATGTGAAGACAGACAGACAAAAGAACTGGAGACAGACAAAAGAAGTGGAGACAGACAAAAGAAGTGGAGATAGACAAAAGTTCAGACAGACAAAATAAATGGAGACAGACATGAAGTGGATGAAGAAGACATAGAAAGATCTTGAGCTGGTGGCATGTGACAGGAAGACTTGGTATAAGTTTGTTGAAGGCCTATTCTCCTTGTGGAGCTGAAAAATGAATGTTTGCACTGAAACGTCTGTCAAACTTTTCTCATGCACGTTTTTATAATAAAAATCATACTATTTTGCATTTAATTCTTTTTATTAACATAATCAAGACATAACAACATGGACCGCATTCACCTCACCATAAAAAAAAAAAAACTCCACTTGTACGGCTGTTAAAATGAACCAGCCATGATAAACTTCCTGCTGACAGTAGTTTTGGACAAAGTGGTGTATACTGACAGTGCTTTTAGACAAAGTTATGAATGCAGACAGTGCTTTTAGACAAAGTGAAGAATATTCACAGTGCTTTTAGACAAAGTAATGAATACTGACAGAGCTTTTAGACAAAGTAATGAATACTGACAGTGCTTTTAGAGAAAGTGAAGAATACAGAAAGTGCTTTTAGACAAAGTGAAGAATACAGACAGTGCTTTGAGACAAAGTAATGAATACTGACAGTGCTTTTAGACAAAGTGAAGAATATTAACAGTGATTTTAGACAAAGTGAAGAATACAGACAGTGCTTTTAGACAAAGTGAAGAATACAGACAGTGCTTTGAGACAAAGTAATGAATACTGACCGTGCTTTTAGACAAAGTGAAGATTGCAGACAGTGCTTTTAGACAAAGTGAAGAATACTGACAGTGCTTTTAGACAAAGTGATGAATACTGACAGTACAATTAGACAAAGTGAAGAATATTAACAGTGCTTTTAGACAAAGTGAAGAATACAGACAGTGCTTTTAGACAAGTGAAGAATATAGAGTGCTTTTAGACAAAGTAAAGAATACTGAGTGCATTTAGACAAGTTAACAATACTGACAGCACTTTTAGACAAAGTTAAGAACACTGACAGTGCTTTTAAACAAAGTGAAGAATATACAGCACACTTGTCTTAGACAAAGTGAAGAACACTGACAGTACTTTAAGAGAAAGTGAAGAATATTGATAGTGCACTTAGACAAAGTGAAGAATACTGTCAGTACACTTGTCTTAGACAAAGTGAAGAATACTGACAGTACACTTGTCTTAGACAAAGTGAAGAATTGAAGTTAAGAATACTCATAAGTAGGTTTAGAAAAAACTCCGCATAGGCCGGTCCCAAGCCCGGCTGAAAAAGGAGGAGGGAGGCCTGCATGGAGGCAGCCCCTCCACCATGCAAAGGCATAACAGGCCAATCACCTGTTTGCTTTAAACTTTTGATTATGAGAACTACAAGAGAGAAAACCGGACTGATTCTAAAGGTGACGAACTGGAACGGACTATGACTTATGGAACTTGGAACACAAGAAGTATAAATGAGAAAGAAGAGGAGCTGGTGGAAGAGATGAGGAAAGCAAAACTAGAAATCCTGGCTATAACGGAAACAAAGAAAAAAGGACAAGGAGTCATGGATCTCGATGGCAACATGCTGCTCTACAGTGGTGTACCCACATCTGAAAGAGCTAAAGGGGGCGTGGGTTGCATTGTGGCCAAAAAGATAGTATCAAGGGATGGAACTTTGTCTCGGAGCGCATTATGGTTGTAAAACTAAAAGAAGGAGAAACCATAGTCAACCTGGTCATAGTGTATGGGCCAAATGAGGATGAGAGAGCAGAGGTCAAGGAGGAATTCTTCGAGCTGCTTCAAAGGACAGTGGATGACTGCCTAGATGAAATTATCATGCTCGGAGATTTCAATGCCAGAGTTGGAAATGACCATGCTAGATGGGGTGGAGTTATCAGAAGATATGGAGAAGATACCCTTAATGACAATGGAAAGCGACTCCTTAGATTCTGCATTGAGCAGAATCTGATCATTACAAACACAAAGTTCCCCCATAATGCATACACTAGATGTGAACCAACAAAGAATGAGAAGTCAGTGATTGACTATGACATTGTTAGGAGGAGCTCATTCAAATATGTCCGGGATGCTAGAGTCTGGAGGGGGCCAGAGATTGGAAGTGATCACTACCTGCTTACAATCAAAGGAACAACTGAAAGAGTTGCTCAGCCTAGGAACTGCCCAACATCACGCAAGAAACTAAGTAAACGAAAGGGAGAAATGAGCATTAAGACCTACATGCTGAGAGAGCCAGAAATTAAGACTAGATATCAGGGGCTTATTGCTGCAGCGGGAGAGCAACATAGATGAACAACCTGATGACTTGGAAACCCTCTGGCTTAAATTCAAGGACATCATAAAGACAGCTGCTGCAGAAGCATGTGGTGAAGTCTGACTTGGGAACAAGAGAAAGAGGACACCTTGGTGGACAGAGGAAGTCAAAGAGAAAATAAGAGAGAAGAAAATGGCATGGAAACAATACTTAGGAGCTAAAAACGCAACAGGACAAATGGAGAAATATAGAGAATATGTGACACTCAGAACAGAAGCAAAGAACAAGGTGCTAGCAGCAAAACAGAAGTCCTGGGAAGAATTTGGAGAAAAGCTAGAAAAAGATGCGCAAGAAAACCAGAAATTGTTCTTCTTCTTCTTCTTTGATCCATAGCCACCAACCGTCAAAGCAGTCAGTGGCCAACACGCCTGGTGGCGTCTTGTAGGGCAGCAACAAATTGATTCCACTTTGCTCGGTCGGCGGCCATCCTTCGTACAGTACCCCAACTGTGGTTCATTCTTTGCATTTCAGCTTCCACAGTTCTCCGCCATGTTGTTTTTGGTCGGCCTCTCTTTCGCTTTCCCTCGGGGGTCCATAGCATAGCTGTTCTTGTGATGGTGTCAGGGTCCCTTCTGAGGATGTGGCCAACCCAACTCCAGCGTCTGCCAGCTATGATGGTGTGCATGTCCTCCTGGTTACTCCGAATAAGTAGTTCTTGGTTGCTGATGGTGTTTGGCCAAAAGATTCGGAGAATTTTCCTTAGACAGATTGTGTGGAAGGAGGACAGTTTCGACATTTCTTTCTCTGTTACTCTCCAACATTCTGCACCATAGAGAAGCACAGAAAGTACACAACTCTCATACAGTCTTAATTTGGTGTTTGTGCTGTTGTAGCCGTGAGTCGTATTGCAAGATTCGGACCACTGCCCTTTCAGTAGATAGTGTGTTGTAAAGTAAATACTAGAAACTTCCTTCACTCAGACTGACTCTACTTTTTCTTCATACCCACTGTTTATCAATCGATACCACTCAAAACAGCAGTGAAAATATCAATGGTAGAACTTTATTAACATACGTTGATAACTGAGTAAAAATGGTATGCCCAACGTTTCTCTTCAAGGTTGGCAGTCTTGCAAAATACAATCTTCAGTTTCAAACAATCTCAGTATCCATTTTTCACATACATTTGCTTGTCTTCTTACTATTACTTGTCCCAGCTATCGAACATGTCATATATTTATTCAGACAGAACTTCCTGTCGTTCTTCTGTTAAATGTTTCTTTTCCCATGTTTCTTGTTATATCTCTATACGAGAAACTGGCCTTAACCGCCAGGGCTGTCACTTTTACCAAGATTTCATCTGTTTACTGTCCTCTGCTCAGACCTGGTCTGATGAGCCACATACGCAGTAAATAATCAAAATGTCAAAACATACCTGTTTTGTTTCTTCATTTGAAATACACTTTTTCTTACACACACACTTTAGTGCTCCGAATATAACTTATACAACAATAAAATCTTACGCTGTACGTTCAATATCTAACTACACACTTGAGAGAAACACCTTTCCCTGCCTCCGCCTAGCGCGTCTCTAAACAGACTCCGTCAAAACCCCGTTCTAACATTTCTCGTTCACGCCTAACATGTGTTTACGCATCTTTTTTTTTCACTCACTCAAACCTGTAAGGGACTTAATTCTAAGTTACTTCCCTTAAGACAAAGCCTAATCTTACACATCTTATCTCCCTTCATCAACGACAAATAATCTGCCACCAAACCCATCCATACCATTTTTCTACATTCTTTCTCTCTATCAAAACCAAACCACCGTTCACACATTCCCCCCCCCCCCCTAAAAAAAATTTCTCTCACAGAAAAAATTTCCCGAAAAATCTCCACTCACTCTCTTCCTTCCCTCTTCTACTACCAATTCCATCCCTCTCTTCCTCAACATCTGTCCCAATGAGACCCACCATTCTCCACTTCTAATCAACCTCACTCCTCTTCCTGTCTACAATTTCCATTTCAAAGTATACATTTTCCATCATGGAACTGTTTTCATATTATACATTTTACTGAATACAACTCTTTTCATGTTACAACTTGTACATAATGCAATTCCTTTCATATTACACCTTGTATATAATACAACTCATGTCATAATACACCTTATCGTTTGCTCCTTTACTACTCTTACTAGACCTTCCTAACTTCATTAGTCATTTACCATCCCTTTTATCTCCACTCCCAAGTTTATTATCCCGCCTACGCGAATTATCTTGAAATTCTGCCTATCTCATTAATCGTTCTTCTTAGTTGCATATTTTTCCTCCTTGTATCGTCTCTATATCTACGCCATTTCTCTATGGCTCTCATCTACCGCCATATTCTCTATAGTTTCTCCATATGCTCCTTTAGTTATCTTGTAATTCTTTTCCGTCTCCTATCTGTGACTTCTCAATTTCCCATTCTCTACGTCTCTGTCCCTTAATCTATGGCTTCCCTGCCTCTTTCCTCTTCTCTTCCACCAATGCAATAGTCCATCGTTCGGACCTACTCAGCTCACTTTTATGTTCAGTGTAGAACGATTGCATCTAGCTTCCAAACAACTAGACTCCCGCTGCAATTTCTACTTCTCTCCTTTTATCCAAAATCTCCGTCTCCATATTTCATTTGTCTCTATAACTGCCGTCCTCCTCCACGGCCTCACCAACATGTCAGTCTGCACTATTCTTGCCGTCGTCACCACGGCGTTTCACATAATTTCCGCCATACTACCATGGCCTCTAATCTACTTCTTACATCTCCTTTCCTCCTCTCCTCTACTGCAGTACCCTATTGGTCAGGTGTGCTCAGTTTACTTCTTAAGTGCGGTATGGACCAATCATACTTGTCCTTTTTAAGACTAACAACCGCCGCCACTTGTCTACACTTCCTAATATGCTATGTCTTCTTCCATAGCCTCCTACTCATTCCCCTATTTGCTCATAAGCTCCATCAACTTCAACACCATTGTCTCTTTACTTTTAAGCGCCTCTAACGCTATCAGTTTATTCATATCTTGAGTCTCCTCTACTCGTCTAACCTTGTCAACACTTTGCTTCCTCTCTACCTCTGTATCTCGTGTATCTCCCGAGTTTCTCCCAACCTCCTTACTTCTTACTTCGTCAACCGTTTGCCTCGGTTTCCCTCTATCTTCCATTTCTTCATTTCTCGTACTCCCTGGGTTCCTCTCAGATTCTTTACTCTTTAATTTGTCTCTACCTCGACTTGTACTCCTAGTATCTGTCACACTACTACTCCTATTTCTATCTCCCTTTCTAGCCTCTCGGCTCTTGGATCGGTACTCCCTTTGATCCGTATTTCCTCTCTCTTCCTCCTTTCTAGCCTCCCGGCTCTTAGATCGGTAATTCCCTCGATCTGTATGTGTTCTATTTCTCTGTGTATCTAATCCCTCTGGACTCTTGGATAGGGATTCCCGTCGAACCGTATCTCTTCTATCTTCTCTTCTATTTCTCAGCCTATCTCGGCTATTGGATCGGAAATCCCTTCTATCCGTATCCCTCCTTCTTTCTCTACTATTATCTCTCCTATTCTCCTCGCTCTCTCTAGTCCTGAATCGGTATTCTCCTCGATTCGTATGTCTCCTATTACTAGCCTCTCTGCTCTTGGATCGGTATTCTCTTCGACCCGTATCCCTACTTGCCTCCTCAGTATCTCTACTCTTAGATCGGTATTCTCGTCGATCTGCACTTCTACTACTTTCATGTTTCTGAACTTCTTCCTCTTTCTGCTTCGCCTTCTCTGTGGCTTTCTTTATATCATCACCTGCCCCAGGTGCTGTGACATCTTCCTTTTTCTCTGATGCATCTCTATTCATTTCCTGTCTCTTTTCTAACTCTTCCAACTTCTTCTCTAAATCTGCGCAAAGTGCAGTTAACTGTTCTATTTTTGTTCTATCTTTATTTCCTTCTTCCTCTTTGTTTTTCTTCGACCTTCCCTGGTCGACACTGTCTATTTCCCATTGACCCGTTCCCTTGGTCTTTCTATCTTGTTCCTTTTGCACTTCTCTATGACTATATTTCTCCTTTTCCAATTCTTCAAATTTCCTGTCCATATATTGAACAATTGCCCGTATGTCCTTCATCTCCGCTACACTACTATTTCTTACTTTATTCTTCCTCTTTAGTCTGACCTCTTCTACATGTCTCAACTTTGCTAGACGCCTTCTGTAATCCTCTGAATCGTCTGATGATGACGACCGCTGTCTCTTCATCCCTCTTATATTTTCTTCTTCCATCTCTTCCTGCGTATCTGAATCTTTAGCTGATGTGTCCTCTATATTCTGAGTTTGACTTGCACCACTTTGTTGTTTAGTCTCTATCTGTTGCTCCTTTTGTTTCAATAGCTGCTGCTCCTGTGCTCTGTTTCTTTGTTCTGCAGCTCTCGTATGTTTGTACGGTGCATCTATTTCTGTTTCAACATTATTCCATTGTTTCCTTATTCCTGTCGTATCTTCTAGAATCGCATTGTACTGTTTACTCTCTGTATCCTGCCATACTTGTATCCTGTCTTCTTCTGGCCTATATGTGCCCATCTCCTCTTGTTCGCTGTGTAAGATTTCTGGCCTATATGTGCCCATCTCCTCTTGTTCGCTGTGTAAGATTTGGGGGTTTGGGGTTAACCGATCAGATGTTGTTCCCGGTTCTGCATGGACTTGTGTTCTTCCTGCCATGTGCGACTCTGACTACCTGTTGATGTTTCTCCATAGTCATCTTCCCATCCTACTCTCCAGTTGTCTCCTATCCTGTTAGACTCCTTCCAGTCACTATCCTTTTGTGTTGCTTCAGTTCTACGTGTTCCTATCCTATCATGTGTATTGTTATGTTGTTTATGTCCTTCCGTGTAGTGTGGTGTGTTATTGGGAATCCGTGTACATCTTTCTTGAACACTGCCTCTCATACTATACATACTATGGCTCCTTATATAGCCTCTTATATCCATCGGTCTATCTTCCTCTATTTCGTCTACGACAAGCTTGTAGATTTCTTCCTTTCTTTGTGATAAGTCTATATCAAACTTTTCTTCCAGAATTTTCTGCACCTCCTTTAGTACCACGATGTCTGGTTTAGTTCTTCCAAGGATGGCTTTTATTTCTTTCCTCAACTGCTCTATACTTGGTTGAGGTATTTTGATCCTTTCCATCTTTTCTGTTACACCGTTAACTCTCTGTATTCCATTCTCTTTTGTGTGCTTTTTCTCTCCTAACACTGCATTGAGTCTGAATGGTGTGCATACATCTTCCTTGATTCCTATCTTGTCCTGCTTCCTTGTTTCCACTTTCTTCTGCTCTCTGTATATCTTGTTGTTAACTCTATGTTGTGGTACCACCACTGTTTGTGGTTTCCGATTTTGTCTCTGACGCGCGTTGTTATTGTTCATAGTTTCTTGTATTTGGTGCTTTTCTTGGTGTTCCATATTTCCTTCCTGACCTTCCATCAGTTGTACCCTTCCTAATACAAATCCTCTTGGTATTCTAACTGTTTTTCCCGTGGTGTTTATAATCATCGTTGGAAATTGTTGTCTTTTTCCAATTTGTACTATTCCTTCTACCATTTCTAGTCCGGGTTCATCTAGTATATCTCCATCTTCCCAGTCGAGTGTTAAGACCGTTTGTCCTTGGTTGAAATATGGGGATCTTTTCAACTTGCCTTGAACAATACCGACTTCATTCGGTCGCAGCGTAACTGTTGTTCTGTTTCGGATTATGGACGCTATGTATACGTCGTCCTGTAACCTGATACATTCGCCATGTATCTTCAGTTGGTGAGTATCAAAATGTACTTGAGCCTTATGTTTTAGCAGAAAATCACGTCCTAGTATGATATTTCTCGTCATCCCCTTCACAATGGTGAACGTGTGTTCCACGATCATATTGCCAATTCTCATTTGCACCATAGCTGTTCCCATCACTTTCAGGTTTTCTCCTGACACCGAGGTAAGTGTATTTTGTGACTTTCTGTATTGAGCTACGCCTCGTATCTGTTTATAAAGTCCAAACCTAATAAGGCTTACAGTAGCCCCTGAGTCTACCAATGCTCTATATCTCCTTCCGTGTATTTCGACAATACATGAGCAAGGGTCTGGTTTATGAGCTAGCTCGATTGCTGTTGCTACTTGTCTTCTTTTAGGGATACGTTGTTTTCTTTCTTGTTTTTCAATTTCATTTATTTGTATTTTCTTGTCTTTGACTCCTCTCCTGATGTCTCCAACAAAATTCCTCAAATCTATTCTAGTTCTTCTCCTATTCACGCTGTCCCAATGTCCTGATCCATAGTTGCTGTTGAAAGTCGGGAGTGTCCTGTCCCTGTTATTCCATGTTCTATTATGTCCCTGTTTATATTGATATTGGTTACATTTCCATTTCCCAATTTCGCGATCTGTACATATATTTCTCCTTTCATATTTGTTCCTGTTTATAACTGAACCATCCCAATTCATCTTCCTATTTCTGTATTCTTGACATGTCTTTTGTAGCCATCCTTTCTTGTCAAACCAACTTGCAGGATGGTGTACTCTGGCCCATTGTCTATGGTATGGTTGTTGGTTATACCTAACATGTGCCCTTCCTATCATGTTCACTTGTGGTTGCCTTCCACTTTTTGTATCAATATATCCTTTCTCCGTCTTGTCATGTGGTTGTACTATCTCTCTGATGAGTCTCCCTCTGTTGGTGTTTACTTCATTCTCTTGTCTATTCTTTTCGGACTGGTTGTAATATTGTTGTCTATTGTGTTGTCTACTACGTCTCGGGTTAAAGGTCTCAACTCTCCTTACTGAGTGTTGTGGCTCTAGTGGCCTATAATTACACGCAAAGGCTTTATGTCCCAGCCTATTGCAAGCATAACACACGATTGGCTCGCGGTCTACCTGTCTTGACCTATAAAACGTTTCCATTCCTCTCCCTCGTCTTTCTATCCTTCTTTGTTGACAATGTCCTATCTCCATAGGTTCTTCCTGTGTTTCTTCACATGGAACCACTCTACCAAGCCTGAGGTCCAATCTTCTTCTAAGGTTCTCTTCGGCTGTAGCAAGTGCAATGGCCTGTGACAAGTTTTGTGGGTCCTTCCTGAGGAGATGTAATTTAATTGGTATACCATTCAACCCATCGACGAATATGCCCACTAACTGTTTTTCCACCTCTTGCTGGTTAATTTGTTGCCCCAAGAAAACTTCTTCCGCTAGGTTTAACAACCTGTCGCTGAACATTTGAATGGGTTCCTCTGCTTGTTGTTGTATGCTCCTCAGCATCGTCCACGCATAAGATGCATCCGTAATTTGTGCATACCTTCTTATTAGTTCTTTCTTAAAATCTTCCCATGTCTCATCTGGGACAGTGTCAAACCTGCGTCTTATAAAATCTACTACTAACCCGCATGAGGAAAGATATGCAACTTGTTTGTACTCACCTTGGTCCATATTGACCGAAGTGCAATATCTTTGTATCTCGAGCAACCATTTTCTACATAAAGTAGGATTCCCTGCATATGGTGTTATGCTGTTCCGGATATTCTGGAACTTACTTTCATTTCTAATGGAAGTCATAGCCTTGGCTACCTGCTCAAGAGCAGCCACATTGGGATCTAAACCCACCGTAAGTTGTTGTTGTTGTTGCATCTTGTCTTGACCTGTAAGTGTTAGTATTAATAGAAACACCTGTAAAAAAAAACAATATTAATCTCTTGGTTGACCTGTAAGAGAATTATTAACCAATATCTGTGTACAATACTTATAATTCTTATGAGTTACAAAACAATTATCAATCTAATTCTCATAATTTAACTGACTACACTAATAATTAACTTAATTTGTTTCTAAATGTTTATGTTACATAATCTGTTTTCCTTGATTGGGATACACACTTGCTCCTCCAGTATTTCAGAATTAATCAACACAATTTTTGTCTTATACGGCTGTATACTATTATTTTTGCGCGTTGGGCCTGTTCATTATTCAGATTGTTATCTCATGCATGTACCTGTATTCTGACGGTTGTCGGATGATGTAGACTGTTTTGTTCTTTATATTCTTCTTGTGCACTTGTCCTTCGTGATGTCTTGACTTCTGTGTTGTCTTGCTTTATTTCTTCAGCTCGCAGGATTCCTTCGATTTGTATCTTCTTAATGAACTTGACCTTCGTGATGCTTTGGATAGACTTCGTTGTTTTTGATGTCGCTTCACTTTACTTGACTTCTGTTTTGTCTTGATTTTTTTTTTTTTTTCGCTCGCAGGATTCTTTCTTTCTGTGTAATCTCTTCTTAGTGAACTTGACCTTCTTTCTGTCTGTATTCTTTTAAATCTCTATCTTGTATAGGGCTGGTCAGGTGCATCAAAATACTCTGTGACCGTTTTAGTGCTAGATACGAAAATATTTGACGCAACCGTACCTAATATGTGATGCCGAAACTGACATCTGAGTGGAGTCTGTCTTGCTTTATAAAAGTTTCTTGAACTATCATTGAGTTATAAAAGTTTCTTGAGCTATTCTAGTGTAGGGCTGGTTACTCGCACCATTAGTTACCCTGTCATCTGTTGTCTTTGCTACTGCCTACTGTAGGGCTGGTCACGGGCACCATGCATGTCTGTCGACGAGGATGGGATTCGAATCGTGTAGGGCTACTGCCCTTTCCCAGTAGTGTGTGTGGTGTAACCGTGAATACTAGAAACTTCCTTCACTCAGACTGACTCTACTTTTTCTTCATACCCACTGTTGATCAATCGATACCACTCAAAACAGCAGTGAAAATATCAATGGTAGAACTTTATTAACATACGTTGATAACTGAGTAAAAATGGTATGCCCAACCTTTCTCTTCAAGGTTGGCAGTCTTGCAAAATACAATCTTCAGTTTCAAAACAATCTCAGTATCCATTTTTCACATACATTTTGCTTGTCTTCTTACTATTACTTGTCCCAGCTATAGAACCTGTCATATATTTATTCAGACAGAACTTCCTGTCGTTCTTCTGTTAATGTTTCTTTTCCCATGTTTCTTGTTATATCTCTATACGAGAAACTGGCCTTAACCGCCAGGGCTGTCACTTTTACCAAGATTTCATCTGTTTACTGTCCTCTGCTCAGACCTGGTCTGATGAGCCACATACGCAGTAAATAATCAAAATGTCAAAACATACCTGTTTTGTTTCTTCATTAGAAATACACTTTTTCTTACACACACACTTTAGTGCTCCGAATATAACTTATACAACAATAAAATCTTACGCTGTACGTTCAATATCTAACTACACACTTGAGAGAAACACCTTTCCCTGCCTCCGCCTAGCGCGTCTCTAAACAGACTCCGTCAAAACCCCGTTCTAACATTTCTCGTTCACGCATCTCGACTTTCTCGTGCATCTTTTTTTTTCACTCACTCAAACCTGTAAGGGACTTAATTATAAGTTACTTCCCTTAAGACAAAGCCTAATCTTACACATCTTATCTCCCTTCATCAACGACAAATAATCTGCCACCAAACCCATCCATACCATTTTTCTACATTCTTTCTCTCTATCAAAACCAAACCACCGTTCACACTGTACTGGGAAGACTTCCAAATGTTGTTGAGAACAGCAAAGGCTGTTCTTGCTTTATTCATTCTGTTGTTAATGTCCTTGCCTGTTCCGCCGTCAGGTGTTACTATGCTTCCTAGGTAAGTAAATGTGTCTGTCTGTTCTAACTTCTGGTTCCTTACTGTTACTGGCTCAGGATTGCCCACATTTAGTGTCATGACCTCTGTCTTCTTCAAATTGATGTTCAGGCCAACCTGCTGGCCATACTTATTCAGTCTATCAGTTTTGTCTTGAATGTGCTGATGTGAATGCGCGAGTAGTGCAATGTCATCTGCATATTCCAGGTCTTCCAGTGTAGAAAACGTTGTCCATCTAATTCCTCTTGGACTGCCCTCCGTTGTCTGGCGCATCACCCAATCTATGACTGCCAGAAATAATGTTGTTGACAAGGGGCATCCCTGTCGTACTCCTGTTTTCACTTCGAAAGTTATATTACTCGATACAACACTGCACGTAAAGTTAGAATAGAGGCTTTTTATGATGGAAACAATGCGGCTGGGAATTCCATAGGCCCTCAGTATTTTCCACAGGCTGTCCCTGTGTATGCTGTCGAAAGCCTTTTTAAAATCAACAAAGTTAATGTACAGCTGTCTCTGCCATTCTGAGCACTGCTCTATAATGTTCCTGAGGGTAAATATATGATCTGCACATCTTCTGTTCTTTCTGAAGCCCGCTTGTTCTTTCCTCAGTTTATGGTCAACTGCTTTTGAAATTCTCTGGATGATTATCCTGCCTAGTATTTTGCTGGGAACTGAGAGGAGGGTAATTCCTCTCCAGTTGTTGCAGTCTGCAAGATCACCCTTCTTGGGCAATTTGACAATTATTCCTTTACTCCACTCTGTTGGTGTTGTCTCAGTTTCCCAGACTTGTGCAAATAGTGGTTCTAATAGTTCTGCTGCTAGTTCAGGGTCTGTCTTGAATAGCTCAGCATTCAGATTGTCTTGACCAGGCGCTTTTCCATTTTTTAGCCCTTTGATAGCTGTGATGATTTCTTCTTTTCGCGGAATGTCTGTATTTACATCTAAGTCGCTTTCAGCCTCAGGAACATTCAGCTGAGTCTCTGGTGGTTCCTTATTCAGTGTTTCTCTGAAGTGCTCTGCCCATCTTGTTTCCTGCCCCTGTGCTGTGGTGATGAGATTTCCTTGCTTGTCTCTTACTAACATTATGTTGTTTGCACCTTGTTTTCCACTGATAGCTTTAGTTATTTTATAGACTGTGCTTTGTTCATTTCTCAGTGCTGCCTCTTCTGCCTGTCTTGCAAGGTCATCCAGAAATGTCCTTTTGTTAGCACGGGTTTGACGTTTTACTTCCTTGTCCAGCTGACTGTACTGTTCACTATATATTGCCTTTAACCTGGGAGACTTAGCTTCTGTTTTCTTTCTTTTCATTTCCTTTCTCTTCGCTATGGTGTTTAGCGTTTCTGGTGTTATCCAGTCTTGGCTCCTTCTTTCCTGGAATCCCAAGCATGACTTGCTGCTTTCTTTGTATATTGTTGAGATGGTGTTGAATTTCTGGTCGACATCGTCGGTCTCTGTTCTTTCCTGGCTTTTGGTAATCAGATATCGTCTCTTTACGTCAGCCACGAACGCTTTTCTGATGAGGGGGTCCTTAAGTTTCGTGATGTTGTATCTTTTCTGTTTGACTACAACTGGTCCAGCAGCTCTGAGTTTCACCTTCAGTCTTGCTACTACTAGGTGATGATCACTTCCCACATCTGCACCTCTTCTTACTTTCACGTCTTGTAGTGCATGTCTCCATCTGCCATTGATCATTATATGATCTATCTGGTTTTTGTCTCGTCCGTTTGGTGATTCCCATGTTAACTTGTGCACTTCTTTGTGTTGAAAAAGTGTTCCTCCAATGACCAGGTTGTTAATACTGCAGAAGCTTATTAATTTGTCCCCATTCTCATTTACTGTTCCACTGCCGCATTTCCCCATTACTCTTTCGTTATAATTATTGTTTGCTCCAACTTTCGCATTTAGGTCTCCCATTACTATAATAAGATCGTACCTGGGTACAGTTTCCATTTCCTTTTGTACCTGTTGATAGAACTCGTCCTTGATCTCTTCATCGCTGTCGTTTGTTGGTGCATAGCATTGTATAATTGTGGTGTTGGTGAATCTCCCTCTTAGTCTTGCACTTATTAGTCTGTTGTTAATGGGTTTCCATTCCAGTAAAGACCTTTCCATTCCTTTCTTCAGGATAATGGCTACACCTTCGTTGTGCTGACCATCCTCTCTACCAGAATAAAGTACTGTTTCCCCTGTAGCTGTTTTTATTCTCCCCGTCCCTGTCCATCTGCTCTCGCTTATTCCTAGGATATGTAGTTTGTAATTCCTCATCTCTGCTGTGATCTGTCTCAGCTTTCCTGCTTCATTCATGGTTCTGACATTCCAAAAACCAATTTTGGTTTCGTGTTTTGCGGTCTGGGCATTCGTTTTCGTGCCAGTGGCTTCCTTTCGGCTTTCACCACTGTCAGTCATACGAGCCTGAGACTCCGGATGTCCGTCCCGCATCAAAGTTTTTCCATTCGTTGCTGTTTCCGTAACATGTACAATTTTTTACATAGACAGGGGTAGAAATTGTTCTATAAGACCCTAAAGAACATGAGGAAGGAAAAACAATGCCCTCTCATTTATAAAGGACAAGCAAGGCAAATTGCTTACTGCCCCGAAGGAAGTAATGGAAAGATGGAAAGAATATTTCTCAGAACTCCTGGATGGTGAGCATGGTGAAGCATCACAAATGATAACCACTAGCACAGAAGAGAAAACCAATGATGGTGAAGATGACATAAAGATGGAAGAACTGAAGGCAGCACTGGATAAAATCAAGATGGGCAAAGCAGCAGGGCATGATGGTATAACACCAGAAATGGTTAAGTACATGGGAGCATCAGGCGACCTATTACTCTTAAGGGTCCTACAGGCAGCGTGGTGCAACAAGACCATACCAAAGGATTGGGAGATTGCCATCATAACACCAATTTTCAAAAAGGGTGACAATCGAAAATGTGGAAACAATAGAGGCATATCCCTTCTCAGTGTCCCTGGTAAAATCTACTCCAGAATCCTAGAGCAGAGACTCCGACGCCTAGCTGAGCCACAATTGGATGAGGTCCAGTGCGGATTCTGAGCAAACCGAAGTACTCAAGACCTAACCTTCACACTCAGACAGCTGAGTGAAAAGGCCCTTGAATATAAGAGTGAGATCCATCTTTGTTTAATAGATCTGGAAAAGGCATTTGACAGGGTCCTTGGAGCAAACTTTGGGACTGTTTGGCAAGGAAGAACATTTCAGCACCTCTGATTCATGCTATATAGAGCTTCTACAAGTCTTGCAGAAATTATGTGAGGACAGCAAACCATAAGTCAGAAGAATTCAGGACCACCACTGGTGTAAGACAAGGTGATATCCTGTCACCTTATCTTTTCATACTCCTCATGGACGATGTCATCAAGGCATGTAAGGAGAGAACAAGAAAGTATTCAGTGGGGTACTGGAAGATGAGACAGGTCTGTATTTCAGAGCTGGCATTTGCTGATGATGTTGCCCTGATTGCTAAATCAGAGGCACATCTCCAATCCAACCTGCAAGTCCGGAAGGAAGAGCTGGAGAAGACAGGGGTGGTCATAAGCAGCTCTAAAACAAAATCCATGGTGATATCACGAGAAGAAAGAAGACATCAGATTAAGCTGGGAGAACAGGTCCTGGAGCAGGTCGACCACTTTAAATACCTCGGAGCTATTATAGACCAAAAGGGAGGCATCAAAGAAGAGTTGGCCACTCGAAAAGCAGCAGCTGGGAGCCTTTTTCAGGCCATAAATCGAGGGTTCCTCAGCAAGAGAGAGGTTGTTAAGAAAACGAAGATGGCTGTATACCGCTCCACCTATGTCCCAGTCTTGACATTAGGATGCGAGTCATGGGCAATGACTACAACCCACAAAAGCCAGATCCAAACCTCAGAAATGAGGTATCTGAGGAAGGTGGTTGAAGTAACAAGAGACATGGTCCACAACCAGACGATACGTCAAGGCCTAAAATCCCACCCCCTGCAGACCCAAGTAGAACAGTCCCAACTAAGATGGTTTGGCCATGACTGCAGAATGGGAGAAGATCGGCTACCACGACAAGCATGGGAAACAAAGAGCCAGGGATCCAGACCCCCAGAGTCTGCTGGGAGGACAACATTAGACAATCTTTGAAGGACCGAGGACTAGAATGGAACCAGGCCAGGAAGACAGCCGATAGGATAGTCTAGCGCCCTCTCTTCCAAACCTCTACATCTCACGGTAGAAGGGGAACGACTAAGTAAGTAAGTAAGGTTTAGAAAAATTAAAGAACATCAACAGTGAAAAATAAGTTCTGTTCTGTAAATTTGCTATATATAGTTCATATTCTGATACATCTTTGCCACACTGTAAAAAGCACTAACACATTCACTAATGTTTGTTCCTTCCTTACGTGTCCTGCCTGGTCACCTGCATGTGGTCCCCTATTTTAGGAGGTCTACATCAAACCATATGATCTTGCTCCAGTATTTTCTGCAGCAATTGGTCTTGATGAGGTTGTCAGCCCCACATACACCATCCCATAATAATTGCCCCTTACAGCACACCTGAGGAAGCAGACCATTGCCAGGCTTATATATAGCTTTCAGAATATACTGCTGTCATGCTGTTTAAGACTTTTGGAAGACACTGCTAATACAGTGCATACAGCATATTCCACATTTATACTGTATACCAGTGATTTATTTTCAACAAGTGCCTCATGTACCACTACACTGTATAACAGAAGCCTTAGATGGAAAGCTTATGAAAGAAGAAGTAGGGTTTCACACAGGAATATTATGCCCCTATGAAACAAATGGAATGATGAAATCGAAATAAGGTGAAGATAATAGGAATGAATACCACAACATTCTATACACCTTAAGGTGTATAACAAATGAAAAGAAATAAATTAAGTATGGCACTGCATACAGCTCTCACAATAAATTGTTGGGGCCGTCCCCATATGATATCACATACATTTTGACATTTTTTACTTCCCTCCATTGTCACATTTGATCACAAAAACCCAGATCCCTCTCATGTGACTTCACAAATCTCCAGCTACTGTGTTGGCACTATGCTCCATAAGGAAAACAAATGATGATCATGATGATGATGACTGTAGTGATGGTGGTCAACCAACTCCATAATTAATAATAAGGGTAAATTATCATTTTTTGTTAAAGTTCCTAGTCGCTATGTTCTGGGTGACTGATTAGTTTTTGAAATAATTAGTTCTTACATATAACAATAATAATAATAGCCACTTCAGTCATAACCGACTATGGGAATTAGGTGACAGCCCTCAGCTGTTTTTTTTTTCTCATGTTCCTTTTGGCGTATTCTTCTCTCTTCTGCTTGCTCTGAGAACTTATTTTCGCGCAATCTGAGGTGGTGCTGTAGAGAGCATTGCCACATGGTGCGATCGGCAGCTTCAACCTCCCAGGTTGCTGGATTTATGTCCAGTGCCCTCATGTCTCTCTTGCACACATCTTTGAACCTCAGCTGCATCACCCAACTGTTCTTTTGCCATCTGCAGTTGTCCATAGAAGATATCTTTTGGGATGCGACCATCTTCCATGTGGCGGACATGGCCAAGCCAGCGTAGTTTGTGCTGTCTAAGCAGTGTACACATGCTTTGAAGGCCAACACCTCGACATTTGTCACTTCATCTTTCCACGATATCCGAGGATGTGGCATTTACACTCATCGGTAGTTCCTATCTTTAGCTTGTTGAATAGATGGTATCCCAATCTGCTGTGGCCCATGCTGAGCTTGAAAATCACCACTTTTTCACTTCTGCTGAGCTGGGAATATGCATCATTTTGTGTGTCGCATGAATGCTCTGCATCCCATTTGTTTCAGATTCTAATAAAATTATTTTCTTACATGAATTCTTCCATGTATTTTCCTAGATATATTTCTTCTATGTGGTTTTTTTTTCATATACTCTCATCACTGTGAGGTGTTCTTGAATTTCCTTATTTTGTAAATCGCCGTCTCTTTTTGTGTGTATTTTTTTTTTGCACAATGATTTTCTTGTATTAATCCTTTGCGTTTTCATACATTATCTCGGCTGCATGTTTTTCTTGAACTATCTCTTCTGGGTCTTATTTTTTTGTACTAACCCTTCTTTGTGTGATTATCTTGTAACATTTCTCCTTTGCTATTTTGCTTGTAATTTTCCAAATGCACTTTTCTTTCTCTGTTTTTCTATTAATTAACTTTTCTGTGTGTTTTCTTTGAGTGTCATATTCTACAAATAGAGTAACAGAACTTTAAATGCAGCCCCATTAGATGTTTAAAGCCAGCTGATACCGAAGCTTACAAATAAATCAGCAAAGAAATGTTTCTCTGGATTCACTCAAAATGTTAAAAATAAACCTACAGCACGTTGTTTTAAAACATACACACAAACTGTGTGTACAAGTTTTATTTGGTGAACAAAACAACTATTTTAAAAACAAAACTGTCTTGAATTAATGTGTACACTTATAAAAATAAATGACAATATTGCAATTGTGGTTTCTCGATCACGTTAGCTAATACTTCACCTCCCCCAAAACTGAGCAAACTTAAAATGTTACATTAACTTTTAACCTTTAGCACGCTGCGGTCGACATAAGTCGACCGAGGGTAAGCACGCTGCGGTCGACATATGTCGACCGCAGCTTGCTACGTTTTTTAGCATTAGAATGTGTGTACACGTGATCTCACCCCCGGATGTTAAGTTTTAAACTTATCTGAGAGAGAGTTAGCTTCCGTTTCCGATCTTTTTAAGTAATGGGTGCATCCGCGTTTATTTTCTGTGAATTTTTTAATCGAAATGAATCGGCATCGAACACGCGGCCATTTTCGCTCTAATTTTATTGGATTCTGACGCCATGCGGTGGGGATGACGATTTTTGTCATTATAAGCGCTAATATCGGTTTTCAGAATATGGTTGATGACAGAGGTCGAAACGAAAGTGGAATGTCATTGCTAGTATGTAAAAGTTTAGGGGTTAGGATTAGATTTATCGGAAAGATTTAGGGTTACGGCCGAATGTCACTGCTGACATGGGCGTTTGTTGCTTTGCTACTGATGATGGGTGTAACGAAAAGATCGTCATTTGATTTGTATTGGTCAAATGACTTTCATTGAGATGCAAGAGATAATTTAGATATGGACACTTCGTTTGTTGGTTATTTTTTTTTTTTTTTTTTTTTAATTTTAAAATTAAAAAAAAAAATTTTTTTTATTTTTTACATCTTTCCTTTCCTCTCTTCCTATCACATCTAACATGTACACAAACAAATTTTATATCATCAGATTCACCATTCATTTATTTATATAAATTCCAAAAATTATAGCAATTGACCAAGAAACACAAAAACTATATTCATTACAAGTCACCCACTATAAAAACGGGGCATAGTGAAAAAGAATGCAGCTGCAGGGGAAGTTTTCTGGAAGAGAATGCAGCGTGCTAAAGGCTAAACAGATTAACATCATCAAGCTAAGATTAATGACAAGAACTTGACAAGTGCCAGTAGAACAAGAAATGAGAAGAAGACACTGGAGATGGAAAGGACACACATTGAGAAAACCTGTTGATAGCATTACAAGGCAGTCCCTGTTCTGAAATCCCCAGGGTAAGAGAGATAGAGGACAACCAAAGAACACATAGAAAAGAGAAGAGAAAGACATGAAGGGGATGAAGAAGACACTGAAACATCTTGAGCTGATGGCACGGGATAGGAAGAATTGGCATGAGTTTGTTGAAGGTTATATTCCTTTGGGAGTTTAATGGTGAAAGATTACTAGAAACACCATGAACCTCCATTGCAAAGTGAAACAACGGCACATGTCAATAAAGACAATTATTTAATTAATCTTGTTATTTGTGCTCCATACGGAGCATGAACCTAATACAGCCACTGGTCCTCTTGCATGAAGCCTGTGACACAGTACTTCTTGTACTCTTACTGTGGTGGTTTGTGTTTCAATTTATTTTTTACATGAGGAGGTTGCCAACCACAGGCACAAACTCACACTGCTTACCTTTTAAGACATGCCTGAAGGAGCAGGAATCCTATTGGCTTTTCAGAGACCGCTGGAAAAGACAGTCGGCAGGATGATAAGCGGAGTCTCTACTAATGTGCTTCACATATGATTTTTTTTAAAATTTATTTCCATGAACAAACTACGGTTTGTGATATCTCTCGCTAAATAAATTGCAGGTTGACAGCCTCCAATAAAAAAAAATCTGGCAATCCTGTGACAGACTGTTGAAAAAAAAAACAGACTAAGATCTCAGAAAGATTAACTAAATGTTCATTCAGTTTGTACATTTCTCAACATTAAAAAGAAAAAAAAAATACAATCAAACCAACACTGTGAACCATATATGAAGATCATAGACACTCCCAATTTATTTCAGACCCTGGCATAGCAATTTAATAACACTTTTCATCACTCAAAGACTTGAAACTGCGGAAAAGGCATCGTACTGGTTGTGAAAGAATCAGAACAGACTATGGAATTCAGGATTGTAATTTTATACGGATACTTTCACAACCACCCAAGGTTGGAAGAATAAATAAAGCCAGGAGTAGATAACCAATTTGAAAACTACAATCAAAATGAAGCTGGGCTCAAATCAGCTCAGGCAACATAAAAAACAAATAAATTAGACGATGACATTTGGGAGTCATGACACATGGCCAAAAATGTAAGAAAAAATCTACGGGAGACTGAGATTTGGGGTTATGACTCATGGCCAAATAAATAGATCAATCAATGACAGCATGACCCTTGGGAGTCATGACTCGTGGCTAAAAATAGAACAATCAATGGGAGCAAGACACTTGGTAACAAAAATGTAATCATGGCCAAAAATTAGAAAAAAATTAATGAGAAGCTGACATTTTGGAATCTTGACTCATGACCTAATCCCCATTTGTAAGAACTGATTTTTCATGACTATCTTCCTTTAGCTTGAGTTTCTTGAGCAGTACCTACAGCTTTTTTCACTTTCTACTAGCTTCCAGTTTTTAGTGTAGGCTGAACAGTACCAACTTCTTTGATAAGTCACACAGATGCACTGCTAGTCTTGCCTCTCCTTGTTTGTATTCTTCTGCAACTGACTTGAAGCACAGTACGAGCTTTGTTTTCTTGAAGTTCAGTGCTGCATCTGACAGATCTAGCAACTGATAAACCAGTTTACTACATACTAGCTGCATCTGAAATTAATCTATATAGTGCATTTTTGTTAACAGGAAGAGTGGCGGTGCATTTTAAGTCAAAATAGAAGAAATATAAAAACAGGTATTAGTCTAATTTCTGATAATTTCCTGAGTCTAAATCAACCGTCAAACCACATTCTAAACAAACAAACAAAAACAGATGATAAAGAATATTTAACTAGGTTGAATATTTGGTACTTCTCTATTATCAAAAGGTATATGTCATAAGCATAATAATTTGTACTTAGAAGTATGTCTATAAATATATATTTTTTAAAGAATATAGATGTATGAATGTATGTGTGTATATCTGAAATATGCCTGTTAGATACAGTCCACTTCTGATGTCATCTATGTCATGTTTGTTTCTGAAGTATGTCTGTTAGATACTGACCATTTCTGATGCCATCTAAGTAATGTCTGTTTCCGTAATATGTCTGTTAGATACTGTCATTTTCTGATGTCATCTAAGTAATGTCTGTTTCTGAAATATGCCCATTAGATACTGTCCATTTCTGATGCCATCTAAGTAATGTCTGTTAGACACAGTCAGCTTCTGATGTCATCTAACTAATGTCTGTTTCTGAAATGTGTCTGTTAGAAACTGTCATTTTCTGATGCCATCTAAGCAATGTATGTTTCTGAAATATGTCTGTTAGATACGGTCATTTTCTGATATCATCTGAGTAATATCTGTTTCTGAAATATGTCTGTTAGATACAGTAAACTTCTGATGTCATCTAAGTAATGTCTGTTTCTGATATATGTCTGCTACAATCCACTTCTGATGTCATCTAAGTAATGTTTATTTCTAAAATGTCTGTCAGATAGTGTCATTTTTCTGTTGTCATTTAAGTAATGTCCATTTCTAAAATATGTCTGTTACAATCCACGTCTGGTATCATCTAAGTAATGTCTATTTCTGAAATATATTTATTACATATTGACCATTTCTGGTGTCATCTAAGTTATGTCTGTTTGTGAAATATGTCTGTTGGATACAGTCCACTTCTGGTGTCATGTCTATTTTTTAAATATGTCTGCTACTATTAGCTTCTGATGTAATCCAAGTAATGTTTACTTCTAAAATATGTTTGACAAGTAATGTACATTTCTGAAATGTCTTTTACTATCCACTTATAGTATCATCTAAGTAATGTCTATTTCTGAAATAAATATGTTAGATACCATCATTTTCTGATGTCATCTAAGTAATGTCCGTTTCTGAAATATGTCTGTTGGATGCAGTCCGATGTCAGGAACCATGAGCTGACTACTACCTTTATTAGAGTCATTAATGTGGAAGTCTGAAGGCGAACAAGAAACAAGAAGGAGGAGGATTCAGTCCACTTCTGATGTCATGCCTGTTTCTGAAATATGCCACCTAAAAAATGCCCGTTTCTGAAATATGCCACCTAAAAAATGCCCGTTTCTGAAATATGCCACCTAAAAAATGCCCGTTTCTGAAATATAAAAAAAAAAAATGCCCTTTAGATACTGTCCACTGTTTAAGCCAGTTTATAAGACATTTTCCTAGACACTGACATAAACAGCCCATCAAAGCATACAGCAGAGCACAATATTCCAACAAAAACCAGAACTCATCAGACACGACGTGCACTTAAGTTAACAACTCATATAAGCCTAATTACAGCAACTACGAGGGTTGCTCAGAAAGTAATGCCCCACATTTTTTCTTCTCATCCCAGAATAAAGATAGCAAAGCGAAAATTTACACGTAGCAACACTGATGTTTCCCCGCGTACATGTGCGTAATAGCACGGTCATCCAACAGATAGCGCCGCTGTAGTAGTCTGTGAAAATGGCGTCTGTATATGACACGCGTTACAAAGAACGAGCTGTAATTGAATTCTTGGTGGCAGAGAAAGAAAGTGTGGGGAACATTCACAAACGTTTGTGTGCTGTGTGTAGAAGTTGTGCAGTCGATATGAGCACCGGTGGACACTGAGTTCAGAGAGTTAAGGCTTCAAGAAGTGGAGAGGCGGAGCTGCATCACTGGCTGTCCTGCCACAGCCCAGACATGTTGTCTGAAAACTCAGGAGGCAATCGCCAAATTTGGTTGGACTGTGCTCCCCCATCCCCCCTATAGCGCCCTCCGATTTTCATCTTTTTGGGCCACTGAAGGATGCACTGCGCGGGACAAGGTTTGAAGATGACGAGAGCGTGATTCGTGCAGTGAGGATATGGCTACGTAAACAGGAAATGAGGTGGTACACAGAAGGCATGCATGTCATTGTTTCGCGCTGGCGTAAAGCCGTAAAAGTGGGCGGAGATTATGTGGGAAAATAGCATGTGTAAATAATACATCCAGTTAAACTGTGCGTGAATTTCATACAATTGTGAATAAATAGTTTCCGAGAGAGAAAAAAATGTGGGGCATTACTTTCTGAGCAACCCTCGTATATCCATCAATATGAGACAGAACCAGGACTTACCACAGAAAAAAGAAGACTATTCTTGGACTCCTCAGCAAACACAAACACTCTATAGAGCACCACTGAACAGCTACAGAACACATGTACCACTGAACAGCTACAGAACACATGCACCACTGAACAGCTACAGAACACATGCACCACTGAACAGCTACAGAACACATGCACCACTGAACAGCTACAGAACACAGCACCACTGAACAGCTACAGAACACAGCACCACTGAACAGCTACAGAACATATGCACCACTGAACAGCTACAGAACACATGCACCACTGAACAGCTACAGAACACAGCACCACTGAACAGCTACAGAACACATGCACCACTGAACAGCTACAGAACACAGCACCACTGAACAGCTACAGAACACATGCACCACTGAACAGCTACAGAACACAGCACCACTGAACAGCTACAGAACACATGCACCACTGAACACCTACAGAACACAGCACCACTGAACAGCTACAGAACACAGCACCACTGAACAGCTACAGAACACAGCACCACTGAACAGCTACAGAACACATGCACCACTGAACAGCTACAGAACACAGCACCACTGAACAGCTACAGAACACAGCACCACTGAACAGCTACAGAACACAGCACCACTGAACAGCTACAGAACACATGCACCACTGAACAGCTACAGAACACATGCACCACTGAACAGCTACAGAACACAGCACCACTGAACAGCTACAGAACACATGCACCACTGAACAGCTACAGAACACAGCACCACTGAACAGCTACAGAACACAGCACCACTGAACAGCTACAGAACACAGCACCACTGAACAGCTACAGAACACAGCACCACTGAACAGCTACAGAACACAGCACCACTGAACAGCTACAGAACACATGCATATTATTCAACAACAGAGCTCTGCTTGAAATACAACAATGCGCTCAGCAGCCATATTTTAACAACAATAGCTAGGTACTGCCCACTTCAGAAACCAATCTACGAGATAAATTTAATAACTCAAAGCAATTTCAATACTCAGCAGTAAATATAAAAAGAAAGTTCTGTACTATCATGAGTCAAAACACCAAACATCTCAACTCAAAACTTGTTACTACTGAAACAAGAAAATTGAGAACAATACTGTTCCTTGAGCATTCGGTGAGTTGAATAAACTATTCCTAAACTTATTCCTCACTTCCGTTTGTGTTGCCAATCAAGAAGAATCTGAATCATCTATTGTAATAACATCTTTCAGATCTGAGAACACATTCTGGGAATTCCTGCGAAAGATGTCCCGTTGCCTTCCTGGAGAATTGTGAGCACTTCCAAAAAAATCACCATTCACTCTTCTCCTGCGGCGACCTGTAACAAAAATTGTGCCAACTGCTAGAAGAAATATGAAAGATGCACCACCACACACAAACAACTAAATTATACCTTAACTCTTTGACTCCGGAACTACGCTCAGAGCGTTGGTCAGATTTAACACCCATGCTAAAACAACTCTCTGAGCGTTGTTTTTAGTCTATCATGAATTAAAATTACGGCACAGGGTGGAAAATAATTGCGGAGTCAAAGAGTTAACAATCTTCTTCACCTATCAACTCCCCAAGAAGCATAGGCCTTCAACAAGTCTTCCTGTCCTGTGCCGTCTGCTCAAGGTCTTTCCATGTCTTCTTCATCCTCTGCATGTCTGTCTTCAGTTCTCTCTGGTCCTCCTCTACCACTCTTACCCTGGGGATTCCAGAACAAGGCCTGCCTAGTAATGCTATCAACAGGTTTTCTCAGTGCATGTTCAATCCATCTCCACTCTTCTTCCCATATCTTGTTCCACTAGCACTTGTCAACAATCTACCCTCCTCTTATATTTCTTTTCCCTCTGTTAGCAACAAACAAGATCATGAGTAATTAAGCAATGGGCAACTGTTCTTAATGTTTCAACTCTTCAACAAGAACTACAACAGATTTTCATAATCTTCTTTGCAATGGGCAATTAAATGTGTGAAAAATCGTTGGTTCTTGAGCTACTTTGTTTCAGGTACAACAAGTGAAATATCTAGTTTTTCTGCTCGCTACCTTACTTTGAGTACAACACGTAACAACCAATGGATTTCAAGTATCTTGTTTTAAAAACATGTGGTTCATGAAGCAAAAAGGTAATGATAAACAATAATGAAGGAATCATAAGAAACATCAAAATAGATAGGCAGCCCTTTCAAATACCTGGCAACCACAGTTCATAAATAAGGAACAAAACCGCAGTTGAGGACAAGGCTGTGCAAACAAGTAACAAACTTTATTTTCAAAGGGTTTAAATAGCCAAACTGAAACCATTATTGATAGAAAAAAACAAACAGAATTCTTATAACTATGATTATTTTAGGTCAGACATTTGCTATCTCTGCACTTTTGTAAGCATGTGTGCCACCAGCTCATAGCCTTCACATACAGCATCTGTCTCTTGTTTATGTTGTAATTGATGTAGGCTTTTCCCCTTAAAGTGTACAGTGTTGCTATTGCATTGCTTCATTGTAAAACATTTTTGTGTGTTAAACTGGCTATATTTTAACTGAAGAGTTATAATCAATTTTTGTTCACATTCACGTACAGTACTGCCAAAATGCTGTAAATGGGTACCTGACTTTGAGTTAGGGAAGGAAAAGGCAGCGAGGAAAGGAACTGGTCACTCCCCCACCTCTCGATGCTGGACCATGTATGGTGAAGTCTCTAACACTTCACTTCCCTATGGCAGTATCTGTTATGGGACTACCTTTTTACTGTCAAAATTATAATCATCTTATTTAGGTCAACCATGGACAGTAATGACAATGACTACACGGTAAGTTATGTCATGAACAATGCCAAGACCAAAAAGGCTATAATCAGCTCATCCATTTCAAACAGATATTGTAAAGGACGACCTCTCAACCTACCCTCTTCTCTGCTGTTAGATGTGACCTCTTCACACCGAAGCTCTCTCATCTCCTTCAAAAGGTTCAGCTCTTCTGCTTTCTTGATACTTGGTTTGCCTGAAGTGGGAACAAAAAAATGTATTAGCTTGCTACATATACTCATTTACAGACTTTCATAAATGGGTGCTTGCGTAGAATAGAGGGATTAAAATGGTATGACAAGGTTACCAACGTGGAACTGATGACAAGAACTAGACAAGTGCCAGTGGAACAAGAGATGAGAAGACGACGATGGCGATGGATAGGACACACACTGAGGAAACCTGTTGATAGCATTACAAGGCAGTCCTTGTTCTGGAACCCGCAGGGCAAGAGAAGCAGAGGTAGACCAAGAAGCACATGGAGAAGAGAGCTGGAAACAGAGGTGAAAATGATAAGGAGAACGTGGAAAGAACTTGAGATGATGGCACGTGACAGGAGGACTTGGCGTGTGTTTGTTGAAGGCCTATGCTCCTTTGGGAGTGAAGGGTTATGAATATGAATGAATATACTCATTCATTTCCTTTCCTTTGTTGCTCCTTATAAAGCGTGGAGCCGCCGCTGTAGCTAACCCCTTTGCAAAAAGTCTACAGTCATGAACTCCAGTTTCTCTTTTCCGTGTGTTTTTTAGTTGTCCCCAACCTCTCTTACCCTGGGCATACCAGAACAGGGATTGTCTGGTAATGCTATCAGCAGGTTTTCTCAATGAGTGTCCTATCCATCTCCAGTGTCTTCTCCTCATTTCTTGTTCCAAAGCATGTGTTTAGACAGTGGGGGAAAAAAATGTATTAGCTTGCTACATATACTCATTCATTTCCTTTGTTGTTGCCCCTTATGAAGGGTGGAGCCACCAGTGCAGCTGATCCCCGTGCAAAAAGGCTACACCAAAGCTTTAATGTGCTCTTACAGTGGTGGTTTCTGTAGCAATTAGTTTTACACGATGAGGTTGCCAGCCTCAAGCACAACCTCATATTAGTCATCTTATATGACATGCCAGAGAGGGCAGGAGTCCTATTCATTCCGCAGGGAACTATTTTAGGTTACATATATTCACTCCTTACAAAAATACTGTTTAGGGAAGTGTGAAAAACACAAACAATACAACTTTACACAGTCAAGGAATCTTCAGGGGTAAAAGTATATCGTTATTATTAGTAGTGATGGTACAGATCAGTAACCCGTTATCCGAAATCCTCGGGGGGACAGCTTTGTTTTGGAAACAGGATATTTTGGGGTTTTTAAATTCCTCTCAAATCATTCAAAAACGGGCTGATCACCCGTTTGCCAGTCACTTCGATTACGGAAACAACAGCAAATGGATTGATTTGCCGTTGCCCTAAAGACGCCAATAGGCGCGATGGGAAACAATGGCAAAGAAAACCTATCTGCTGTTGCCCTAAGACGCCACTAGGCGTAATGGCCACTGACTGCTTTGACGGTCGGTGGCTAAGGACGGAAGAAGAAGAAGAAATCATTCAAAAGTAGCCCGCATAAAGATAGCCCAAAGGTATTTAAAAAAAAAAAAAGAAAGTAAAGGATCCCGTTACACGTCCACTTATGGTTTTAGGCCCATATTTTCTTATGATGTATACGAGGGGTTCCAGGATAAGCGAGAAACGGTTGTGGTAGCAATTGACCTAGAGGATGCTTATAACAGTGTGAACTTTGCAACATTAATAAATTGTGTAATGGCTTGAGGTGTTAACCCTTGGTTTACAAGGTGGATAGCAGCTGCCTTAACTGAGAGGTCAGTGGCCTTTCGGTTGGGAACATGGACGTCAGATCCACTGCTCATTTGCCCGGGACTACCCCAGGGTTCTCCACTATCACCGGTGCTGTTTAATATCTATACAGCAAAAGTAACCACCATTCAACCAAATGGGATGGGATGAACACTGACATTTGCTGATGATATACTCATTTACAGAACTGGCTCTGACCGACAAGAAATGGTTAATAGCATACATGGGACACTACAGGAGGTGTCTAAATGGTGCGAGGAAACTGGCTCCAAAGTCAATCCCAACAAGGCCTGCGTGATGTGGTGCACCTTGAACAACTCCATTGTGAAAGCAGACCTCCCAGATATTACTCTCAATGGACAGATAATTGAAAGGCAAGAAAAGCTGAAATACCTTGGAGTTACATTTGATCGCAGGCTCTCTTGTAAGTACCATGTTGAGCACATCACACAGAAATGCAGGAGAGATCTAGCGGCCCTGAAAATAATGGCCACGGCGCGTCTGGAGCAGAGATTACTATTTCTTCTTTATCAACAGCTAGTCATATCGGTCACTGAGTGTGGACTGGGAATACTCACGCTGTCAGTAACACAATGTGAACGACTAGAACGCATTCAAAATGAAGGGATGCGCATAGTCTTGGGCTGTACGCGAGATACCCCCATTGTGACAATGAGATACATGCTTGGAGTGCTGTCGATTAAATCCAGAAATGCGGTGGCCCAAGCAAAAGCCTATATGCGAGTAGCCACAGACAAACGGCACCCTCTGCATGGTTACATAGCTGACATTAAGGGAGCAAGAATAAAGAGAGGGATGTCATGGATGGCACAGGCAGAGACAACTATCAAGCAGGTGGCCACATTGACAATATATTCAAGGGGGAAGGATGGTGTATGAGATGAGAACTGTGATAACTACCAGCAGGTCATCATCAGCCTTGGGAGAGAGTGTAGAAATTGGGGGAATGGAATAGCAATACTGGACATTAATCAACTGATACATGATCATTCCGGGGATGGTGATGCCATTGTGTATACAGATGGGTCGGTGAACTGGGGTGAGAAATCCGGTTGGGGCTTCTCTGCTCGGGTACAGGGCAGAATCGTCGCCGAACATAGCGGGGCTTACAAGATAACAACTTCCAGCATGAGAATGGAGGTCGAGGCTGTTACTGCAGCCTTAACTCTTAGTATACGAGCGGCCTTTCATGACTACCATTACAGATTTTGCAATAAATAATTTATTTATAAAGATAACATAAGTGTGATATATCAAAATGTGAAGAAATGAAACCCCTATATCATGCACGTAACTAAATTGTTCAGTGGTTTTAAACATGCATTCAGCTATAAATTTTCGCTATTGACGGGGATCGATCATCGGCCTCTCTAGAAGGCCGCTCGTATACTAAGAGTTAAGGTGGATAACTGAAACTTCATTAACAAAGGCTATCATTGTGTCCGACTCTCAGTCCATGCTTCGGAAGGTTCAAAGTGGTGGGTGTGGCATGAATGGAAAACATTCATAGAAGCTTCCAGTCTACAAGAGCTGGTGTGGATATACTGTCCTGGTCATGCTGGGGTATGTGGTAGTGAAAGAGCTGACAGACTAGCATCAAGAGCACCCATAGTGGGGACACTAGATATGGATAAGGGAGAGATACTGAGAACGATTAATGATCGCCTGTTAGAGAATGACACTGCAATAGATGAATCATCAAGGTTAAGACTGTTGGAATTTGGCATCAAACGTAAAGCTAGTAGCGATGGACATATGAGAGGATGCATCCGTCGTGTTTACAACCAGCGAGCTACAGGAATAATTAGCATTCACACTCTTCGACATATACTGATGGAGACTGAGCACCTATGGGTTTGCCCGGAGTGCAATGATGTCAATACTGCATAACAATAACAATTTTCTTGACCACCAATACACTAGGAGTGATGTGGTCAGCATCAAGCTGGCCGCCTTTAACCTTCCCAGAGTTGCTCTGGTACCCAATTCATGAGGCTGGGTCAACCTCGGAGCCATTAACGGTCTTTAATATCCCACCTCGACTTGGGATCAAACTTTGGACCACCGAGCTAGGAAGCCAGTGCACTAACCAAAGTCAACTAAATTAATAACAACTCATCCAAATTGTGATTGAAAGAAGCCCAAAGAAACTTTTGATTTTCAGAATATTTTGGTTTTTGGATACAAGGTTAGACTTGCAGTTGTTGTTGTCTAACTAAGGCTGCTGAGCTTCTCGCTCTTTATCAACCAATATCAAGTTGAAGACTCCTTGGTATTATCTACACTGTAGATCTAGGCTTTTCCTGTGGTTTTTCTGCCATTCTGAAACGTGTTGAGTTGAAGTCATGAGCTCCAGTTTCTCCAGCATGGCTTGTATTTAAAGGATCATCACAGCTGGTCCCAAGTTAGGAGGAAGAAGGGCGTGGCATACGATGCATTTCCCACCATCCAAGGGTACTCTCTAAATATGCAGAGCTAAAATACAGTACTCTGGTTCTGGGTTCTCCCAAGGA
Organism: Oreohelix idahoensis; assembly: GCA_024509875.1. Taxonomy (NCBI): domain Eukaryota; kingdom Metazoa; phylum Mollusca; class Gastropoda; order Stylommatophora; family Oreohelicidae; genus Oreohelix; species Oreohelix idahoensis. Next base: position 310,257 of record JAMPIV010014846.1, on the reverse strand, counting down.
ATTGTCATGTTCTACACAGCCACTTCTCAGCTCCACCTGCCTATCATGGTCGACAGTGAGATGATGCTGCTGCATGCAGCCAAGCAGATAAAATCCAGAATTATTATCTGGGCAACCAGGACCAACCCTCTATGGTTAATTCTTGAATTAATCCAATGACAACTATACATTTCACCTCCAGTGTGTCATCCACCATACCTCTCACCTCCACTCTAATTGTGACGAGTAGGGTGTATGTGGGTGGATGTGTAGAAAGACAGACAACACTTATACACCGCTCGTATAGCTCACTGTCCAAGGAACAACAACAACAGCTATGTCAATATCCAACAATATATTATATTCACAATAAGTCACAATGGACGTAGGGCCATTACAAATATTGGATACATCACAAATCTCGAGTATCCGCACACACTCTGCTTCTCGGAATAACTACAGCCACAAATAGGCTACTTCATGAATAACTACTGCAACGTCTACAATACAACTCCGGCCCTCTACTTACGCACTACTATAGACATCCACCCTTTTCTTCTCTACGCTCTACCCTGTCTGCTCTCTACTGACTCAACTCTCTACTGACTCAACACACGTCTAAACCCACACACTCCTCTCTCTGACTGCCTCTTTCATGCGTATTCACTAAAACCCGTGAAACCCTTTCACGCTCCACTGATCTTCATTCACGCATCACAAAAGCTAACAGCTTGTCTCAAGCAAGGTTCACAACCCTGTAGCTAAATTATTACAATGCATGCATTCCCAGCTCACAACAACTCACATGATTAATAAACTCCCGCTGGAGCTTGGGAACATTCACACATGCACAATACCCTCAAAACACTCCGTGACACTAATCATGTCCTCCATTGTACCTCCCACTGGCATATCTACTCCAATCATGTCCTTCACTATACCTCTCACTCCCAGGACATCTACCCCAATTATGTCCTCCCTTATACATCTCACCGCGGTAGCATAGTGGTTAGTGCACTGGCTTCCTAGCTCAGTGGTCTATGGTTCGATCCCCAGATGAGATGGAATTTTTTTAGGCCGCAAACGGCTCCTGGGTCGACCCAGCCCCAATTGGGTCCCAGAGCAACTCTGGGAAGGTTAAGGCGGCCGGCGTGATGCTGACCACATCACCCCTAGTGTGCCGTTGGTCAAGAAAATATGGGCCTAACACCATATTCCCAATATGCCTCAATGGGCGTGTAACTGGATCCTTTACCTTTCACACCTATTCCAATCATGTCCTCCACCATACCTCTCACCTCCAACACATCTACTCTAATGAAGTCCACACCCATACCTCTCACGTCTATCACATCTACTACAATCAATTCCACCACTGTACCTCCTTCAGTTTGGTTAGTTTGAGAGAGACCAAGAGTATGCAGTTCCTTCCCTTCCATAGAAATAACCTTCTCTTCTATGGCAATTAAAGTTGTATTGTAAATTTCATCACTGTTACCAATCTCCATTTAAGGGTATATTAACTGAGCCTGATGTTTAAAATCTTCTGTAAGATCATCTCTGTAATTCATCCTTAGTGCTAGTGTGTCATCAAACCCCACAGGTTCTAAGTAGAATGTCATCTGATGTTTCTCACTGTGTGCGATAATGAAGACTCTAAAGGTAGACAAACAAACAAACAAAACTGCGACCCCCCTATTGTTGTTGAATCTTTTTTTTTTTCAAATGGGAAATCCATTGATATACTGGCCCAAAATTAATGTTAAGGGAAACAATACAATTAATTTCAAACTTTCATTACCAAAAAAAGGGACCAAAGACGCAGCAAAAGAGATGAATGCAGTCAGCAACCCAAGTGGTGGTCCTGGAAACAGGCTGCATCACAGCAGTCTGGCCAAGAGAGTAGGGATCGAAGAAGGAAGGCAAACCCGGTTCCAAAAAAATGCTGTGCGGAAGTCGGATGTGTCTGGCCGAAAGGTGCAAATATCGCAGCTTCGCTGTAAACAGCGACACAACGCAACCAACGTCCTTTTCAGGACGAACGAGGAAGAAAAATTACCACAAAAAAAAAAATTTGCATCCTGCTTCTGTAGGGGACAAACTGACAGATGTTGAAAGACATAGATTTGACTTTGGCTCTTTTATATTTGTTTACAGAGAACTATATTCTTTTGTGGCTGTTACATCAATTTGTTTGGGTTACAAAAAAAATAAATGTGGAACTTGTTATGCCATACACACCCGAAGGACTTAAAAAAATACAAGTCTTAGTGGGGTTATGAAATAAATGACTCTGGTTGTGTGTGTGTGTGTGTGTGTGTGTGGGGGGGGGGGGGGGGAGAATCTAAATATTTTACCATTACCTTTTATTCCCTTTTCTTCAAGCAGCTGTTTTATCCTTCTGACTTTGTCATCATCAGTAACGCAGCCTGCTAGTTCCTTTGTGTTTCGCAGAATCAGTCCCACTGTTCGGCACACTGCTCTAAGCCGGGAAAGCTCTGAATTCTGTGAAGGTTTCTGTTTGAAAATGTAAACATCATGATTATTTATATGACCGCAGTAGCATAGTGGTTAGTGCACTGGCTTCCTAGCGCAGTGGTCTATGGTTCGATCCCCAGATGAGGTGGGAATTTTTTAGGCCAGAAACGGCTCCTGGGTCGACCCAGCCCCAAATGGGTACCAGAGCAACTCTGGGAAGGTTAAGGCCACATCACCCCTAGTGTGCCGACGGTCAAGAAAATATGGGCTAACACCATATTCCCAATATGCCTCAATGGGCGTGTAACGGGATCCTTTACCTTTTACCAAAACAGAGAGTATTTTAATTAAACAATGTGCATCTGTCAATATACTATCTACTACATTCAAAATATTAATAGTTTTCTTAATCAAAGTTCGTAACCTATATAAAGCAATCCCACCAGCCTTTCTAGAAAATATGGAATGGCAGTGTGAAAGCTTAATTGAACACCCATGAAAAGAACATGCATGCCTTTCCATCTTTTCATGGTGCATTTTTCAGTGTTTATAAATATTGACACCAGCTTTCCCTCCACAGCGATGTTATAAAAATTAATTAGTAAAATCTGAGAGAAAGAGGAAATACTGATGTACCGGAGGGAAGAATGTCTCGTCATGTTGCCAAAGAATACAGATTGGCAGGGTAAAATGCAGAAGAATGGTATCGCCATTGCCAGGATAAATGTTTGACAAGATTATCCATGAGAGATTGGAGGAGGCTATTAATAGATAACTGAGGGAGGAGTAAGCGAGTTTTTTTTAATGGGACTGCCGTCATTAGCACATGCAGCACAGAGAGCATACCATAATTTATTTCCATCATTTTTTTTACGGATTCCTAGCTCATAAGTATTTATATACTAATTTCCATATATTTTAAACCAGAAGTCAGAATACCGTATCTTATATCTTTCTTTCATTTATTGCTTATGTTATAATATGTAACAGATTTCCAGTTCAGTTCATGTATTGTATTCTGGCCTTGTCTGCTGTCATGCTGTGCTTCCATCAGATTTCTTTGATACATTTTCTCATCCACCGTTCCTGAGGTCATAAATGTCCGTACCAATGCTTGATCAAGATTCATCCTCACAAGCTTGCCAAACAAACGATCTCCAAACTAGTGGATTCCAAACCAACAGATTTCCAAATTAATGGATTCCAAACCAACAGATTTCCAAACCAACTGATCTCGTGATACTACTGTATCGGTGCTGTTACAATGATTTTCCTTAACTCTTTTGATTCTTTTTTTCTCCAACTGAGAACTGGTGGGACAAAATCAGTAACACAGAACAGAGAGAAAGAACAGTGAAAGAGAAATTTCTTCTTCTTTTCTTCTCTAGTGTTATAAAGATCTGTTTGAAGAAGCAATGCTGCCCTTCAGCACTCTTTGTGTGGCTTGTATGATCACACATACTATATCATTTTTCTGTCCTCCACGTCTGAATTTTTAATGATCTACATTTGGAGTTCATCTTCATGTGGTAGAATTCATTTCCTTCATGGCCAGGGTTTCTCAACCTGTGGTCCATGAATGGATTCTAAATGGGGGTCGTGTAAATAACCAAATAATTTTAATTTTAATTTCACAAAAATGTTTACTCTGAAAATTATCATAGATTTTTGCATTACAAGAAATATATTTTTTTACAGATTGTTTCTGTTTTTCAGTATGCCATGTATGTATACTTAACAATTCTTCTTTGTAATAAAATGTATTCTTTGTAAAAAATAATTTTATTATGCTTGTATGTACATTTTTTTTCTAAGAAAGAGCCCATAGCCTTTATTGGACTATCAAAGGGGCCTGTAGCCTTCATCGGGCAATCAAAAGAGGTTCATAGCCTTCACCGGGCAATCAAATGGGTCCATGACACAAGAAAGGTTAAGAGAACTTGCTCTAGGCCCTTGTCGAGTTCCCTCAAATGTTTGTCTTAGCCATCTGTCAACGAGATGTATAGTATGTGCTGTTCCATCTTCATTTGATCTCCACTTTGCAGTCCTACTTCTGTGTTGGAATTTCCTTTTCCGTATCTGTCCAGCGTTTGATAATGAAACTGACACAAAATACAATCAATACCATTTAGCTCTCCAAGGAGCAAAGGCCTTCAACAAATACATGCCAAGTTCTCCTGTCACATTCTTTTCATATCTTCCTCATTATTATCGCCTCTGTCCCCAGTTCTCCATTTCCATGTGTTTTTTGGTCTACCTCTGCCTCTCTTACCCTGGGGGTTCCAGAACAAGGACTGCCTTGTAATGCTATCAACAGTTTTCAATATGGATCCTATTCATGGTCAGCGTCTTCTCATCCCTTGTTTCACTGGCACTTGTCTGGTTCTTGTCATCAGTTCCACATTGGTGACCTTTTCATACAACTTCAATCCTTCTATTGTATGCAAGCACCCATTTATGAAAGTCTCTAGTTTTTAGTCATTTTAAAAAATTCATATTTCAGAGCCATACAATAAGAGTGACTTGACATTTGAGTTAAAGATTCTTATTTTTGAATAAAATACAATGGTTTGTTGTTGTTGTTTAACTAGGGCTGCTGAGCTTCTCACTCTTTTGCAGCCAATACCAAGTTGAAGAGTCCTTGTTATTATATCTATACAGTAGATTTAGGCTTTTCTGCCATTCTAAAACATGTTAAGTTCCAGTTTGACTTGCACTTAAAGAATCATCACATCTGGTCCCAAGCTAGGAGGAAGTAGCGTATTGCATACTGTGCATTCCCTGCCATCCAGGGGGGCTCTCTAAATATGCAGAGCTAAAATACTGTGCTCTGGTTCTGCGCACTCCCAAGGAATCATCACATCCAAAACAGAGCCACTTCTTAACACCCCATTATGGGGTTCATAGCGAGATTCTCCTGTATGAAGGCAACCAGGTAAAAGCAAGAATTACATCTGGGGCTCAAGTGACTTCTCCAAGCTTAGTGTGCAATACTGGGTTCTCAATGTTTCACCATAGGGGAATATCCCTGGAAGTGTGTGGATGATTTCAAGAGTTAATGAGGGTGTAATTAGCCTCACAGACAGAGGTTCACATCCAAATCTACATACTACAGCATTGTGCATAGCTGGTGGTCATATAAAGATGACTCCAGATGTATGTGACGTAAATAAACAGATAACCAACATCTCCTTACCTTATTAACAGTAGACAAATTCTTATCTTTAATGCACTTCTGTGAGCTGTACAACCGAGGAATATCAGACAAGCTGGAAGAGGATCCTTCACTGCCACTGTCCTGGTGTGGCATTAGAATGCTGGATGTTGTCACATGTTCTGCATTATCATCATCATCACCACTGCTACAGTGACTGTGGTCGTTTACACTGCTGCAGGTTGTTTTTCCCTGGTTAATGTCACAAGTAAATTTAATCTTTTGTGAACTCTCTTTATTTTCATCTGTACTTGAGCCACTGCTACTCATCTCTACTGACCTGTTGTTTTGTTTTGCTATCTTCTGCTTCATTATCTTTCCCTTATTTTCTGAAAATGAGAGTGACTTCCTTTCCTTATTTCCTTTTCTTTTTCTTGAGGTTTTCTTTAATGCTTTACTCTCTAAATTGTCAAGTACCTCTGAATCACTAACAACTGCATATTTAATTTCACCAATACCATTGGTATTTTCATCTACAATTCTGATCAATACCTTCACATCTTTGCCACATCGCTTGGTTTTGTAAGATTTAACATAATTCTGAACACTATCAGTGCATTCTGGTTCACTGTCAGTGTCATCAAAGACGGCTTTTCTTGTATTCTTCTTTAACATTTTCCTCCTCTTCATCATACTAAATGATGAAGAAGATGAACTATCGCTGCTTAGGCAGGTGCTGTGTTCAGGTTTCATAACAACTGTAACATCACTCTCCTGGCCGCTTTCATTGCCATTATGACGTGCCCATGATTCCTCATCCAATCCATCTTTTCTGGTTTGAAACAATGAATTAGGAACACACTGCCCAGATGACCTATCACAGATCTCATCCGATATCGGACATCTTGTTTCTAATTCATGTTTTTGAAGATCAACATGTGCCTCATGTCTCAGCCGCCTCTCTGCCACACTGGACAAACCTTTTTCGATGCTACTCTCACTATCTGAGCTTGAGTGAAACACAAAAACAGATTTCTTTTGCTGTTTGCATTTCACATTCATCTGACCTTCCTTTTTCCCACTAATATGACTTCTAGGCAAGTCAACATCGCTCTGATGGCTCTCACTGTTTTCTGAACTAACATCAATCACGCAGTCTTGCCTACCTTTTTGATTATTCAACTCTAAAAAGTCTAAGTAACTGCTCTTTTTACAACTGCCTTGTGGTGAAGAGCTCATTCTACTTTTAGAACACAAATCCATAATAAAGTTATTAACATTTCTTTTACCAAATGAACAGCTATCCTGGTTTGCTAACAGTGAAGTATGTTCATCGCTTTTTAATGCAAATGTATGATCTAACCCTTGTTCTTGCACCTTGTACTTCTTAGAAGAGGTCATATCTTTCTCCGAGTCACTATTATCATTACATTTGTTGACACTCATTTCTCTAAGGCTGTTTTTGGTACGTTTTTCACGCACTCCTTTGAGGTCTGACTCTATTGATACCTTTTCTACGAAAGTAATTTTCTGTGGAGACTCATACAACTCAGAGCCACTAGTGTCTACACTCCAGTCAGAGTCTAATACATATGTCAAGGCCTCAGATGATGTTAGGAGTTTAGGCTTCATCTGTTTGTTTATCATACTAACTTGCTTTAATTTCAAGTTTGTGCTTTTAGCAGGACGGTGCGCTAAAACAAAACTCTTTTCTTCTGTCGATTCATAATCAACATTACTGTCTAAAATTCTGCTACCGCCAAGTTCTTGTTTTATTTTACTTTTTACATTTACATAAGCTTTGTTTTGCTTGGAACTGTCATCCTGATTTCCCATCATATGCAGTTTTTGCTGATCATCTGCTAACTGTTTTTTCACATCATGTGTGCATGTGTTTTCTTCCTCCAATGTTACACAGCCGACAGCTGTACTATCCAAAGGTATTTCAGACTGCAGTTTCTGAAAGAAGAAAATAAGAGAAGATCAGGAAGTAGCACGCAAGCATTTATAGCAAGGATAGCTATAGCACGCAAGCATTTATAGCAAGGATAGCTATAGCACGCAAGCATTTATAGCAAGGATAGCTATAGCACGCAAGCATTTATAGCAAGGATAGCTATAGCAGAGCTTGCTTGAGCCCATGGTACTGCTCTCATTATCTACACAAAACTATTTACAAATTTGGCAGAAAAAAAGCAGAATAAAGATCAAAAATGATTTTTTTTTAAAACCTGAGATGCTACAAAAACCCTACTAGGAAGGTGAGATACTAGTGACATTTACTTTTAAGATAATATTTTTGTAAAATTTTGACATATAATCAAATACAAACTTTTGCAAAAAAACTTATCGATGACCATTTCCAAAATTCCACCAGTACTGCTATCTCCCTAGCTGGCCACCCCTGTTCTATAGTATGTATACTTTACTATAATGTATGCACATGACAAGATCGCCAAAATGGAACTGACAGACAGAACCATTCATATATCAATGGAACAAGAGGTGATGAAAAGATATTGGCTTTGGATAGGACTCACACGGTGGTAACTTGATGACAGCATTACATTCCTTGCTCTTGAATCCTCAGGGTAAGAGAGTTGAAATGAAGAACAGTGGGTTGCGTTCTTCTGTGTTACCCGAGTATGTTACCAACATCGTGAGGCTTAGGATTAAGAATTAGGACATTGAAACATAAACCCCCTTTTTTACTGCGTCTCTGAATTATTTTTAAGGTCATATCGAACAGACGGCCCCCTGTTCTTCATTTCAACCGGGTAAGAGAAACAGAGTCGGACTGAATTACACATGGAGAAGGGAACTAGACACAGACGTGAAAAGGGATATAGAAAGATGAAGTGATGTCACAGGACAGGAAGGCTTAGCAGGAGGCTGCTGAAGGCCTTTGCTCCACAGGAAGCTGTGGGGTAATGAATGAATCTATGTTTGTACAAGGATCTTAATACTAGTGAAAGGTCAAAGTCCATAAACATTACAATGCTAATCACAAAGCAACAGGGGAAAAAAAAAGATAAATCCTAATTCAGTTAAGAATGTCACTGTGCATTGTTGCTGTTTAGCTAGGGCTGTTGTGCTTCTCGCTCTTTTGCAGCCAATACCAAGTTGAAGAATCCTTGGTATTATCTACACTGTAGATCTAAGCTTTTCCTGTGGCTTTTCTGCCATTCCAAACATGTTGATTTGAAGTCATGCGATCCAGTTTCTTCAGGTGGGCATGCATTTAAAGGATCATCACATCTGGTCCCAAGCTAGGAGGAAGTAGAGCATTGTAAACTGTGCATTCCCCTCATCCAAGGAGGTTCTCCAAATATGAAGAGCTAAAATACAGTGCTCTTGTTCTTGGCTCGTCCAAAGAAATTGTCACATCCTGCACAGAGCCACTTCTCAGCTCTAACTGCCTATCATGGGGTTCATAGTGAGATCCTCCTGCATGTAGCCAACCAGGTAGAAGCCAGAATTACATCTGGGCCTTCAGTGACTCCTCCAAGCTTAGTGTGCATTGCATGGTTCTCATGTTTCACCATGGATTGGGGGGGAATCACTGGAATTGTGTGGATGATTTCAAGAGTTAATGAGGGTGTAATTAGTCTCACAGACAGAGGTTGACATCCACATCTATATACTATATCATTGTGCTTGGCTGGTGGTCATATAAATCTGGCTCCAGATATGCCTCCATGCATGTCACTGTGCATTAAAAGTTCAATAGATGTCATAGATGCAAATGTTAATATACTAAATCTGCAATGGCTTCATCTTGCACAGAGCTGGCTAAATCACGTAGCAATATGTAAAAAATGAACTTTTAGTGAATACAGTTAAAGGTAGTCTCAGAGTAGATACTGCCATAGGGGAATGAAGTGTTAGAGATTTCACTATACTAAGACCAGCATCTTCTCTATGGCGCGGAGAGCTACAGAGAAGGAAATGTCGAAATTGTCCTCTTTTCACACAACATGCCTAAGAAAAATTCTCCAAATCTTTTGGCCGAATACCATCACCAACCAAGATCTGCTTACTCGGAGCAAGCAAGAGGACATGCACACCATCATAGCTGGCAGACGCTGGAGCTGGGTTGGCCATGTCCTCAGAAGAGACCCTGATGCCATCACAAGAACAGCTATGCTATGGACCCCTGAAGGAAAACGAAAGAGAGGCCGACCAAAAACAACTTGGCGGAGGACTGTGGAGGCTGAGATGCAAAGAATGAACCAGAGTTGAGGCACTGTACGAAGGATGGCCGCCGACCGAGCAAAGTGGAATCAATTTGTTGTTGCCCTATAAGACGCCACCAGGCGTAATGGCCACTGACTGCTTTGACGGTCGGCGGCTAAGGATCAAAGAAGAAGACAGACAAAAGGCATCCCCTGCATTGGAACATAGCTGACATCAAAAGGAGCGAGAATAAAGAGGGGGATGTCATGGATGGCGCAGGTAGAGGAGACTATTAGACAGGTGACCCCAGTTTAAAATATATTCAAGGGAGAAGAGTGGAATAAGTCAGATGAGAGCTGGATGAACTACCAGCAAGTCATCATCAGCTTTGGTAGTAGGTACCACAAAGTGCACGCTTCGTGCTGTTGAAAACGGACGAAAACTTGGAGAAAACTGAGGGAAATTCATCAAGTTTAAGTCGTTACTGTCCCTTTGCTATTAAGCAGATTGTAATAAAATTTATATCACGATACTCTTTATCATCTTCTCTTTTGAAGTGTATTAATTCCCAAAAAATAAAAGCTATTGAAGTATTTTTTTACTATAAAAACAAACAGCAATGTTACGCGTAGTTTGCCCCGGCGCACTGCGAACTCTGAACGTTTTCGTCTCACCCCGCTTCATTCAAATGAGGGTCTCTCGACCGCCAAACCACTAATTAGCATACTGTTTTCACAACTTTTAGGAGGAAAAGTGTAGCTTTAGTTTTATATATTGCAAACTGTAGAAAACAAAGTGTAAAATGTCGATATCTCGAAGTGAAGTTGAAATTTTACCATATTTGACATTGTAAATGGTGTTATAATTCTTTGCAAGGTATGAGAAGATTTGGGAGCCATTTTTCTTTATTCGTGTGAAATTTTAAAGACTTCTGATATTTGGCGGTCGAGAGAATTGACTTTGAGTAAGTTCTGTAATGCTCAAGTTAAGCCGAGAATTTTAGCGAAGGATGGAGAGTGAGGCTGTTCCATGGACCGTGATAACTCCCGATGTCGATCAAGATCGGGACGCCACTTATATTGGCTCAAGTTCAAACATCATCACATCTTCTGATTTGAGGTTGACTATACGTAAGTATATCACTTATTAACTCTTGCAGGCCGGAATTTTTTCATCAGTTTTGCCAGAATTATTTTTGTACCTTAAAGCAGTACCTTCATAAATTCTAAAGTTTCTGAGTTATTACACAACAAAGACACACATATTATACATCACAGTAAAGATAAATGAATGTAGAGTTAGTATATGAAGGACTTTTAGTGATATTCTACATATAGTATTCAGTTATGAGTCATAATATAGACCACTTTCAAGAAAAGACTCATTTTAGTGAATGAAAAATGTACTCACCAACCCATGCATAAACACTGAAATATTATCCAGAGAGCTCCAGCATCTTTTAAAATATCACTAATCCATATATGAATATTATTTACAAGTGTCAGCTTCCTGTGATATTTTGTTAATGTTTTACAGACCATCCAGCGAACCATATAAACATTATAGACATTTGGAAAGAAAAAGGACATTAGAGGCCGCGTGAAGCTTTTAAATTAAATCATACATTGTATTGTTATTATACAACAAAGACACACATATTATACATCACAGTAAAGATAAATGAATGTAGAGTTAGTATATGAAGGACTTTTAGTGATATTCTACATATAGTAATCAGTGATGAGTAATAACATAGACCACTTTCAAGAAAAAAATAATTTTAGTCTATTAAAAATGTATTTACCAACCCATGCAATAGACTGAAATATTATCCAGAGTGCTCTAGGGTCTTTTAAAATATCACTAATCCATACATGAATATTAATTACAAGTGTCAGCTTCCTGTGATATTTTGTTAATGTTTTACAGACCATCCAGCGAACCATATAAACATTATAGACATTTGGAAAGAAAAAGGACATTAGAGGCCGCGTGAAGCTTTTAAATTAAATCATACATTGTATTGTTATTATACAACAAAGACACACATATTATACATCACAGTAAAGATAAATGAATGTAGAGTTAGTATATGAAGGATTTTTAGTGATATTCTACATATAGTAATCAGTTATGAGTAATAATATAGACCACTTTCAAGAAAAAACTAATTTTAGTCTATCAAAAATATATTTACCAACCCATACAATGGACTGAAATATTATCCAGAGTGCTCTAGGGTCTTTTAAAATATCACTAATCGATACATGAATATTATTTACAAGTGTCAGCTTCCTGTGATATTTTGTTAATGTTTTACAGACCATCCAGCGAACCATAAAAATATTATAGACATTTGGAAAGAAAAAGGACATTATAGGCCGCGTGAAGCTTTTAAATTAAATCATATATTGTATTGTTTTTATACAACACAGACACACATATTATACATCACAGTAAAGATAAATGAATGTAGAATTAGAATATGAAGGATGTTAGTGATATTCTACATATTTTATAGACTACTTTTTAATAAAAACTCATTTTAGTGAATGAAAAATGTACCCACCAACCCATGCATAAAGACTGAAATATTATCCAAAGTGCTCCATAGTTTTTTTTAAATAACACTAATCCATATATGAATATTAATTACAAGTTTCAGCTTTCTATGATATTTTGTTAATGCTTTACAGACCATCCAGCAGACCGTACCATCATCATTAAAATAAAAAAGAAGATATTCAAGGCCGCGTGAACTTTTAAATTAAATCATATATTGTGTTGATATTACACAACAAAAGACACACAAATTATGTTTCACAGTAAAGATAAATATATTTAGAATTATAATATTGGGGCTTTTAAGTGCTATTCTTCATATTATATTCAATTATCAGTAATAATGTAAACAATTTTTAAAAAAAAATTCATTTTAGTGAATGAAAAATGTACCCACCAACCCATGCATAAAGAATGAAATATTATCCAAAGTGCTCCATGGTTTTTTTTAAATAACACTAATCCATATATGAATATTAATTACAAGTTTCAGCTTTCTGTGATGTTTTGTTAATGTTTACGAGACTCTCCAGCGGAATGTACTATCATTTTTAAAATTTGGAAACAAAAAGGTCATATTCAAAGAAAATCATATATTGAATTGTACTTACATTATTATGCATAAACAATACGTACACAATTTTATCTGAAAGGATATTTACATTTTGGTCAATGGTGGCTTGCGTAGCCATATCTTGAAGCAGTGTTTTGGGTGGAGGTGAGGATAATCATCGCAACCCTCGCAAATAAAATGTGTTCTTTTTGGAGAATCTGGTTTGCTGCAGACTCTACATCTTCTGTCTTTTTCTGTGTAAGCTATCATATGCTTAGCTCCTTCAAGCCTCTGAATTGGGTTGGCTGTCCTTGGTCTTCCCGGGGTTGCCTTGATACTCCTCTGTGGCTCGGGCATTAGATCTGTGGCCCACTGAAGCAAAGCATCAATCAGAGATATTTTGTTTTAATGTCATTTTTCTACTGCCTGTGAGCCTATAGAGGATGAAAGCATTGGTACAAGTAATTTCCATTATCCAGTAGAATATTTTTTTCCACCACTTGTTGCTGCGTCGTTTGTGAATGCCATAATACCCAAGCATTTGATCAGCACGGTCACATCCATTCATGCTCTGATTATAGTCATGGATGGTTATTGGCTTTGGTTTTGTCGTGGTAGTCATTCCTGTATTTGTTTTGGTGGAAACAATGATTACTGGCTTTTTTGCTTTCTTATCCCTCCATCCAATACAAAGCAAAGATGAATCTTTAGTTTGCCAGCATTTCCGTTCCATGTGTGGTATGGAAAGTGCTCTTATTTCTAATGGAAAGCCAATTCGGTTTGACTGGAGGGTGCCAGTATAGTATTGCTTTTGCTGAAGCAAATAGTCAATGAGTGCCCTGGTGGTGTAGAACCTGTCTGCAAATATATGATAACCAGTTCCAATTTGCTGTAATAGAGTTCCAAAGACTTTTATTGCCATCCCACTATTGGTGTCTGTGCTTGGATCATATGAGGTATTCGCTCCATAATACGTAAGCAGGGATAAAACATACCCAGTGGTACTGTCAACAAGACCAAAACTCTTTATATGATACTTACTAGGCTTAGTTGCATTAAATTGCTTGTATTTCCATCTCCCTTTAAATCCTACAATCATTTCATCAACCGAAACATTTTCAAAGGGTGTAAAGGCATTATTGAAATTTTCAATCAAAGAGTTGATGAATGGCTCCACTTTACTTTTTCCCTCAGCATCAGGTTGTCCCACATGCAACATTGTTTGATAGATAGACAAAAATCTATCTCTTTCAAAGTTTTTGTGATAAAATGGAGCATAAAGGCAATCAGTTTTTGATGAATAATAGTCTCTAATAGAAGGTCTGGGATCAATGCCCATAGCATTTATTGTAGCCATAAATTTTAACAACTCATAGTTTGATAGTGCTGTCCAGCTGGAGAATCTTGATCTTTTTAGGGATGGATTATTTTTAAGAACTTTAAGTTTTGCATACTCATTTACAGAATGTACTATTGAATTTGCAATGTCATCAGTAAACAATATCCTATAGCAGTCAAAAGGAGTTAATGCCTCACTAAGACCTAAGTCATCGTGTACTCCTGGTTTGCGACCATATTAGGGAAGAAATCTGAATGCGTTTTGGGTCTCTGTAATACTGATGTTTGGTACTGAAATCCATTCATTACTAATTGCCCCTTGTTGCTCCTTGGTACTAATGCTTTTCCCCCTTTTTGTCGATGATTTGGTCAAAACTTTTTGTCGTTTTGTAGCACTAGGGCCTGGCTGTGACCACGCCCCCTCCTCATTAGAACTAGCTTCTTCGTTAAGTTCAAATTCGAAATCATCATTTTCACTTTCGAAATCATCATTCTCAATAAACTCGTCAAAGATGCACAGTTCCCTAGCTTTTTCTACAGATAAAAAAGACCTACGTTTTGATAAACATGATGTGGTTGGTTCGCTAGACATTGTCTGTATAAACAACAATAATCGCCGATCGAAAGCTGACAGATTTACCGTTTTTTTTCACAGTGAAATTAGCTAGAACAAGCGTGTTTCCGAATCACAACTCAAAGATAGCTCTCTTCTGAATAAAAAAAGAGTAACTTCCGTTATGTTAAAATACCAAATTACGAAAATACGGAACACATTTCACGGAACACAAAAATGACGTTCCCATCGTTGTTTCGGCTTCTAGGGGTTTTGCGGATGTACGCTACCAGCGTCGTCTCGGCCTTTGAGAGTTAACAATGTTTTGAACTTCAAAGGTAAAATTTACAATAGTTTCAATATTATTTAGCAATTTAACACGATTGCACAGTTGGTGTAACAGCATGGATTGAATGTGTTATCACCACTTCAGACATTCGCACATCACTCTAATTTTTTCAAGAGCTTGAAAAGCTAAGAAAGTTACCAATTTGAATAAAAAATGCATGTTTTGATTAATTGGTAATTAAATGAAGGTTTCCTTTGCAACATAATAGGGTGAATTATGATCTCAAAAGCGAATGATATCGCAAGGCCCAATGCCAATGGACGACATATTGAGTCAAGGCTAGGAGACCGGAAAATACCATAACTAAAGTAGCTGATGGTGTACTGAAATGTCTGGACTAGCAGGCACTAGTTGACAGTCTTACCTCGAACAGAAATATATATAAACAGCTTTCATAAAATGCACTTTAAATAGTTCAGACTCACGTATTCATGTTAATTAATATACATTTTAATAATAATAATAGTGCATGTAATGCTCTATACATGTAAAGAAAATTCACTTCTGGAATTTTACTGTTCCAGATGACTCGTACTACTATGGTATAAAAAACCATTTTTTAATGACTGGGAAGGGCCGCTGTCCAAAGGTGCCAGCAGTCACACTGACAAACAAGGTCCGTGCACAACTTTATTATCTGAAGGAGGATGGGAATGCAACATGGCTTGAGGTAGACTGCTTACATTTTTTTCTCATAAAGCTACAGACCACAAAGTAACACACTAAAATAGGAGGAAAAGAGAGAAAGATATTAAAAATGCAGAGAAGAAGTTAGAGTTCATCTCATCTCATAATCGGAACCTCTTCTACCCCGTGAAACAAGGTGTAGAGGGGACCCAAGTGCACAAGGCCCATGGGCAGGACGTGTAATCGAAGTGACTTGGCAAACAGGTGATTAGCCCATTGTGCGAAGTTAGAGTTATATAACACAATCATAAGCCAAGGGGGTCTGTGCACCACAAAGGAGGATGTGGATAAAATTGTTAAAGGACGAAATGCCCTTAGAAATCTGAAGGCTCAGTTAAGATACAGAAAATTAATATTGAATGATAAGGACATTAAACTATCAGGAAATGTCAAAGAATTGTATTTTGGACTTCTGAAGCATTTAGGTTTTGAGGCTTCATTGCCCTCTCGCAGGGAAAGAGTGCGCCATGATAATACTTCTTCTTCTTCTTTGATCCTTAGCCGCCGATCATCAAAGCAGTCAGTGGCCATCACGCCTAGTGGCGTCTTGTAGGGCAACAACAAATTGATTCCACTTTGCTCGGTCGGTGGCCATCCTTCGTACAGTGCCCCAACTCTGGTTCATTCTTTGCATCTCAGCCTCCACAGTCCTCTGCCAGGTTGTTTTTGGTCAGCCTCTCTTTCGTTTTCCCTCAGGGGTCCAAAGCATAGCTGTTCATGTGATGGCATCGGGGTCTCTTTTGAGGACATGGCCAACCCAGCTCCAGTGTCTGCCAGCTATGATGGTGTGCATGTCCTCTTGCTTGCTCCGAGTAAGCAGATCTTGGTTGGTGATGGTATTCGGCTAAAAGATTCAGTGAATTTTTCTTAGGCTTGTTGTGTGAAAAGAGGACAGTTTAGACATTTTCTTCTCTGTAACTCTCCAGCATTCTGCACCATAGAGAAGAACAGAAAGCACACAGCTCTGATATAATCTTAATTTTGTGCTTGTGCTGTATTGAGAGGACTTCCAGATGTTGTTTAGGCTAAAAAAGGCTGTTCTTGCCTTATTCATTCTGATGTTGATGTCTTTGCCTGTCCCGCCGTCTGGTGTTACTATGCATCCTAGGTATGTGAAGGTGTCTGTCTGTATCAGTTGCTGATTCCTTACTGATATAGGCTCAGGTTTGCTCACATTGAGCGTCATGACCTCTGACTTCTTTAAATTGATGTTCAAGCCCACCTGCTGGCTAAACTTATTAAGTCTATCCGTTTTTTCCTGGATGTGTTGATGTGAATGTGCTAGTAGTGCAATGTCATCTGCATATTCCAGATCTTCCAATGTAGAAAATGTAGTCCATCTTATTCCTCTTGGACTGCCCTCTGTTGTCTGGTGCATCACCCAATCTATGACTGTTAAAAATAGAGTGGTTGATAAGGGTATCCCTGTCATACTCCTGTCTTCACCTCAAAGGTTAGGTTGCTCTGCCCAACACTACACGTAAAGTTGGCATAGAGGCTTTTTATGATTGACACTATGCAGCTTGGAATTCCATAAGCCCTCAGTATTTTCCATAAACTGTCCCTATGTATGCTGTCAAAAGCCTTTTCAAAATCAATGAAATTAATGTACAGCTGTCTCTGCCATTCTGAGCACTGCTCTATAATGTTCCTGAGAGTGAATATATGATCTACACATCTTCTGTTCTTTCTAAATCCTGCTTGTTCTTTCCTCAGTTTGTGATCTACTGCTTATGAAATTCTCTGTATAATTATCCTGCCTAGTATTTTGCTGGGAACTGAGAGAAGAGTGATTCCTCTCCAATTATTGCAGTCTGCAAGATCTCCCTTCTTGGGCAATTTGACAATTATTCCTTTGTTCCACTCTGATGGTGTTGTCCCCGTTTTCCAGACTTGTGCAAATAGTGGTTCTAATAGTTCTGCTGCTAGCTCAGGGTCTGTCTTAAATAGCTCTGCATTTAAGTTATCATGGCCAGGAGCTTTTCCATTCTTTAACCCTTTGATTGCTGTGATGATTTCTTCTTTTCGTGGAATGTCTGTATTTACATCTAGATCGTTTTCAGCCTCAGGAACATTCAATTGTGTCTTCAATTTAGTTACTTTGTATACTGTGCTTTGCTCATTTCTCAGTGCTGCCTCTTCTGCCTGTCTTGCAAGATCGTCTAGGAAATTCCTTTTGTTGGCTCGGGTTTGGCGTTTAACTTCCTTGTCCAGCTGACTGTACTGTTCGCTATAAAGTTGCTTTAACCTGGGGGACTTCGCTTCTGTTTTCTTTCTTTTCATTTCCTTTCTCAGTGTTATGGTGTTTAATGTTTCTGGTGTTATCCAGTCTTGCTTCTTCCTTTCCTGGAATCCCAAACATGATGTGCTGCTTTCCTTATATATTGTTGAAATGGTATTGAATTTCTGGTCTATATCATCAATGTCTTTTCCTGACTTTTGGCAAATTGATATCGTTTCTTTATGTCAGCCGCAAAAGCTTTTCTGGTAAGGGGGGTCCTTCAATTTGCTGTCAAACCTTTTCTGTGTAGTTACAGTTGGTCCAGCCATTCTTAGTTTCACTTTCAGTTTTGCTACTACTAAATGGTGATCACTTCCCACATTTGCACCTCTTCTTACCTTCACATCTATGATCATTCTCCTCCAGTTTAAAAATGCCTTTTTAAATGCTAATAACCAGTTGTTTAAAAAAAAAAAAATAGCGTTTAGATGTTAATTATTGTTTAGATGTTGTTAATTATTGCCTATAAATGATTTTTTTAATGAAATAAGGACAGTATCTTCAAAAAAAATTTTTTTCTTCATTTTCACATTTTTTTCTTCTCCTGCGACAAATTGGCCTCTGGACACATTAAACAAAAATTATACAAGAACAAACAGAAGTTCAAATCCTCTGAAAAAAAATTGAGATGTATTTGTGTAGTATGCAGATTAATATGTACAAATTTAAAGCTTGTACCTTATATACTTTTTGAAATATGATGTGAATATTGACTTTCATGCAAAAAAAACTATATTTTTCGGTAATGTGTTTTGCAGATTTGCAATTTTTGGTCTCAAATATATTGATAATTATTCATGATGTAGCCCTATAGGTTTCTTTGTGTGATCAGTATATTGCAGACTATAAGCCGTTTGTCAGAAAAAGTTGTAAGATTATATTTAAGAAGACGGCAGGGGCAAAGTCTTTTACAGACAGGGGGTATGATGTGTTGGTGTTGTGGGTAGTGGGTTTCCCCCCTTGCTTCACCCTAGGCCTAGTGAATTCTTTTTCATGAAAGGAGCGACCATTGCGGTGTCAGTCTCTTGGCCTAGCAAAACCTCTCATACCCCAAGATCGTTGTGCGTGGTGAAGAGCCACACCCTCCTCGAGGTAGTCCTGGTAACTGAGGGTGCAAATCCTCAGGCTAAACACAACGGATCTAGAGGAGCAAACCTCGATAATAAAACCGGTGCTCTACACCGTACACGCCCTCTGTGGGTGGGAAGGAGCCAGATGGATACTGAACAAGTCTTAGGAGTGGGAACGAGTATGGACTACTTCCAGAAGATTGGAACCCATCGTACAGGCACAGAGACTCAGGACGTGACGATCCTATTGCCTTAAACTCTTGGTCACATGCCTAGAGCCTCGGAGAACTCGGCGTAACCAGCAGGCAATTTGGTGGCGGGGAATGAGCACTGTGAGCCCTACCTTGGCTACGTATCTCAGGGAGATGCAGAAACACCCCCTTTATCTCCCCCAGAGCTGGCACAGTACACTTCTGGCTTCTACCCGGGGCGGTAGGAAATCCACAGGCACCCCAGCATCGCAATGCCATGAAGATGACAAAGTTAAAATTTACTAACTCAAACGAGATCGGACGACGCCTCGGTTATCAAGGTCCACGCCAGACAGTGGGTAACCAGGCTGTGATGTGCGAAAAATTGATTACTGGAAAAAACCCAAAAGGCAGACCCCCCAAGAAGAGAAAAAGTGGGAGGGAGAGCAAACAGAAACCAGATCACACAGGCAAAAACACACCGACACTTAATATTCTGCAGCTAAACATCTGTGGCATAAGAAATAAAAAGCTTGAACTTGCCAAACTGCTGGACAGTCACAGAGTACACGTGGCTGCTCTACAAGAAACTTTACACAAAGATTTTGACCTGCACCTGTCCGGATACACTAGTTACGCCTGTAAGTGCATTGGTTGCCGTGGCATAGTAACCTACATCAGAAATGACATACAAGGAGATGTCACTCAGCTAACAACAGCCCATCCCACAGATGTACAAAAAGTCAATATCTGGCACAATGGAGGCAAATATACTATCAGGGTTCATAGCAAATTTCTTCAAGCATTTTCCAGGCTTTTTCCAGGTCCAGCAATTGATTTTCAAGGATGGGAAACTCTAATATTTTCCTCATCTAATTTTCTCAGATATAATTATCACTTTGCTGACCAGCAATCCGGAGCATTACCGTCTCCCATTACCAAGGATGTTTGCAGATTTCTTTAAAAAGAACATTTTTTTTTTTTTTAAATTCATAAAAGATTGAAAAACAGACATCTTTTCCCAGTTTTTAGCGAATTTGTTCAACGTCAGCGCAATAAAATGTTAGTGACATGGATGTCAATGAATAAAATAAGCTTGATTGACATATTGATTTAATGATTAACGTATATCAACATAAAAGGCTAATAAAATTGTGAATAAAATGCAAAAAAAACTATTTTTCGTGTTTGTCTTTTTTGAATGTATTCTGTGTCTGTGGCATGACAATGAATGTTTGTAAATGTTTGAGTAGCTACGTACCTCTAGTTGGAGTCTGAGCTGCTTCCTTTATTAACTGGGATTGAAGTTGTAGCTGTAGGCCTCTGCAAGAGTCTTTGTCTGGGTCATTGATAATCCTTGACTGTGTGGTATAACTTGAAGCAGAATATCAGGCATAGAGGTACATTGCAATCTGGGCAGTACATGCAAGTCTGGCTTCTGTTCCCTGCAGCCTTACACACTTTACAGTCTGGTTTGTACCTTGTCCTTTCATATTTATCAATGAAGTGGTGCTCAGTAAGTCATGTTGTTGTGACCTGTGGTTTTGAAGGTGTCACATTACGTCGAAGAATAGCAGGTTCAATAAGAGTCATACTGACATCCTGATCTTTGCTTTGATCTTTTTTTGTAGAGTTGGCAGTGTTGTAGGTTCTGTGCCCATTGACCAGGGCAGTTTCAACTAAGAAATGATATAAAAATAGGATATGTGTGGGTAGGGGTAGCTTGCACCTAGTTGGCTGAAGTAGTCGACACCTCCCATACTTTTGCTGTATTTTTCTGCAAGGAAAGGTTTCTGAATTGTTCTGCACTAAAGAATTTGTCTTTCTGTCTTGTTTATATTATCATTGGAGTGAACAGTAGATATAAGGTTAAATCTTTTCATATCATGCCAGGTGACTGTCGGCATGCCTTATCTTTTGTCGCACAAAACACAGGATGATTTGTCTTTTTCAATTTGAGTTGTTTTTTCTTCAATGCTACAGGAAAATGCTTCCTATTTTCAGCTACTGTTCCAAATGCACCAATCTGAATTTCAGGTCTTGAAATAAAGCTGAAGGCTGAATAAAAACTACCACAGAAGAGAATATGTCCCTTGTTGCGTATGAAATTTGAATTAAAACTATGGTGACTTTTCACTGAAAAAAGAGTCCAAATAATCTCAGCTCTGAGAGTTTCTTCCTTGGTCACAAATGATGTTACATCTGTAGGTCTCCTAATAGTGTTAGATGTTTTTGACGTGTCCGAGGGAATAGTGTTAGATAGTTTTGATGTTTCTGAGGGAAACACTGCTCCTTAGGGTTGTGTTCTTTTCTGTTTAAAAAACAACAAAAAAAAATGGAACACACAAATAACTTATAAGTAGGCCTAAGCTATGTATATTTACCAAGTCAAAGTTCTAAACGCATGAATAATATAGTCAAACAATATTTAACTAGAACAAAAGTTAATATATAGTAATTGGGAGGGTGAAGGTATGATGATATCCTTATAACACTTATGATAAGTGAAAATCTATTAAATATCTAACTGGAAACATCAGGCCTTTACACACACACACCCCCTACCCATCTTTACTATTTTTGTTTGATTTTTGTTTTGTTGGGGTTTGTTTTGTTTTATCGTTTCTGTTTGTTTCGATTAAAAAAAAAAAAATTTTAAATTATTTTTAAAATTTTAAATAACATAGGTCTATGCACAAAATTGGTAATTTTCATTTATCCTAATTACAGCGATTTGACAGATGTGACGCCACTTTCATGTATCGGCGGTTATTCATGTTATCTGGAATTGAAAACATGTAGGCCTAGGCATATCCTAATTATAACCCTGCAGAGCAGAACGGGATGTCTCTTCATCATAAATATAATGAAAAAGCATTCAAAATATATTTATTTCCCAAAAATGTGGTGAAATGAACAGTGGGACACGTCTGATAACAGAGTAGGCTATAGGATATGGAATCGCCATCAATTTCTATTCCTGACCATCTCAAACTGTGTCAAACATATTCTCGTAAGCAGTTGTAAACCAAGAAATATCATTCAAACACTAATTTTGGCCATGGTTAAAAATAACTGTAAATAGGCCTACATTGTAAATTACGGCTGCAAGTACAGTAGGCCTATCTATAAACCGCACTTAGCCTATGTAAATATGTTTTATAAATGAATTTATTACTGACCTCAGTTGAAATGAACGATTTAATACAACATGAATGCGTAGAGACAAGTTCTTGGTGTTGTTGTTGTTTTGTTTTTTTTAAGTTTTGGCGAGGCGCGTTCCGTTCAACCTAGTCGGTTATATTAGGGCGCATATCCAAATATAAAAGGCCCTTAGGTCTGAGGTTATAAATACATTTTTTCCCAGTCGTGGGTTTTTGCTCCGCAGTGAATATGTGTAGTTATGTGTCCTTTCGTAGCAGTTAGGGTTAGGTTTAGTATTAGGGTTTGGATTTGGGTTAGCGTTAACCCTAATCCTAACCTTAATACTAAATCTAACCCTAACTGTTACGATACAAGACATAACTACACATATTCACTGCGGAGCAAAAACCCACGAGTAATAGGAAATTACCGCTTTCGAGTAACAACAGACACGCGCGCTAAAAATAAATCTGCTTCACATCGTTAACGCAATTCGCTGAAAACACGAACCGCCGAAAACGTCTAGAAATGGATTTTGTGCCCAAAGGGAAGTAAAAATTCTGCGGTAACTGAAGTTTAACGAAAAATACCATCAATAACCGAAAAATGGAAAACTTCCGATTTTTAATATTTTTTCAAGGTCCGGTGCGGGAAATTCAAGGCTGTTAGCCATTTTTCCAGGCTTTTCAAGGCCTGGAATTTTTTTTTTCGTTTTCCAGGTTTTACAAGGTTTTTCAAGGTCGCTACGAACCCTGTACTATATACAATGTGTACAGCCCACCTCAGACAACATGCAATATACCAGAACTATACAAGACACAGTATCACAAAACACTTCTTGTAGGGGACTTCAATGGACACTCACCCTGTTGGGGTTACCCTGATTACAACACAGGAAAGTACATTGAGGAGACCTGTGAAACAACTAACCTGTCAGTATTACAGGATACAGAGTCCCCACCAACTCTGCTGCACAGGGCCCACCTCTCTCTCAGCCGACCTGACTTGACCATCTGCTCATCTGATCTGATAGATTTTAGTCATTCTCAGGTTCTGAACGACATTGGAAGTGATCACAAACCACTCCTCCCCTCTATAAGCACCCCCAGTAAAGCATATTTCAAGCAGAGAACTCGCTGGAATTTTCGAAAAGCTAATTGGAGACTATTCCAGGAAACACTGGATTGCCTTCTAGAAAACATTGATACCAACTGTGTCGAAACATTCAGTGAAGAACTAACTAAATCAATCTTGAATGCAGCAGCTCTGTCCATCCCAAGGGGCAGCCAGAAGTCATATAAACCATTCTGGAACAAAGAAATAGAAACTACTATATCTGAAAGAAACAAAGCCAGAACAACACTTGAGACCACACGTTCACAAGAGGCAAAGATTCAGTACAATAAAGCATGTGCCAGAGTAAAACTTACAGTGAAGAAGGCCAAAAAAGATAAATGGACAGAAACGTGCTCCAACTTAGATCTCAAACAGAATGGAAATAAAGCATGGGCATTAGTTAATAATCTTTCTGGAGAAAGTAGAAGGATGAATCCAAAGCCAGTGATAGACGGAAGGAAGACAATCGCTGAAGACCAAAAGAAAGCAGAACACTTCAACCGTTACTTTGCCAATGTGAATAGAGCAGGTAAACTCACAGAGCTGGACAGGAAACAACTACACCAGTTAAGGAAACAAGAGAAAGCCTCAACCGTCAACGCTTCCCTATTCGAAGAAGAGTTCAGCATGAAGGAGTTAGTGCAAGCTCTGAAGAAATTAAAACCTAGAAAGTCCCCAGGGCCAGACAAGATCCATAATGAAATGCTACTCCACCTGGGCCCATCTGGGAGAGAAGCAATCCTCAAGCTAATCAATAAGACATGGAGATCAGGCAAACTCCCAAAAGCCTGGAGGAATGCACATATTGTCCCCATTTTAAAAACCAACAAACCCCCAGATGAACCCAAAAGCTACCGTCCGATATCTTTAACATCATGCCTGGGGAAAATTGCTGAAAGAATGATAAACACGCGTCTATATTGGTTCCTTGAGAGTTCCAGTATTCTATGTCATGAACAGGCAGGCTTCAGAACCAACAGCTGCACAGAAAACCAGCTCTTCCGTTTGACGCAGAGAATCCATGATGGCTTCCAGAATAAGAAACATACTGTGGCCATCTTCTTTGACCTCCAGCAGGCCTATGATCGTGTATGGAGAAAAGGCCTCCTGATGAAGATGATTGGCATGGGAATACATGGCAGGTTATACAACTGGATAAAATATTTTTTGATTGATCGAACAATCCAGACTAAGATAAACAATGCAATCTCATCTAAAGAAGTCTTAGAGAAGGGTTTACCACAAGGCTCATCATTAAGCTGCACTCTATTTCTCATCTATATCAACGACTTAGCAGACCAGATCAAAGCCGAAAAAGCTCTTTACGCTGATGACCTGGCAATATGGCAGAGTCATGAGAATCTAGAAAGTGGAGCTCAAAGACTAAACGGAGACCTTAGAAGACTGCATGAGTACTGCCAAACATGGAAACTAAAGGTCAACTATACAAAGACAGTGTACACTAACTTTACCAAAAGCCATAAAGTAGCCAAGAAGAATATCAACCTGTGGCTAGACAAACAACAAGTGACAAAAGAAGAACATCCAACATATCTTGGAGTCACGCTTGACCGGCAGCTCAGCCTCAAGAACCATATTGAGAATACAAGGAACAAAGCACTGAGGCGATTACAATTATTGAAGAGGCTTGCCGGCACTACTTGGGGATCAGACAAGGATACTCTGAGAGGCTTGTACCTTGGCTATGTCCGTTCTGTGATAGAATATAACAACTCACTGCTTACTACTTGCTCCAAAACAAACCTAGAGTCTCTCGACAGAGTGCAAAGCAATGCCCTTTGACTAATCAGTGGAGCTATGAGATCAACACCAACTGCTGCATGTGAAATTCACACAAATGTGGAACCCTCCAGTTTGCGGAGAGATAAAGCTGCTTTAGAAGTTTATGAAAGATGTAAGAGAATGAACCGAAACCACCCTAACAGGCACCTTGTAGAAAACTGGGTACACAAGCAAAGAATAAAGCACAAGTCAGTCTTACACCATGTTCATGAAATACAAGATAGATACCACCTCCCAGAAAGAAGACAAGATATACAGAAAGTAGTAAGGAATTTACCACCACATACCCACTTAAAAACACCAGAAGTACAGATGAAATTAGTAGATGGAACAACCAAACAGGCCGACCCAGTCAGTCTTATGAGTGCATCACAAAGAACCATTGATGCCTACCCTGAAGAATGGTTACATGTCTATACTGACGGATCTGCATTTAAGACCACCATCAAAGCAGGTTACGGAGTTTACATATGTTATCCAGGCGGATCCTCCGACGAGCTGTTTGATTCATGCGGGGAGTTTTGCTCCAACTATGAAGCTGAAACCATTGCACTGGAATCAGCTGTATACCATCTGAAGACTGTATTTGATGCCTTTCCCTCAAAGGCTCAAAACATTGTCATTTTTACTGACTCATTGTCTGCCCTACAAGCTCTGGAAAGCTGTGGACATTGTAAAACTGAATTAGCCAAACTAATCCAGGATGCTGACCAGCTTATCACCTCCTATGGCATCAGAATCGTTATGCAGTGGATCCCTGGCCACTCTAATACACCAGGTAATGACAGAGCAGACAGTTTAGCAAAGAAAGGAACAAAACAAGAACAACCACTCACAGCAACAACTCTCCAAACAGCCAAATCACTCATACGAACAACAAACAAAGAAACTTGGCTGAACAGATGGGCCATGGGAAACACTGGAAGAGAGGTTTACAGACATATGGCTGGTCCTAACCCTAACGACAACATCAACCATCTCACAAGGAGGGATCAGAGCACCATTTTTCGACTCAGAGATCACAACATATACCACTCAACAGCCACTTGAACAGAATCCAACCACAACATCCTCCAGGGTGCCAGCTATGTAACTACCCCCATGAAACTGTTGACCACCACCTCTTTGAGTGCCCAGCACTCGATGATGTTAGAAAAATGCTTCTTCCTCCCAGGCCAGATAAGTGGAACACCCTGTACGGAGACACAAAACAACTTGCAAAAACATGCAGATATCACTACATGGCATTGGGCCGAAGGGCGAGAGCCCAAGTGCCGCTGGATCAGTAACAACAACAACAACAACAACAAGACGGCAGTGTTCTGAAGTTGGTGTGATGTAACTTTTTCAATTTTGCGAAGTCCCCACACTTTTTAAAATGCTATAACTTTTTTTATTTGTTGTCCTATTTTAAAAAATAAAGTACCAAATTTCATGGTTTCCCAAGGGCTTCCAAACTACATTGTTTTCTTTGGTGTTTCTGTGCAAACAAAAATCACTTTGTGGTACCTATTAGTAGAGAATGCAGAACTTGTACCAATGGGAAAGCAGAGCTGGAAATTGATCAGCTTATAAATGATAATGCTGGGGATGATGATGCCATTGTGTACACTGATGGGTCTGTAATCTGTGGTAATAAATCAGGGTGGGGCTTCTCTGCTAGAGTAAAGGGCAGAACCATTGCTGAACATAGCAGGGCTTACATGATAACAACCTCCAGCATGAGAATGGAGGTACAGGCAGTTACTGCTGCCTTAAGATGGCTGTCTGAGACTTTATTAACAAAGGCAGTTATTGTATCAGACTCACAATCCATGCTTCGAAAGGTCCAAAATGGTTGGCTTCAACATGAATGAAAAACCTCCAAAGAAGCATTGAATCTTCAAGAACTGATATAGATCTACTGTCCTGGTCATGACGGAGTACGTGGCAATGAAAGAGCTGACAGACTAGCTTCAAGAGCACCCATAAAAGGTGCATTGGCCATGGATAAGGAAGAAATACTGAGGGCAATTCATGTTCGTCTATTAGATAATGACACGCTGCAATCGATGAATCATCAAGGCTAAGACTGCTGGGATTTGGCATCAAACGTAAGACCAGCAGGGATGGACGTATGAGAGGACGCATCTGCCGTGTATACAACCCATGCGCAACAGAAACACTTAGCATTCATACACTTTGACATTTGCTGAGGGAGACTAAGCACATATGGGTTTGCCCGGAGTGCAATGACATCGATTCTGATTAACATTAGTTGATCACAGCACTTGCATTATCAAAACCAGAAGCTTGCACATCATCCCATGTTGGTGCTCCTTATACTGTCATTCATGAAAAATATGTGAAATCTAATTATTCCATTTGTATCTCCAAGTATTCTAACTACTGATGTACAGGCATTTATAATCCTTATGAAACATGTCACGCAAGCTACCAAGACCATTTTTCAACAAGCATATTCGGAATCTTCAACAGCACAGATTCTTGACATAAGCACTGCTTAAAGATGTCTATCACAGATTTAACACAGTTTATAACTTCAATACCTGAACTACATTCCTTTCCAATTCGTTCAAAATTTTTTTGTGAAAATACTCCATAAAGAATATACTTGCATAAGATAGACTTCGCCCAAGCCATGTTCAATCTCCGCAAAAAATTTGGGGAAAATGCACTTTTGTTTAAAAAAAAAAAAAGCCGCCCGAACACTCAATCTTTAGGTAAAAAAGAGGACAAAGCCAGGGAAAAGAGGATAGATGGTCACCCTCACTAAGGGTAATGATGAAAAGTGATGTATGAAAATACCTCTGTAAGTTCTGAGATGATCTTGTCTAATGCTGCTTTGATGGCTCCTTTTTCAGCTGCTGACAATGAAACTTGTCCCTTGTTGCGCTTGTATTCTCTTCGCACCATTCTTTTTGTTATAGTGCTGAAGGGATGAAGAAAGAAAAAACAGTCTGACATAGTGCACAAGCACGTTTTAAATTACTTTTATAGAACAAGTTGGATTTTCTTACTAATGACATTCTGTGGTAACAGAACAAATGATAACAAAGGGAAAGATTATGGAAGAATGGGACTGTGACGGACACAGAGAGAAAGAAACCGACAGGATAGCATGGAAGTCATCAAATGAACTCACAGGAAAAGCCAGAGACAAAGGGTTGTGAAGAGAAATGACTGGCTATGCCACCTGGCACCCTGAATAGTTCCCAGGGGTCCTCTCAGGAGACAATTAAAGAATATGGCTACTGCTCACATGGGCTTGTCGTGATAGGCAACTGATAAGGTTGTGCGTGAGACTGGCAACCTCATCATGTAAAACAAACTGCTGCAGAAGCTACCACTGTCTGAGCATACTTCCTGGGGATTGAGTGGCTCCATGCTCCAGAGAGAGCAGAAACAGAATTGATGATTATGCCATCAGGCACTGCAAGAGGTTGCATTCTGTGATGGTCTAAGACTACATTTATGTCATTTCTAAACAGGGGATGTCTGTAGGTAAGTTAAGACTTTTACTCTGTATTATAAGCCACCTCTGTTGCTAATGGTAGAGGGAAACCAAAGAACACATGGAAACGAGAACTGGAGACAGACATAAAGAAGACCTTGATCTGATGGCATGGGACAGGAAGACTTGTCATAAGTTTGTTGACAGGTGAAAGAAGAATAATTATTAGCTGCAAAATTCAACTAAAAATGTGGCATACGTTCAGAAAAACTGACAGACTGCCATGATAAGCAAGTGTCCATTGATAAATACACTTGTGTCACTGCTATCGATATTAAGTTTGCTGGTAGGCGTTGAATTGTTGAAATGAATGAGAATTTGGGGCACTGGATACTCCTGTCTGCATGCGCTGATGAGTCATCTGCAACCAGGTTCTGCTCACACACAATGACAGAGTAGTGTGTGTTTCTATCTGGCATTTTTTTTTTTTTTTGCTGCATGTTGTAGCAGAATGGAGAAAAGTTTGTTCTTGATTTGTTATCAGAGGTCTTCAATACAGATCATTATGAATGTTGGTCAAGGTGTCAGAAGAAATTATACGAGTCTAACTGAATGGAAATATAGACAGTAGCAGCTTCATATGGATTTAGCAGTTCGTGGTCAGACTATGCGATGTAGGTTTGATTCTTTTCTTATTTAACTATGTGGTTGTAACGAAGAACAGTGGGACGTCTGACCCAGGTCTGCAATTGTTGCTCGCCACTGATTTCTATTTTGGTCAGTCTTTGCATCACTGCTTATTAGATTCCAGCAACCACTTATAAAATATCACTCCACTTCAAAGAAGAACAGTCAGACATGTTCTTAGATGCATTCCAAATACGTCGCCCACGTCAATAAGATTAGGATTCCTAAACCAAACCCCTTATTACTGGATCTCTGATTTCTTTTTTAAGTAAATAAATATTACACACACATAAAGGTATGTTTTCAGGCACTCGTAAGAAATAAAGAAGTAGAAAACTAGAAAAACAACAGACGTGAGTGGCTTACCAGGGAACCGAACCCAGGATCTTCCGTGCGGTAGCACCACCTAACTACGGAAGCGAATCACACTTTCCTCCCTGCCATCCAAGCTACACATAAATAGTGCTTCGATGACAGGGGTTATTAGCATGACCCGCAACACATAACACCGGAAATTTACCTAGGGTAATCCAGCCTATTAATGACTCAATCACTTCTGTTGTTCCCGTTATACAGTATAGGTCAGATTACACAAGAGAAGGGTTGTGAGATGGGTGATCTAAGAAGGCAGTTCCATTGTTTTTCTTGTGATTGTGATTCTAATTCTATCATGCATAAGCTTACTGCAGGGAAGTTAATTTGTTTGTTTAAATTCATTAAGAATAATTATTAGTTTTGTCATTCATAGGAATATTGAATAATTAAATTGGGTTAACACTTAGTTTTAATTTTATAATTACTTTTGCATTCGCGACTTTCCATGTTTTGAAAGTCAAAGGCGCCATTTTTGAATTAAATATTTTCATTACTTACAAAATATTATACTTTATATTTAAAGTTAAATAAGGAAAATCATTCTAGAAGACATGCCGGCTCTAACAAGATTGAAAACGGGTAGTATCTCCAGAAAATCATGGGCTGAAATAGTACAAGCTGACTCACATAAACTAGTGGACTCTTGCAGAGGATTGACTAACTTATTAAGATATTTGAAAGGTAATGGATGGGGTGCAAGCACTAAGACAATGCTCCCTTTTTATAAATCTTTTATTAGAGGACAAATAGATTATGGAAGTATAATATATGACTGCTGCACACAGTAACAAGATTAAATTAGACAGAATTCAGCATCAGGCTTTATGTACAATAGCAGGTGCAATCAGATCAACATCAATGGGAGCTATAGAGGTGGCTTTAGGAATTCTACCCTTAGAATTACGGAGAAAGGAGTTAAGACTAAATTACGAACGGGTAATACATGAACAGAGTTATGTTAGATAAGTCTCACCCAGCACATACAGCTTTTACCAGATGCCAACTAACAACTCAGGCCAACCCAATGAATACCACTAGATACCCTACAGGATGGAAGTGTATGGAGGAAATTGTCCATCTGGGTACATTAATTACATCAATAACAGTTGTGAATATAAGCCAGTGATTACACCCTGGGAGATTAAGAAACCAGACACTGACTACCACCTAGCAGAAATACTTAAGAAAACAAATAATATAGAAAATATTAAAAACAGCCAATAAATATATACAACAAATATCAAAAGACAGCATTACTGTATACACAGATGGATCCAAGGGAGAGGATGGCAAATTGGGGATAGGAATATATATTCCAATATGGAAAATGGCAAAAGAATATAGTATCACAGAAAATACATCCATTTTCACTGCAGAGATGGTGGCAATACTAAAGGCACTAGAAATATTCTCTAATTAACCCTCCAAAGAAACTAACAGTTTTAACTGACTCTCTTTCAACAAATTCAAGCACTTAGAAACTTACGAGAATGTAGTAGTTCTGATATAGCAGAGTAGATATTTCTGGCTACTACATACTTATATTCCAGAGGATGTTCAGTCTTAATTGCTTGGATACCTTCACATGTTGGCATAGAGGGAAATGAAAAGGCAGATAAAGAAGCCAAGAAAGGTAGATCTGACAAAAATCTAATAAATGTAGGGATGAGCATACCTGTCAACCTGTACGAATTTTTCGTACAATGTACGGATTTTTGATACTTTTAGCAGTGTACGGCTGTACAGACCCGTTGTACGGATTTTTCTCCCCCTCCCCAAAAAAAGAAAAAAAAATTTTTTTTTTTAAATTCTAAAAGTATTTTCCAACCCAAGTTTTTTAAAATTTTAAATCAGAAAATATTTTCTAGCCCAGGTTTTGTTTTAAACCAATTTTTTTAATTTTTAATTCCGGAAATCTCGGCGTTCGTTTTTAAACTGAGGTCTCTCCCAGCAACCAATCAAATCCTTTTATACCCAACAATTCGGCAAACACTTTGAATTCGGCCTCAAACGCTTTTGGTTTTCAGCGTGACATGACGTATTTTTAAAGTTACCTGTTATCAACGACGATGCTTGCTTGCCACCACACTTCGAATGCCATTTTGTTTAAAAAAGCTAAGTACTTATAACTTAGTTAAATATTGCTGTTGTTTTGCTTTGTTGCAATTTAATCGCTGTCTTAATCTTTCCAGTTAGGCCTATATCTTGCCCTTCAATATATTTCGGATAAATTGTCATAATATTCTGTGTAGGCCCTACATAACTAGAAAAAAAAAGTTTGTTTGCGTTGAGGGCCTACTTTATGCCAGCGCTCGAGATTCACTGCTTTATTTTTTAATAAAGTGGCAATCTATTATCACTGGTCTAGGCTACCAACTCTTAAATAATGATTTTGTAAATTTTTGGTGGTACGTTTTTTCTTCCTAGATTCGATATCTTGCCCTTCAATAGCCTATATTTCTGATAAATTGTCATAATATTCTGTGTAGGCCCTACATAACTAGAAAAAAAGTTTGTTTGCGTTGAGTAGGCCTACTTTATTCCAACGCTCAAGATTCGCTGCTTTATTTTTTTAATAAAGTGGAAATCTGTTATCACTGGTCTAGGCTACCAACTCTTAAATAATAATTTTGTAAATTTGTGGTGGTACGTTTTTTCTTCCTAGATTTGATATTCTGTTCATAATTTTGTTTATTTGTTGTTGTTGTTGTTGCTGTTAGCCGTTTGCCTTGTTCGTTGTATCTTTTAATCATTCTCTTCGTCTACAAAGATTATTAGTTGAAATATTTCATCCACTGAATGATGGCTGAGCCTAATTCAAAGAAACAAAAGCTGACTGCGAAAGATCATTTTCAACGATGAAAAAAATCCACACAGACTTGCAGGAGGTCCATGAATGTGGACACACTCACTTCTATTTTACAGTGTAAGATTAACATTGAAACATGCTGTGCAGACTTTAAGCCCACAAATGCAATTCTGCAAAGTGCATGTGTTGATTATAATACAAAACACTACATCGAAAGAATAGTGTACCTCATGATCACTAAGTTTTTTATATGTAAAGAACAGCATGAGACTATTAGCTTGTTTTATATCACAATAATTCAAATGCTAATAGATTTGTATATGTCATTTCTCATTTTAAAACTGTATTGCGTATAATTTTTTAATATATTTTTTGCGTAAGGATTTCTGGGTGTTTGTAAGGATTTTTTGGGTCCGGCGTACAGATTTTTGTCTCAGGAGGTTGACAGGTATGGATGAGTAAATCAGAGATTATGAGCTTAATTAAAGATTTAATAACAGATGAATGGAAAGCAGAGTGGGATAAACATCTGAAAGGAAGACATGCATATAAGATGTTCAAGGCTCCAACAAGAAAATGTCATATCTAGGAAATTGAAAATTCCCAGTAATAAGAAACTTCTCAGACTACAGCTGGGAAACAGCTATTTCAGAATAGAAGAACCTCACTGTGCAAAAATATAGAACATTTCTTGTTAAAATGTAAGAGGTGTGAACAAATGAGAATACCAATATTAGATTATTTGCAGGCATCAAACTTACCTATAAATATAGATGAGGTGTTAAGAATAAACAGACCTAGGGAACTGCATAATATAGTCAAACAATATTTAACACGAACAATGGTTAGGCCTGATATATAGCCTAGTGGTTGGGAATGTTAAGGTCTGATGCTGTTCTTACAATGCATATGACTTTTAACATATGAAGATCAATTAAATATCTATTGAAGTCAGTTATATAACTGGAACCACCAGGCCTTTACACCCCCCACCTTAATATTATCCTTTTTCAGAGTTTCTTCTTGATTTTGTTCCAATTTTTGTTTTTTTTACATAGCCTATAGGCTAAGCATAATTGGTAATTGTGATTTTCCCTATTTACAATGATTTGACAAATGTGATGCCACGTTCTCATATCGGCAGTTGTTCATATTATTTGGAATTGAAAACTATATCCCAATTATAACCCATCTGAGGTTGAACGGATTATTTTTCTTCATTAATTTAAAAAAAAAACACAAGACAAAGACCTTAATAGTGTGTCTAGTAAATGATAGAAGACTAAGAACAGTAAGTACAGGACAGAGGGTAGGTTTTGTGGTAATTTCCTATTACTCGTGCTTTTTTGCTCCGCACAAAATATCTGTAGTTATGTGTTGTTTCGTAGGATTAGGGTTAACCCTAACCCCAATCCTAATCCTAACTGTAAATGCTACGAAACAACTTATAACTAAATATATTCTGTGCGGAGCAAAACAGCACGAGTAATAGGAAATTGCCGGTTTTGGTATTGTATAGGCCCTAAACGTTTAAACACATAAAGAAGGGAAACCCGAGGCCTGTAAACTTTATGTGTTGCTTTTTTAAGGCCGTATCGAACACAGATCTACATTTCAATCCAACACTCCATATGACTTACTTAACATCAGATCGCGCAACTATGCGCCTGACGATAGCCTCGATATCACTCATTTACGTTTGTAGTCAACAGTGTACAACAAACGTGCAAATTTGCTAGATTTTAACTAGGAGCTGAACATCCAGAATCCAAAACAGTGCAATCGAATTTGGCTCGTTTTTCACGATTTCGAAAGGGGAGACTATCCTAAAATACAAAGGGGGTGAATTCACATCGTTACTTAATCTTGGCGCCAAATTATTAAGATATAGATAGAAACATCTTAACCACTAAAGGAAGCAATGGTTCCATATCAGACAGGCCTACTGCTGTACGTAAATAAAGTATTTGAGACTTCACTACCCTTGATTAATAGACTTGTAAACAATTTTTAAAGAAAATTTTGCATATGGCAATTGCATTCATAATGTTCTAAAAAGACATTACAAACTAAAATACCTTAAAAAAAGACAAAATGTTCGCAAAAGACAATAGTTATTTAAATTTAATACAAAATTAGTAAATAAAATGACACTAAATACTCCAGTTATAACCAATTTTCAGGTTGAACAGGGTAGACCAAGATGGAACGAGAAGAGGCAATAACGGGCAGCTGTTAAGTGCCCGCTCTCCACCCATCACCGCTTCAAAAGACAAAACCCCCCCCCCCCCCCCCCGGCAAAATTATAACGGCGCGTGAACGATTGTGTTTACCTAAATAATAATATTAATAAAAAAATTTTAAAATACTGATAAAAAAGGTAAGCAATGCTAACAAACTAATATATAAGTCTATTAATAATACTAGTATTTACCATCACCATGCTAAGCGGTTTGAAATAAAAATTAAAATTATTGCCTATTGAAGGGGGCCCCAAACACCAAAAAGCCTAGAGGCCCTTTTTGGCTTAATCCGGCCCTGCGTGACGAGGACAATAGACCAACACCAGTTTCTGAAGATTCGAGGCTTCTTTGGAACTTTTTATTCATGCCGGAACCATCCACTTTGGATCTAAGTGACAGCAATCCAAGCATGTGGTCGCATCATCACAATGGGGGTATCTCGCTTACAGCCCAAGACTATGCGCATCCCTTCATTTTGAATACATTCCAGTCGTTCACATTGTGTTACTGACAGCGTGAGAGTTCACATTGTGTTACTGGCGGTGTGATTATTCTCACCCTATACTCGATTACCGATATGACTATCTGATGAAACAGGAGAAATAGTAATCTCTGCTCCAAGTGCGCAGCAGCCATTGTTTTTAAGGCTGCCAGACCTTTCCTACACTTCTGTATGATGTGATCAACACGGTGCTTATCCTGATTGCACCTGCTATTGTACATAAAGCTTGATGCTGAATTCTGTCTAATTTAATCTTGTTACTGCGTGCAGCAGAGTCATATATTATACTTCCATAATCTATTTTTCCTCTAATAAAAGATTTATAAAACGTGAGCATTGTCTTAGTGCTTGCACCCCTGTCACGGGTTGCTTCCCCTTGCTCTCTGCAGTAGTGGTCCAACAGTGACCAAAATGTATCTAATGTGAGTCTTCAAATGTGTCTACCTTCGCACAAGATTACTCTTGGCAGAGTTGTAGATTGAAGGATAATGATGCTTCTACCTCGAGGGAGCTTTCACAAGATTTTTCAGAAGTCAAGAACAATGCTGAATTAGTCTGAGCAAGATAACTTTTTATCTGACTCCGCCGCCTTTTATGAAGATGGATAAAAATTGTATGATTTAGCTCGTTCAAGCCCCCATCTGATTTAATTCAGCGTAATTCCTCTTATTAGCTCTCTCTCTCTCTCTCTCTCTCTCTCTCTATATATATATATATATATATGTGTGTGTGTGTGTGTGTGTGTGTGTGTGTGTGTGTGTGTGTGTGTGTGGATGAATGTATACTATAGGTTTTGGATCATACATTTGCCTTTCTGTGATGATTAATTCAACTATGAATTTGTCAAAATCAACATATACAAATTTAATGATCAATTCCTTTGAAACAAATGTAAATAAATATGACTGGTGATTATGAAAAATAATTAGGTTTCTTCACAGAAAAAAAAGCTTGATGAATTTAGCAAAATAAAGTTCCGTTGTTTTGTTGGCCTGTTAAAAATGTGACTTGCCAAAATGCTGAAGTGCCGATGCTGCTTTTCCGTAGATTCGTCTCTGTGGTGAGGGGCACGTTTCCAGATCAGTTCAGGAAGCAACCTCTCCGGGTCAAGGCAAAAATCTGCAGGTGTCGATTTCAAGCTTCGAACCACAGTAAAGTAATCCAGTAAGTGTTTTCTCCGGATCTTACCACAATTAGTCGGGTCGCCTCGTGTCGCGAGAGGTTTGAATGCTATTAAAATAAAGACTTTCCTGGACACAAAGGTGTATCAGATGATACCAGGATAGTGCCAGATAAGAGACTGGTCTTATATGAAATACCCCCTTCTCTGAAAAGAGCAAGGGTGTATGTCGATAGTGGGGTCAAGCTATGTAAACCTTCAAGTATGATGATAGTGTGGGGTACTGAAGATCTATCTGCTACCTCTCTAGATCCCACATTGATTAATGAATATAGTTTTGTTTTACTGGCTAATTATCTAGGGGAAAATTTGATTAAATATATATAATAAATCTCAATACAGAACTGTTGCGTGCATATTTTGACGCACATATTACAAAAATCGATATGGCTATTTAATATGGAAAAGATATAGACATTCATTCATTTGTGTATGAAAATGCTGTCTATGGTAAAGCTAGACAATTCATGATTGATTTACACTTTTGATTATAGGAGTAATCGTTCTTGATATTGATTCGGCGCATGGATATGGCAATCATGTCCGTACTTATTTGTTAGGGCCAGAAAATAGATTAATTTGCTTATTATGTTTATGGCCTGAATTCATATGTATTACATATTATTAGTACAAGTAGAATCAGTCCTATATTGTATATTTTGGATGGGTAGGCAGGACTATATTCTTGTTATGCCGCTCTAGCGGAAGTATGAGTTGTCTTGACAAGTCGTGATGAGTTCCGATGTACCGTTTACAATGGCGGGTACGCATTTTCTAGGGCTGGTACATTCTTAAGTAAAAATTATTTATGAAGTGGTTTTTCTTCTGTAGGAGATTGTGTCTCTACTAGAGTTTGTGTTAGAGACTCTCCTGATGTACGGTATCATGTATGATTCGGACTCCAGGTAATTCCAGACCCTATTTTTGATGATCTCATATCGGTTAGACCTAGCTGGAATGTTATGCTTCGCAACGCTAGGGTCATGTTTGTATCGACGAAGATGACGGGCTTCCATACAGCAGTTATGTCTACGTGAAGTAACTGGATTACTGTAGAACTGTATGGAGAAACTTTAGGAAATTATGCATATGCATTTCAAATTAACTTTGGCATATATATACCCTCTTATGAGTGAGTGAGCGACAACTCAGGAAGGCGGCCATGTTACATTCCTGTCATCATATTTTGAATCACTGTCCAGAGAACGGGGCATGTATCTTACTATTCGGACAGTGGCAAGGAGATCTCAAATTTTGATAGAAACCCCTTATCGTGGTTTCATAATATGACATAAACTGTGAACATAAAGCAACTTTAGTTACTTACCGATCCGCCTTCACTGACGCGTTTAGTCAGATAGGGGATGCGGCCATTATGTATCATGACATTGGAAGCTATTGATGTACTACCCATTATTTATGAATGTGTCATGACTTGGGATCTACTATGTATGCCTGCAAATTGATGTCTCAACATATACCCATGATTTACTCGTTATGTCCCAGTGTGTGCGTCTAAATAAACTGTGTAAACAAAGATTCCAGCAGTCTGCATTGGTGCCTTGTAGACACAAGTGAATGAGTGCTTAGATTGGTCAGAACACGAACAGTACACCATTCGCGTTAATCACACTCTACACTTCTACTCCATATATACACCATCCTGCGTCGGTTGAATTGACCAAGTTTAGGGCCTGCTTCCCCTGGAGCCTTAGAGGGAAACTACTGCTTACAGTTGCCTTTGCCTTCCCTAACTCAGGACTAGGGTGAGTTACCCATTTACAGCTGGGTAGACTGGAGCATGCCTGATCTCAACAACTCTGTACACTACAATGGACAGATACAGTAGTGGTACCACAAACAACAGGCTTCAGTGATTGATAGTGGAGCTTTACAAAAGAAAGAGA
Source organism: Oreohelix idahoensis (assembly GCA_024509875.1). Lineage (NCBI taxonomy): Eukaryota > Metazoa > Mollusca > Gastropoda > Stylommatophora > Oreohelicidae > Oreohelix > Oreohelix idahoensis. Next base: position 271,666 of record JAMPIV010014846.1, on the reverse strand, counting down.
ACACACTTTTCACACTTCTTTACAGTGACACTTTACAATGAGCACTTTACAAGAACATTAACTTAATAAGAAGTATTATGCAAGACTGACTGAAATTATTTACAATTTATTTGCCCTCTACCGATTTATTTTTTAGGTCAGGAATTCTCAAAGAAATCAAATGGTATTTACAACATTAAATAAATAATATGGAATGTACTTTTCCATAAGGGATAATATGGTAAAGGTAACGAGATAATGTCAATTACTTTCTTTGAATCTATAATCACTGTCCCTGGACTGTAGAATTCACTTTATTGAACAAATGTCCTTTATATATCGTCAGTAAATGTTTTTTTAAATTTTGTGTGGTGTTTATAATTGTAGTTTTTACTGGATTTGCTATACATTGGAACTAGATTCCACCTATCTTATTTGATGATGATCTTCACCCATCAGGCCGGGTTTACACAAACTGCAACTCCAGGCTGGGAATCGTGGTATGGCTCCAGATATATAAGGGGCTGTAGAAACCAACAGACTTCCAGTAGTATACAATGGCGGAAACGGTAATTATTCTGCAGGCGCGTGACTTTTATATAGCAAAAATTCTGCAGGCGCATGACTTTTATATAAGCGCAATCTGCAGGCGCAAGATGGCGGACTTGAGCTAACAAGGGGAGGTTATTTTAGAGGTATTTTTAGATAACAAGAAGAGGCGGGGCAAGATGGCGGACTTGAGATAACAAGAAGAGGTATTTTTAGACTTTTAGATAACAAGAAGAGGAGGGGCAAGATGGCGGCTTTTTATATAAGGAAAATGTTGCAAGATGGTGGTTTTTTTATATAGTAATATATTATTGTTGTTGTTATTAGTATAGCCAACTTAGGTAGTGGCTGTGTTAGACAAACAAGAAGACGTTGAGACTTTTAGACAATAGGAAGACGATAGTTAGACGATATATATTTACATAACAAGAAGACGATATGTATACGAACAGTTAGACATATATATTTTACAACAGTTATTTTACAACAGTTAGACGAATAGTTATTTTACAACAGTTATACAAACAGTTAGACGATATATTGAGACATACAACGGACGATATAGGTAACAAAAAAAGCGTTTTAGTTAATATAGTTTTTATTTTATATTCAATAGTGTTTGTGTAGTATCAAACAGGCGTATATGGTAATATATAGTATTTTTTAACGTAATACATTGTACAGTAATTTTTTAGCAAATGAATATACAATTATATATGAAAGACAGTTTGTATTTTTTTAACATTTTCAAACATTGATATTTTCACATATGAATGTACAATAATACATAGAGGAATTATATAGGAAGACGTATGTTCAAAATATACAATATTTACAATATCACAGCTGCAGGCCAGACCTTGAGGGATATGTGTCGTCACATTGTCGTAAGAAATAGAGGTGTTGTGTATGTGGTATCTGTGTGTACAGACAGTTTAAATGTTGAGGAGTGCAGTGATGTGGTGACGTTGTCGGGATGTACCTGTCGTTTTATGTAAAAGTAAGATAGGGCGTTGCGGTGTTGTTCATATGTGTAGATGGAGGATTTGTGTGCACGGAACCCGATATTTTTCCCACCCTGTGCCTGTTGTGTGTTAAGGACGTCTAAGAAAGTGTGTTTGTCTACTTTGTTGTGGTGTTTGTTCAAGCCTTTGGTGGTGGTTTTGTCGTAGTCGCCAAAACAGTGATACGTCTTGCTACAGAGGGAAACCATCCCTCTGCCTTCGTATTCTAATTTAAAAAGGCCCAGTGTCCGCTTGTCGAATAATATTTGTTCGCGGCATTTCTGACAAAGGGCGCGCGTTTTACCCTCGCTAGCTACAAAGTCGGGTCTATGGTCGGGGCACACCTCGGCGGGGAACCACTGGTGGTAGGAGCTATAAAATTCTCGTCGCAAAGCGGGCTTAACAACGTCCGCTAAGTTGTCTGAACTAAGGGCCAAGTAAAGGCTGTCTGTATCTGTCTCGCACAACTGAAAGTCTGACCTATCTACAAATTTATCTAGACAGTCGTAGTAAAATTTTAACATGCGTAATTTAGCGTATTAATAATAATAATAATAAATTCTTTAAGCGCCAAACACGGCGCATAAGGCAGAAACCAGTGCTCTCCAGGTTGTTCGTTGTGACGCCACTCCTCTTAGCTCTTGCACATTATTTAGGCCCAACGTTCTTCCTTCTCTTATTATTGTTCTTCTGAGTGTTTCTTTTGGTCTTCCTTTTTTCCGCTTACCCTCAGGAACCCAAGTGAGCGCCTGTAGTTAGCGTATTGGTAGACGAAAAATCCTATCTGAACGGGGAGGTCCCAGCATATAGTCTGTTTCAGTTTCTCTACTTCAAAAATCTCGTCCGTCACTAACGTCATTTTCCTAAAGCGGGGGTGAGTTTATTTGGTCAGAGGTACCCTCGCCCATCGTGTACGAGACATCCACGTGCTTCGCCTTATTGGTTAATGTTTTGCCGTAGGCCGCGTTACCTAGCAGTTTCATGGTCTCGCTGGTAATGGCGTAGGCAGGATCAGTATCACCCTGTCGACGCGCGTTCGAAACAGTGTCCCCAAACCGTTTGAAACACGTCACGGGTGTATACTCAAGCACCTGGTAGATACAGGTGACTTCTAAACCTTTGATTAAGTACCAGCGAAGCAGAGGTGTCGTCAAGAGAATTTTCTTACCCACATAACTCCCGATCAATGTCCGTCTGGGGGTAGTCAGGAGTTTATGTTTTTCGGCGTATTCCCGCATGAAAGGCCCAATATCTTCCCTCGTGACGTCGACATTCTTAAAAATGGGCGTCATCTCAGAGAAATGTTCTTTTAAAGAGTCGGGGACATGGATGTCACACTCGACTAGACCAAACAAGGTCTCGTCTAACACCGAGGCGAGAATATTTTCTTTTGTCAGGGGGTACCGACATTTGGTGTAAGATGGTTTCTGGGTCGGGAAGGTGGCGTTCAGAAAACGACGGATTGATGGCTCGGTTTTCTTCAATGCCTGCCACTCGCATTCCCACATTTCGACAACGGTAACGTTGCAGGCGTCCCGTAAATAAGAACTTGTTTCCACCGTCTTTGCGTACAACTCAGCCAATGGTGTGCTGTTGACTGGGTTAACGTCACGACCGGCGGTTAGTGGGCAGTTAGGGTGGCCGTGGAATAGACACCCATGGAACTGGTAGGCGGTACGAGAGTATTTGTCCCAACCGTCTTCCCTAACGCATATATCACCCAACGCCTTCTCACACCCGTTAAACTGGGTTTTTAAGGTCACTTTTTTTTGGTGGGAGACCCAAGCCAAATAATCGCGGCACTGCACGGTATATTTGTGGAGTTTGTGGTGCTTGAAACCATCCTCCCTAGACCGTCTAACGGGAAAGTCAGTGGGCATTTTCTGCATTAACGCCCACAAATAAAGGACGTTGGCATCAAAACCTTTAATGGCTTGAACCGTTTTGCCACCTCTAATGCGGGTTTTGCCTTGCTCGTGGAACCTGTGAAAAATAATTGACGGTCCCCCGACGATGTTTTGGCGCAAGATGTTATGCAAATCTACCTCCTGCTTCGAACATAAACAAAACATGACGTTGGGCGGGAGGGTTTTGAAAAGGTACTTTAACGTGACACCGGGCACGGAGATCGCATCTTTAAACATGTCTACACCTAGGCGCGCGTAAAAACTAACTTGTCGGTCTAACGCTGCCAGGAAGGGGACCACGTCTTTATTATTATACCACGTCAGAAAATCGCGCAACGTGGTCATGTGGTTCTCGGCCCACACCTTCCGGCACTCGGCGTACTAATCGGCGGAAATGTTAGTATTCTTAAGTTTGGAAAAAAATGCCGAGTGGGGTGGTAACGCGGTTTCGTCTAACTTTGCTAAATCTGTTATGTACTCGTAACAAAAATATCCTTTAGTTTCTTTAACGTTGTACGCCGCGAGATATTTGCTATAGCTAAATCCGGGGGCTAAGTAGTTGACTATATCTAAAAACTTTAAGTCGCTAGTGGCAATACACATAAAATTATTGTTTCGCTTGACTAAAAATTTGAAGTCTTCCCCCCTGAAATATCGGATGACATACGGTTTGATTACGTTCACGTCATACTTGCCCGAATTGAAACCTAATACGGGTAGCTGCCCCAAATAACCCTCTAATCTAGCAAGGAGTCCGTCTGAATTACCGATCGTCTCTAAAGCCTCGAGTTGCATACAAACACCGTCAAAATACGCACGCAGAATCTCATAAGAAGCCGCGGCAATTTTGAGCAGATGGTCAGCCATCGTATTGACCAACTCTTGTGGATCACCCGTTGTGATAAAACACACGGGGGCTTCAAAACCGGGGACGTTAGAAGCCACCGAACACGACAGGGGCACGTGTTTGGCTGTATAGGTAGTGGCATTACCACTGGGCACTACAGTGTTCTCAAAAAAACACTCATAGTCAAATGTGGCTCTATAAGGGAAGAAGAATTTTGTGTCTACCTCTATACCCTCCTCCTCGATTAAGTCCCAAATGGTCTCTGGGGGATTATACACACCACCTCTAAATGTTTCTCTTCGCTTAGAGCCGGTACACCGCTTTTCATGGCGCACCAGTCGGTAATACTCCTTCCACAACTTACCGCAATCGGGACACGAAAAAGAGTTACTGGCCCTATCGATATCTGTTATGTACATAAAATGGTTCTTAAACATTAAAAGATGCAACGTATCTTTAAAAGTGTCGCTACCTCTAAGTGTGGGGGTCAGGTTTTCCTCGTCGTCAAATTCAAAAACGTCAATATTTACGTTAAAACATTGTTCTAATTGGGGCATATCGATTAAACTAACCCCGGGGAAATCGACGAGGGACCTAAGTCCCTGCTGTGTTTGCCACTGTTCGACTAGCCGGCGCGTCGGTTTTCTAACGTTTGTAACGGCACCACCCCTAAAAACGGCTAGACATCTAAAAAAGCAAAAGTTATCACTGTATGGTTGTAAGTTTGAGTCCTGTTGTAGTGTATGGATGTGGTGATTGTCCATGATGAAAGAGGGAATGTCTTGTATGCAGCAGCCGATGGGAAAGTCTTGGATATGGTACAGATAGAACGAAGTCGCTGGAATGGCTTCGACAAAGTATTTTGTGTTTGGTCTGTTTAACTGTGCTTGTGTGACAATATCGCTATCGTGTAACTGTGAGAGAAAAGCTTTGAAATCTGTGATGTTGTTGACTAGGTGTGGTTGATCTAAGACGACTGTGTTATTATGGGAAGAGTGAAAAAATCTTAGATCGCCTGTCTCTCTGTGTCTTAAGATGATGTGGAAACTGTAGTTTATTTTGAATCTTTTTGTTTGTTGTGTGAAGACAGGGAGCAAGAGACGGTCCCAGTCCATATTTTCTGTTGGTATGTGGAAAAAAGTGAATGTTGATAAATATTTATGTTTATTGGAGTGTGTTTTTATGGCTTGCCAGTTGTCAGTGTAGATTTGTCTTATGTCATCCTGTAAGTCATCTAACGAGTCTCTTCTGACGACAAGCGGGGTTTTTTGATATGGGACTGGGTGCTGGTCATGGGGCGTTTTTTGGTCTGACCTGCAGCATTTAAAGAGGAGGAGGTTGGGATGGGGCTTGAAGTTGTTGCTGTTCTCGTCAAGTCTGTGGTGCCTGCTGCAGCAGGTGATGTCTTTGTACCTGGTGATGCTGAGTCTGTTTTGGCACCTGGTAATGTCTGTTGGTGCGCCGTTGATGATTCGGTGCCTGCTGGGTTCTGTGTCGAAAGTTGGTTAGGGGTATAGTGTATTTGTTTCATATGGGTCCGCAAGCTGGTGCCTCGGGTGAATTGTTTGTTACAAATGTCACAACTAAAACGAGGCATAGCGTGCACTGTTTTGATATGCTGTGTTAAATTATCATGTCGGTTAAATGTCTTGCCACAGCGAGGACACAAATTGTTCTTCACCGCTGCAGAGGTAGTCCTCGCTGGGGTGTCTATACCGAGTCTTCGTGCAGTGGTGGTCCCCACTGATGTGTTTGTAGCGCCCGCCGGTGCAGTGGTGCTATCCCACTGATTTGTCTATAACAACAGCGCCCGCCGTTTCAGTGGTGCTCCCCACTGATGTGTTTGTAGCGGCCGCCGGTGCAGTGGTGGTCCCCACTGGGGGGTTTATAGCGGCCCCCGGTGCAGTGGCTTCCACTGTGGGGGATCTTGGTGCACCGGGTCTATGAAAGACCTCTAGATGATATTGGAGTACCTCAGGGTTGGTAAATATTTGAGGACAGACACGACAGGGATGTATCGGTTCAGCATGTACTGTCCGCATATGTCTCGTGAGATCGCGGGCCCGAGTAAAAGATTTATTACATTGTCCACAGTTCTTGTTTTGAATTGCTGACATCTGTGAAGTAGAAACGAAAACACATTACTCACATATAAAATAAATACAACAACATACATGTAACGAGAGAGAGAGAGAAAGAAAGAGAGAGAGAAAGAAAGAGAGAGAGAAAGAATAAACACAGTCTTATATGTAACAATCAGTTAAATGAGACACAGACAAGTTGAGAAAGAAAGAGAGAAAGAGAGAGAGAGAGAGAGAGAGAGAAAAAGATAGAAAGAGAGAGAGAGAGAAAGATAGAAAGAGAGAGAGAGAGAATAAACACAGTCTTATATGTAACAATCAGTTAAATAGAGAGAGAGAGAGAGAGAGAGAGAGAGACAGAGAGAGAAAGACAGAGAGAGAGAAAGAAAGACACAGAGAGAGAGAAAGAAAGAGAGAGAGAGAGAGAGAGAGAGAGAGAGAGAGAGAGAGAGAGACAATGAGAAAGAGAATAAAATACATATATGTAACAATCAGTTAAATAAGACACAGACAATCTGAGAAAGAAAGAGAGAGAGAGAGAGAGAGAGAATAAACACAGTGTTATTTCTTATTCTATGTGAAAGAAATTGCCCCGCGCGCGTGCTGTCAGAAAGATATCGATTAAAAAACCCAGTCTGGCGCGTGATCCAACGACATGATCTGTCATTAAAAATAATGGAGATATTTTTTATTTTTTCTTTTTTTCTTTTTTATGTTAACACACAAAAAAATATTCCTCACGCGCAAGTTTAGTTTGTAGCAAGGTGACTGTCCCTGTATAGTGCTGTTTTGTATTTATAATATATTATATCTATATTTTTACATGTATAGTACTGTTAAAAAAATGCTATTCTTTATTTTATTTCTTTATTATGTGAAAAAAATATTCCTCACACGCGAGTTTAGTTTGTAGTATTGCACCATCAGTTGAAATCCAGGCTGAGTAATCTCACATAAATAACAACACGGATAAGATTTAGTCTTTTTTCCTAGTACATAATCGGTTAAGTCTTATCAACCACTCTTTAAAAATGACGTGTAAGAATTTAACATAACACACAGATAAAAATTTAGTCTCAGAGTTAACAAACAAATATTAACAGTTAGACTAATTTGAAACAGCCTTTAGCAACACTGGCTACAGAGATATTTTTACAGCCTAACACAGAGCATGCTTAATTTTATAATGTTATAAGAGATATTTAACATCCTAACACACGAAAAAAACAGATATTTTTAAAGTTATTTGTGGTGTCCTAACAAAAACAGCTATATAAAAATATATAGCGTGTAAACTACTGTCTATTATAGGGAAAAAACGAATACACAGATATATATTTTTGTATAAATATTTAACAGACGAATACACATATTTAGAACTTTGCGTAGTCCTCACAGTGTTTGAAAATACTCCGAACAACAGATATTTAAATATACAGACAGATATTTAACAAAGCACATACATACTATTAGGTATTGATATGACAAAACAAGTGGTTCTTTTCTTTCAGAAGGCTTGATCTTTCAGAGCTGTTTCTGCGTTGAAGGTTTGTCGTTTGAATGAGCTGTCTAAAGCATATGTCTCATTATATTACAAAAAAGTGCGTGCGCCAGGTTTTCGGAGTGATTTGGTTCGAACGTCCGTTGTACGTTCGCTGTTTAATTACGGGACATCTATGTTTATCCACCTGCTCGCAAACAGTTGTAAATTATCACGTAGCGTTAACGGGACATGTTTAAGAAGTCTGTAATGTTTAATTACTGTCCAGGTGTTCTGAAAAAAGAGTTTATCGGATGGTAATTAAATACTTAAACAAACAACACATCTGTTAATTCGTCTTTCGTTTGGACACGCACGATTATTGATCCACAGCGAAAACTCGTTAGTAATTTTCGTTGATTGTTTACCTAGTGACAGCTGTACAATGTTCCACCATAATATACCGAACATTTATTTGTTTTAGCGTCCAGGTGTCTTGTTGACGAGAAAAGGCATTAGACAGAATGATACGAATAACGGTTTACAAAATATATCTAACAATCCACTTGGTTAACAATAAAGTGAGAAAGAAAGAAAGAGAGAAAGAGAGATAGAGAGAGAGAGACAGAGAGAGACAGAGACAGAGAGAGACAGAGAGAGAGAGAGAGAAAGAGAGAGAGAGAGAAAGAGAGAAAGAGAAAGAAAGGCATATGATTTTTCTTTCCGAGTACGTTTTAACAAATGTTTTACAAAAAAAAATAAATAGAGTATCTAACAAGTATTTTGAAATAAACAATAAAGTGAGAAAGAAAGAGAGAAAGAGAGACAGAGAGAGACAGAGAGAGAGATAGAGAGAGAAAGACAGAGAGAGACAGAGAGAGAGAAAGAGAGAGAGAGAGAGAGAGAGAGAGAGAGAGAGAGAGAAAGACTTAGCAATAAAGTGAGAAACACAGACAAGTTGAGAAAGAAAGAAAGAGAGAGACAGAGAGAGAGAGAGAGACAGAGAGAGAGAAAGAGAGAGAGAGAAAGACTTAACAATAAAGTGAGAAACACAGACAAGTTGAGAAAGAAAGAAAGAGAGAGAGACAGAGAGACAGAGAGACAGAGAGAGAGAAAGAGAGAGAAACACAGACAAGTTGAGAAAGAAAGAGAGAGAGAGATAGACAGAGAGAGAGATAGAGAGAGAGAGAAAGAAAGGCATATGATTTTTCTCTCCGAGTACGTTTTAACAAATGTTTTACAAAAATAAATAGAGAAACACAGACAAGTTGAGAAAGAGAGACACATTTTTTCTTATCTAAAACATATATATTAAAATCAACCGTCCTTTAAAAATGTCTCCCGGTATAACAAAAAAGAGATATTTATGTTTTCCGAATAACATATTCCAGTGATTCTCAAATTCTTGAACAGTGATTCTCACGTTTTTTTATTCTCAATACATGTTGGTGTCTGGGGTTCTTGTATTGGTTGGTATCAGTGATTTTTATTCTCACAATGTTTTAGACAGTGATTATCAAATTCTTGATCAGTGATTCTTACGATGAACAGTGATTCTCAATACATGTTGGTGTCAGTGATTTTTATTCTCACAATGTTTTACACAGTGATTCTCAAATTCTTGATCAGGGATTCTCAAATTCTTGATCAGTGATTGTCAAATTTTTTTTTGTTCTCACAATGTGTAGGGTTTTTTATATAAAATAACTGGTTGTAAGTGAAAGTTATCATTATTAAATATGGATCCGAGATTTACACAGCCTTTTACCTGTTTAATTTCAGGCCCTAGTTCTAGTGGAAAGACTGTGTTTGTCCAGCGTTTCCTAACACATATCAAGGATATGGTCACAGTCGTACCCGATGAGATTATTTGGTGTTACTCCGAGTGGCAACCTTTATACAACTCAATGACTGGCGTTCAGTTTATTGAAGGACTGCCCGATATTGAGCAGTGGACAGGTGATAAGAGACGGTTGGTAATTATCGATGACCTCATGAACGAAACAGACGAACGTGTAAATAAATTATTTACAAAAAAGTCTCATCATAAAAATATAAGCGTATTTTATCTCGTGCAAAATTTATTTGGCAAGAACAAAGAACACAGAACCATTAGTTTGAATTCTCATTACATAGTACTTTTCAAAAATCCACGCGATGGATCTCAGATTGTTAATCTAGCCAAACAGATGTACCCAGGTCGGACTGCCTATGTTCAGGAGAGTTTTAAAGACGCAACTTCGGTCCCACACGGGTATTTGCTAATTGATCTTCGTCAAGATACACCAGATAATTTAAGGCTTCGTTCGCACATCTTCCCAGAGGAGCAACAAATTGTTTACGTACCCAAGTAACGAGATGGGCGAAAAAGTAAAAAGACATGCTGATATGTTAAAATGTCTACGTACAGCCAAACCACCAGTCATCAAGGCTGTTATGAAAACAGCATCACCCGAGCTGGTAGGAACACTCTGTGAATGTTGTCACAACGTATTAAAAGGTAACGTTACACTGACACCTCCTCAGAAGAGACGTATACGTCGTTACAAAAACATCCTGCGAGCGCTTACCAAGAAGAAATTATCGCTCAAAAGAAGGAAACAGTTTTTACAATCTGGAGGCTTCTTATCTGCTCTGCTTGGACCAATACTATCTGTACTAAAATGACTCTTTTAGATGGCTAAAAGAATGATTTTGATGGATCCTCGTTTGTTAGAAAAACCTTATAGACCACCCGATAACTTGGGAGAATTGGATACTCAAATGCAACTAGTCTTGGATCGACAAGATTTACCAATCGGTGACAAGGCTAGACTCTATCAACAAACACTACAGCGTTATTTGACTCGACTAGAACAGTACAGACACGTACCTCTAGGACTCGTAGATATTAAACCACCAACACAAACCAACGAACAACCCACTGTACTTAAAGAGGAGGTCGTGGACAAAACGCCTCAGTCACCACCCGTCACACCCACTAATCGAAAATAGGTGGTGGCCAGTAAATTGCGAGAATCATCGTCGTATTCGCTCAAAAGAAGGAAAAAGACGCCAAAGTGGGAAGCATGGCCAAAGAAGTGATTTTAAAACAACATTACTACGACCCAAAACGACCTGGAGCTTATGGAGGAATCGCCCCCTTACAACGTAGCACCAAACTTAGTCGTAAAAAAATTGAAGAGTGGTTAGGCCATCAGGACAGCTACACCCTACATAAACCGGTGCGCAGAAAATTTAAACGACGTACGATCATTGCAGGTGGTATCGATCAACAGTTCCAGGCTGATTTAATTGACTTGCGTGGTTTAAAGAAATTCAACGATGGGTATTCGTATCTAGTAACGTGTATTGACGTATTTAGTAAATTCGCTTGGGCTGTTCCTCTGAAAAACAAGACTGGGACAGCTTTAGTAGCAGCGGTAAAGACAATTTTTAACAGTCGCAAACCGATAAATTTTCAAACAGACAAAGGCAGTGAGTTTGTCAACAAAACATTCTTAAAGTTTCTTAAAAACGAAGGGGTCCATTTCTTCACTACGGAGAATGAAGACACCAAAGCAGCTAACGTCGAACAGTTTAATCGAACCGTCAAAGATAAAACGTGGCGTTACTTTACCAAAACCAACAGTCTTCGCTACGTCGACGTGATACAACAACTGGTCCACAACTACAACAATTCGTATCATCGGAGTATTAAGATGGCGCCGGTGGAAGTTACCCCGAACAATCAAGAAGAAGTGTGGCGTACTTTGTATTCTACCCCTGAAGTCGTCGGTAGAAAAGTCTATTTTAAACCTGGTGATCGCGTGCGGATCGCCCAAGCCAGACAAACTTTTAAAAAGGGTTATACGCCGGCGTGGACAGAAGAGTTGTTTACGATCAGCCGACAAAACCAAACAAGACCGGTTACGTTCGTCCTTAAAGATGATTCGGGTGTGGAATTGAAGGGTTCTTTTTACCAAGAAGAGCTGCAACGAGTCGGCGACAAGATAGTTTATCGAATCGAGACCATTTTGGAGAAACGCCGTGGTGTCAGGGGTGTAAAAGAATATTTAGTCAAATGGTTCGGTTATAACTCGTCATTCAACAGCTGGATTTCGTCCAAACAACTAGCGAGATATCGAGACTGATGGATATTGAAGAAGACGTGAGCACCCCAGTATTGCGGCCAACCCCTCCCAAGACCGCGAGAACCTCGTTCTGGCCTTTTTTTGGGAAACTAGTCCCGCGACTAGAGATCGTTTTCATCTGTCAGATGATCGTTATATATGTCGTCATCGGTGTCTCATTATTCAATCTGAGTCGGAGCAACGCAGAGGGACCAGACGGCAAGTTTTGGATCGCTTTAATGAGCAGTTGTCTGGGTTACATGTTACCTAACCCTAAGATAGGATGAGTTTTTACGTGACTTTACCCAGCAATGCCTCGATGAAAATATACCCAAACAATAACGCCGGTCACTTTTTCGTCAAATTGCCACAGACTATAGACTTGACTTCGCGTTACGAGGTTGGTTTGGTTGAGATTCAATTTCCCAAAAGTTATTTTAACGTGTTAGAGGGTGATGTATGGCTACATTACTTTCCCAACAAAGAAGATGAGTCTATACTACTCACGTTGCCCGCTGGTCTATACACGTCACCCGACACGCTGATCGACGAGTTGAATCGTTTGCTTTTAGCCACGGATGTGGATGAAAAAGCCCGAGTTAGATTCCATTTTAACAATAATAAGGCCACCTTGAATCTGTATGATCCGGAGGTTGAAGTTAGAATTAGCGAGACGTTGAAACACATGTTAGGTTTTCCTGCCTCACTCGCCACAGACATTGACCCAATACTACGAGGCGAGACTGAAGTACAAATGGATAGCGACATGAAAAATGTATACGTGTACTGCGATCTCGTAGCGGCGAGACCGGTTGGAGATGCCTCTGTCCCTTTGTTACGGATTGTGCCTATTTTGGATAGGACTAATGCTTCTGTTTTCAGGATTTACGACAAACCACACTACGTACCCCTGAGCCGTTTTTCGTTTGACGCGGTGGAAATCCTTTTAACTAACGATCAGGGTAAGACTATCCCATTCACTAGCGGAGCTTCGGTGTTGACACTACACTTCCGAACTCACAGACGGTTTGATTTTGACTAGAAAAAATGGTCAGACACGTACCCATCCGACGAAACCCCAAGATGTATGAGGAGTTTTACTGCAACCAAGCTGGCCATGGGATGCCAGTGTTTATCGGAGGCAGAAGTCAAAGAGGACATGGTTTGGGTAGTTTTTTCGGCGGGCTCGGTCGTATGGTTCTACCGTGGTTAAAAACTGGAGGCAAAGCTTTACTCAGAGAAGGGCTTGGGACCGGTCTACAGGTCGCGAGCGATGCGTTAGCCGGCAGAAATGTTGGCGAGGCATTTCGCGAACGAGCCAAGGAGTCGGGTCAACGTTTATTACAGGGAGCCGTTGAACACCTCACCACTAACCAATCGGGTAGCGGGCTTAGAAGAAAAAGAAAAACGAGAGCTGCCCCACCTGGCGAACCGAAACGCATAAAACGCCGTAACTGAGCTCGACCTTCTCATTCTCACGAGAAGAAGCGAAGGTAATCTGATATATTTGAATGATGGCGCTTATTCACCCCAGCTCGTGCGAGTGTCTTCACAGTGGTCTAGATTTGTTTAGCGTACCACCAACGCAGACAGCCGTAGAAGAGGGACAATTTGTGGAGATACATCCGTTGGCCGCCTTAGCCCCCGGAGCCCCGGTGGAATTTGTAATTTCGGGAAACGGTGAAGAATATCTAGATTTGTTCAATACTTTTCTACACGTGCGCGCCAAAGTTACGTTAGCTAATGGCGGCGCATTACCCGCTGATGCAGAGGTGGCCCCGATCAACTATTACCTGCACAGTTTATTCTCCCAAGTCGACGTTTCACTGAACGATACGCTGATTACACCCAGCGAGAACACCTACCCTTATAGAGCTTACATCGAAGCCACGTTGAATTACGGGGAGGAACCCAAACGAGGTCATCTGACATCGGCTCTGTTTTACAAAGACACGCCAAATTTTATTACGGAAACAATTGGTGACAATAACAACGGGTTAAGACTGCGTCGAACTATAGCGGCTGGTTCTCAGGAGATTGATATGATGGGTCGTTTACATTCAGATATCTTTGCTCAAGATCGTTACCTGTTAAATGGTGTGACAGTTAAAGTAAAACTCACCCCGTCTAAAGATGCCTTCAACGTGCTGGGACACGACCCCACCGCTGGATATAAATCTATTATAACTTATGCGGCCTTGGTTGTCCGGAAAGCTAAATTAAATCCTGCCGTCTCGCTAGCCCACGAGAAAGCCTTGGTGCGAGGTAATGCCAAGTACCCCTTGAAACGAGTTGTGCTAAAAACTTTCTCTATCCCTAGAGGTATGCTATCGCACATGCAGGATAATCTGTTTCTCAGTCAAACACCTACACGGATCGTGATTGGACTAGTCACTTCGTCCGCTTTTAACGGGTCGTACACGGCTAATCCGTTCAATTTCGCTACCTTTGGTCTGATATATTTGAACGTCAGCGCGGACGGCAGAACCGTCAGTGGCAAGCCTTTGTCCATGGATTATGAACACAACCAGTACGTGAGAGCCTTCTTCGCGACGAATCTTGCTATGGGACTGGTTGGTAAAGACGCCGGCAACGACCTCGAGTATAGACATTTTAATCACGGTTACGCCTTATACGCCTTTGACCTCACCCCCAGTCTACTAGACGGTGACCAGTTTGAGATGGCCAAGTCAGGTCCAGTCTCAGTAGAACTTAAATTCGCCGAGGTCACACCCGAACCATTACAGGTCCTCGTCTACGCCGAGCAAGACTCGATCTTGGAGATCTCGAAATCGCGCCAAGTTTTGACAGACTACACCACTTAGACAATGAATACAGATGAGATACGCACCATCCTCCTGTCAGACATATTTGTTAAACGAACTGGGCTCGTTAAAGTGTTAGCTCGTGACCAATTACCTCTACACATCGATCCGACCAAGACGGCTGCTTTCGTCATCAACACTGATCCTAGCTATCGCCCCGGTGACCACTGGGTCGCCCTATATTATAACGGACTTGGTACTTTTGAATATTTTGATTCTTTTGGCCTACCACCTACACACTCGGACCTGGTTAATTTTATATCCAGAAACTCTACTCGACCTGTTAACTACAACGCCAGACATTTACAAGATGTAGTCACCAATGTTTGCGGGCTCTACGCCATTTATTTCATCTTGATCAAAACACGAGGTGGTACTATGCAGCGGGTCTTACTACTATTTTCGGCTAGACAACACGCCAACGATCGATTAATTACGCGCTTAGTCAGACCCTGGCTAGTGAAACTCAACCCCACTTTGATAAACAAGGGACGAAATCAATAGACAGGTGTATTTTTCCCTCACGACAATACGGCCATGTGTCATTGTTCCCACGCAATACATCGACGAATCACGACCTGCCTAACACACGCTCGATGTTTGACGAATCAAATCCTAGCTAGGGCACGCCTAAAAAAACCAGATTGAACTGGTATTCCTGTATATAAACCGAAGACACTTTATTAACGACAGATACACCTCGTTGAAAATGACTGCTCCCAACAACTGGGTCTACATCAAGAGAAGTGATGAAATGCTTAAACCTTTGGCTAGTGGTCTGAAGGCTGCGTCTGTAAGTGTTTACCGAGGCCAACCTTTACTGCACGTGCGAAGATATTTTGGTGAATCCTACCTCAAATTTCCCACCAAACACTGCATTACGTTAACTCGACCCGAGTTTGACCATTTATTGACATTACAGAGTGAAATCCTCGCCGAATTTGACCGATTACAGCCACCAAGCACGGATACCTATCCTACTACCACTACCACATTTGACCAGTACATCAACTCCAGCTGTTACCAACCAACAGAACCGAGTTTGTTTCCTACCACAGACCTGACCGATGTCCTACCATCGCAGAAACCTACCACCTTCACTAACCTGTTTGACGAATACATGAAGTCTAGCTGTCCAGTATCCCCAGATCCGAGTTGGTTTCCTACCACAGACCTGACCGACGTCCCTAATCTACCACAGAAGAAGAAGAAACCTACCAAGCGATTGAGAGTTGCCCTTTAGTATTTGAAAAAATAAAAAACGATATTAACTAAAACGCTTTTTTTTGTTACCTATATCGTCCGTTGTATGTCTCAATATATGTCTAACTGTTGTAAAATAACTGTTTGTATAAATGTTGTAAAATATGTATGTCTAAATGTATATGTCAATAAATATATCGTCTAACTGTTTGTCTAAATGTTGTAAAATATGTATGTCTAAATGTATATGTCAATAAATATATCGTCTAACTGTTTGTCTAACTATCGTCTTCCTATTGTCTAAAAGTCTAACTATTATCCTCTTCTTGTTTGTCTAACACAGCCACTACCTAAGTTGGCTATACTAAAAACAATAATATATTACTATATAAAAACCGCCATCTTGCCACATTTTCCTTATATAAAAAAAATATACCCCTCTTCTTGTTATCTCAAGTCCGCCATCTTGTCCCTCCTCTTCTTGTTATCTAAAAGTCTAAAAATAACCTCCCCTTGTTAGCTCAAGTCCGCCATCTTGCGCCGCCTGAATGCGCTTATATAAAAGTCTAAAAATAACCTCCCCTTTTTAGCTCAAGTCCGCCATCTTGCGCCGCCTGAATGCGCTTATATAAAAGTCTAAAAATAACCTCCCCTTGTTAGCTCAAGTCCGCCATCTTGCGCCGCCTGAATGCGCTTATATAAAAGTCACGCGCCGCCTGGCGTTTTTGCTATATAAAAGTCACGCGCCGCCTGCCGCGCCGCCTGCACGCCGCCTGAATAATAATCGTTTCCGCCATTCACTACTACTGACGCAGGCTCAAGCGAACTAACTTTGTGGCCCAAGCAAAAGAAACAATTCGCAAAAATACCATGCTAGCAAGCTCAGTTGCAAAGAAAATCCCAACAAGCTTAACTATCCCACTGTGGAAAATAAGATGCTTTCCTGAGTTAAAATCTGATATTCCAGGCATTGAAAGTAAGAGAACACAGGCAGAAACACAAAGAAAGTGTATAGCAAGCAAGTATATTGACCAAAAATTCCCAGCAAAGCTTTGGACACATGCATATACTGATGGTTCGGCAAAAAATGCAGTTGAAAATGGGGGTGCCGGCATCCTCATAAAATTAAAGAATAGAATCCCCTCTATGGCAATTGCCACTGGCAAATACTGCAATAACTTCAGTGCTGAAGCAGAAGCCTTGAAACAGGCAGCTGAAACTCTTATTGAATGCAAAGCACAGGCAGAAGAACAGATAGTAATCTTTACAGATGCCCTCGCAGTAATATCAGCGCTGAAGAGCCACCAAACTAAAGGATTGAAAGATCTGATAATCTCCCTTGAAAGACTGGCCAAATGCTTCAACAAGTGCACTATCCAGTGGATACCAGCCCATTGCAACATACCAGGAAATGAGGAGGCAGACAAACTTGCTAAGGAAGGAGGTGCCTTACAACAAAATGATATAGAGACAACTTACGCAACGGCAGAGACTACTATAAAGGCTTCATTCAAGTCCAAATGGGAAAGAGAGCACCCGGGCCATTTGAAAAATGATGCAAATCATCAACTATCCAGGAAAGAACAGGTCATCATTTTTCGGCTACGCACTGGACTGTGGTGGATTTGGATGTTATGAATTGTTGTTAGGTTTTATTATTGTAATAAATGAGATTAGCTATGAAGGTCCCTGAATTTACCCAATAGTATTGTGAACTTTTCAGGGTACCTTTCCGCTACCACCCCTTTTATCTCATTCAAAATGTATTTATTTTATTATATTACATGACTTCGTGTAGTGTCTAGGGTTATGAAGATAGAGTGTAATGTACAATAATCAACAAACATACAAACAAATAGTTTATTATTCACAACAGCACACAGTACTACCACAATAACATACAAACGACACTTTAAAAGGCTATCTTATTTAAGACTGTGGTTGAAATTTGTGTAAATATAATTTTTACAATTTATTATCCTGATTCAAATTTATTTTGAACCAGGACTGACAATCAAAAATGAAATCAAAAGAATCATTTACGTCAGTCAAATAGCACAGTAGATCTTCTGTCCATACATAAAAATATTATTCTAATATACGTCTGTAGTTGTATTCTCCTACTTTAAGGTAATACTGGTAGTACCCCTAGGTTGTTGTTTAAAATCACACCCTTTTAGTTATGTTTGTTTTCGTTTGTCTCTTGTGGGACTATTAAATATTTGTCCCAGTTTTATTCATTGTCACTTTATATTCCTTTTTAAAGTTCTTTTAGTTGAGCTGCCAGGTGCCGAACATGAACTTAACTTGGCAGTAGAATACAGGTAGAACGTTTCCTCTGCTCGTTTGACAATCTGTTCCCTGTTTGATAGGCAATGGCCACTAGCATGGGCTCGCAGTATACAGACCGAGTCCTGAATCAATCAGTTTTCAAGCGTTTGGTACCACATTTACGTCAGTACCCAGGACCTCTGAAATGTGAAGGTTATGCATCCTTCTTAATACCTAGCATACACTAATAGTCCACATTCTAGGACAGGTACATTACAAACAAACAAAAAGGGTCATAGCCTTATACCAACCTATGCCACCATTATCTTTTGATGTGACAATGTACACCAGTATTCCTCTCCCCTAATAGTTACAACACCACTGCAATTCCAGCTGTAATCTCTTCCATAAAATAGGATAGGTGTTATGCTCCTTTATGACACTCATACATATTCTTGTAGTTTTACACCTCTCTGACAGTCTATCACATGGTGGATCAATCTCTAGGCTTTGCCTCATGGTCGCTATAGACCCACTCATGTACAGACATATATTATTATTTAACATTCAATTTTTATATAAAATACATGTTAATAAATGTCAATCTTACCACATTTGTTCAATGAAATACACAGAGACGATGACTGACACAGTTTCGATCTGTTTTATTGTCCAGGCTGCCTAGAAATTGTATTTGAAAGCACAGCCTGATCTCATCAATCGCTGGTAGAATTTTTCAAGAAATGGCATCCCCCCCTAACGCTTGTTCTGACAATATCGACTCAGTTGGCCAATCACTCTTAATATTACAGTGTAAACAGTCTTTCAAAAAATATCATTCTAGCCTTTCTACGTTACTAGGCTATTTATGTTTATTCAAAGGTCAGCCAATAATATTTCGTCTCACTTCAAATTCCACCCAATCGGATTCACTGTACTATCTTAGCCTATCTGTCACCTACTTTTTTCCCAAACAATATGCGATCCAATCTAAGCAGATATGACCTGACCTGACAGTATCTCTGATCTCTATGTATTGTTTTATCAATATTTGATTAGTTAAGGGACTATTTAGATAACTAACAACATATTCTTGGTCAGCAAGTCTTCAGGTACACGAATATACGATTTTTAAGGGGCTATGTGGTTTGGTTCAAAATTCTATCTTTTTTTCCATGTTAGTTGTTTATTTTTAAACTACCTCTCGTTCACTCTTTTTCCATGTACTTTCAAAGGAAATACGAGAGCTTAGGTCATTCATAATAAGAGCTAAACGTGTTTCCATGACCGTAGTGTATACATTTCTAACTTTTTCATCGTATTGGGGAAACCCCTAAGGCAAAGCTTGCCACTGTGCTGTGGTTGGCTTTTAGTTTGAAATCAATGCGAAACGAATTAGCATTTTCATCTATCCTTGCCCCTCCTCGTTCCACAATGCATTTTAGGCAAATATTTCTTAGAACTTGGAAAAGGGGGTGTTTATGTCAAGGACGAATTTGAAAAATTGGGTACCGTTTTGTTCGGCTATTCGTTAGCAAATAATAATCTGAAGGCGTAGGCGACCCCAACCGTTCTAGCAGAAATTGTTTAGTAATATCCTATCTTTGCCTTTATGCCCTATACTGTTATATTCTAATTTATATATTGTATTTAGAAATTCACTACATGGACACAACAGACTGAGATACCACCTATACCACAAATACAAAATTGGTGCAACAGTTCTCTGCACCTGCGGTACCAGCCCGATGACAGTCGAACACCTGCTGCAGTACTGCCCAACCTACAGAAATGAACGGAGTAGCATATGGCAACAACACACTTCTGTCAACGAAAAACTGTTTGGAGATGTCGGGAACCTTGAGTTGACTACTGTCTTTATTAGAGTCATAAATGTGGAGGTCTGAAGGCGAACGAGGAAGAAGCATTATTCATAAATATGTGAAATTATATGAAAATAATTGGCTCATGCATTTTATTTCTGTTTTTAATGTGTCATTCATCTCGCCCCTTAAAAAGAGTCTCAATACCACTTAGTATTTTACTTCCAACTATATACAGCTAACTCTGATGTCTCTACATGACTTCTACGGCGAAAACTGAGTAAACGGACATATACTGCTATACCTGTCTTCAGATGCACGGAGGCATATTTGTTGTTATCGTTATATGACAGTTCGGGCATTAATCTCATCTCGTCGGTACCGATTATGAGATGAACTTAAGTGTGCAGGCCAGCGCTTCCCCGAAGAGACCGTGTGTGGTCCCGGACGCCGGGTCCTCCCAGTCCAGATGGGGCAGAGCTCTGTGACCGTGCAGATGGCGTCTTTTCGGCAGACCGGTAAAAGCAGTGGCTTCGCCACCGCAGCACGTCCCCGGGCGGATAGGGGTGGTGGCTGTGGCACTAGAGCCCCCTCGGGGCAAGGTACACACGCCTAAGCAGTCTAACAAAGCCCATTACTGGCAGTTGACTGGCCGCCTCAGAAGCCCTAATCGATGGTTGTCTCGGTGATCGTTCGGAAGCTATGACCTCCTCAGCAGGGTAGGGAGGCTCAAACCTCTTGACAGCGCACACACGCCACAGACACCCCAGCTTTACAGTGCCAAAGGGCTTTGTCCCATGGCCGCTGGTTATGTCATCATCATCATCATCATCATCATCATATGACCACTTTGCCTGTGAAGTTAATTACTTCCTCATTTACTCTTGAAGTCCGATAACTTCCAGGGATTGCCCAGTTTGGTGAAAGATGTTCCGAACTCAAAATTCCACACTTAAGCTTGGAGGAATCACTTAAGCCCTAGACGTAACTCTGGCTTTTACCTGGTTGGCTGCAAGCAGTAGGGTCTCACTATGGACCTATGATAGGTGGGGTAGCTGAGAAGTGGCTTTGTATTTTATCTCTGCATATTTTGATGGCGGGGAATGCACAGTTTGTCACGAGCTTCTGCCTCCTAGCTTGGGACCAGATGTGATGATCCTTTAAATGCAAGCCAAGCTGGAAAAACTGGAGCTCATGACTTCATCTCAACACGTTTCGGAATGGCAGAAAAGCCATAGGAAAAGCCTAGATCTACAGTGTAGATAATAACAAGGAGTCTTCAACTTGGTATTGGCTACAAAAGAGCGAGAAGCTCAGTAGCCCTAGTTAAACAACAATAACAAGAACTGGAGTCTGACTGAATAGTTTAAAACACATTTTGTAATGTCATCATATTTATGTAAACATCAGACCTAAAGGTCATTTATATTTGGAGATGCGCCCTAATATAACCGACTAGGTTGAACGGGATGCGCCTCGCCAAAACGAGGCAAAACTTTATTTAAAAAAATAAAAATATTCACATTTTTGTCGATTATTTAGATGACGTGTCAAAAATCCACAAATATGAAAATTAGCATTTTAGACTGATGTGAATTTAGAAGTTTACCTAGAAGATGGTAAAGGTTAAGAAGGCCAAGCCGTTGACTAATTAATGTTAGCAGCTCAGATATAGTAAGAAAGTTATTTTTCATATTTTAAATAAGCATTAACATTTTTTAAATAACTTCACATAATCAATGGTAATAAAGCAATAGAAAACACTACTGCTGATCACGGCATCAGGGAAAAATGGCAAAGCTAAAGACGTAACTTATGATTAAGACCCTGGGGAAAAAAATGGAAGACGTGACTGGTGATTACGAACTTTTGGAAAGAAATAACAAAGCAGACGTGACTTATGATTACGAACTTTTGGAAAGAAATAACAAAGCAGACGGGACTTGTGATTACGGACTTTTGGACAGAAATAACAAAGCAGACGTGACTTGTGATTACGAACTTTTTGGAAAGAAACAACAAAACAGATACCGGTGATTACGACCTTGGAGAACACAATTAGCAAGAAGAAGACGTGGCTGGTGCTTTCGGCCTTTTGGAAAAAGAAACATAACAAAGCAGATGTGACGTGGTGATTATAGCCTGGCGGGAAAAATGACAAACTAAAAGAAGTCACTGGTGATTGCGGCCTTGGGAGAAATGACAAAGGCAACAACTGATATAGTAGAAAAACACGATAGAAATATCATTGGAAATAGGACACACTACGTTCTCACAACAAAAGTCTTTGCCCATGAAAAAGCCCCAGAAAACAGTGTTCGTTTTAGACACGGATTTGTTTTTGTGAAAAACTATATCAGAAGTAGATTGCAAAAGATTCCATGTACAAATAATAGTAACATTTAGAAGGAAACTAAAGAAAGTAAAGAGGGTTTTGAACTAGAAAGATTTAGCCTTTAAACCTTACTGAATTCCCATACAGATATGCATGAGATGTATCAAATCTTCATACAAAATAGATACTATACAACAAATGCACAGAGCATTAGATACTCACTGCTTACTTACTTACTTACTTACTTAGTCGTTCCTCTTCTACCATGGGTGTAGAGGTTTGCCAGAGAGCCATACTATCATAACGTCTGCCTTCATATTGGCTTGGTTCCAATCTAGTTCTCGGTCCTTCAGAGATTGTCTAATGTTGTCCTCCCAGCAAACTCTGGGTCGTAATGGAGGGAGGTCTGGATTCCTGGCTCTTAGTTTTCCGTATTTGTCTTGGCAGCCGATCCTCTCCCATTCTGCACACATGGACAAACTATCGTAATTGGGACCATTCCACGTGCGTCAGCAGGAGCTGTATTTTGAGGCCATGACGTATCGTCTAGGTGCGGACCATGCTGTGAAAAAACAGGGCGGCCCCATTCGATCATTGTTTCTCTCCGGCAGTATCGGTACATTTGAGGTACTGATTTTTATTATGTGCTCTCAAGTATCGCACTTTTCTTTCTTTCTTTCGTCGTTTTTTTTCCTGCTAAGTAGCAGATATTTGATTTTATCAAATCATTCGACACTCCTCTCTGTGATGTCACCTGTTTGTTACCCGGTCATCCTAGCTTGCGGTGAGCAACTGAGATAAGATAGTCGACGGCGTGTTTAGATTGAACCGCTGATAAGACGACTCATTTGGTAACTTAGATGGGCAGACACGGAGTTTTGCGTACTCATACGACAGATAACGAGATTACTGTCTGTGTGGCACATGTGGGCAGACAAGTGTGACATAATCGCTTCCCGTCACTTGTTTAAAAGTAATCATGGATTTATTACATTTGAGACAACATGAGTCTACAAATGTGTTTGCAAGAGTGTATGCAAGGCCCCAGATGTCCATATATGGTAATACGTGAACATTTGCTTCACGCACCTTATTTCACGAGGAATATTTTGAAATCAACACACCCTATCTGCATGATCTGAAATGATTGGATCTTTCTGATTAGATTCATAACAACAATGTGTGGGAAGATATGTATATAGTCTGACCATTTCGCAGTGTTATTTCACTGTGAATTTCACGCTCGCCAAGACAACATCAGACCTCGCCAGAGGGAAGACTAGATTCATAATTCCTTTTTTAACCGGACCTTTTATTGGAGAACCAAAAACGACTTACAAAGCACAGGAAATCTCTACATTTTAATAAGGAACACCGGGACTGGAAACTGAAGAAACACATAGAGTCAGAGAGGGAATATATATTTTCTAATTAGAGACACCCCAGACGCGTGTAAGAGACCGATTAGTCTGTTTTATTTATCTGAGCAACAATTCTGTAGCCAGGATTGGCGTAAGTTGTGATTTACATTTCATATTTTATTACTTACATGTGAACTATCATATATATGTATATATTACCCGGTGAAGTTTAATGTGTGAAACTCGCTATTGGATGTCAAAGTCATTTGAGGCTGGCAACCTCAGCGTATAGAATGATGATTCATGAACCACCACTGCACGCGCTGGCGATTGATTTATTGCTAGTTTCGTAAAGAGAACAAAAAGCATAAAGTAGTTCCAGGTTCTTTATGGAGCAGGGAGGGAAAGATGAAAGAGATGATGTACGTTCTAAGTATAAGACTTACATTTTCAAAGCAGTGTAAATGTCCCTATAAACATATTCACGTTAACATTAATGTAAGTTTTCAAGCTTAAACCAGTGTAAATGTCTTTGTGAAAATATTCCTATTTAAAGTAATGTAAGTTTCAAACTTTTCAATCAGTGTAAACATAAATGAAAACTTATTCAATTTATATTGTGAACACTTTTCAATCAGTGGAGATGCATATGTAAACAGACTCTATCTGTATTATTAAGCTTTTCATTTGAATATAAAGTAACTATGAAAGCTATTCTATTTAAATGTAAAGAAAGTTTTATCCAGAGGGATTACATTTAATTCTCATCGAGGGTAAAGTTTGAGTAATTGGGATGGTGGTATGGGAAGATAGGAATCCATAACTATGGGGTGGAAAACGCCATACTCAGAAGAGCTTTTCGTTCTATTCTTTACCATAGTTATTGGTGGTACCAGCAGAAAGTACTATCTCTGGAACAATAAGGGAATCGTGGCCTAAGCTTTAAGACGAAGAACGCACGTGGTAGACTCTCCTTGACGTTTCTGGGAAACGATCTACACCCCGACAACCTTGATCAGAGACGAGCGCGAGCAGAGTGAAAAGAACCAACCCATAAGAAGGAGCAGAACCATAATTGGCAGCTAAGTTCAGATATATGCTGCCACTTGAACTTCTTGTAATAATTCACATTTCATAAAGACAGTGATGACAACTTTCTTGATCCATACCTATAAAATTATTTTCCAACTGTTAAAACCTAAAGTGATTATTAAATTTTGTTATTTGTAATGTTACAAATTTAACTTCGATTTAATCATTTTAAAGTTACTACATGTTTGTCTTAGTCAAATTACTACTGTGGCAAGAGGTTTTATTTGGCTCTTGGATCAGTATAATACTGACAATAATAGAAATAGAATTTCTGCAGAAAATGGTGAAGTCCCAGTGTTTGAGAGGACTACTGGTATCACAAATTAGTTACGGCTGTGAATGATCTGATCTCGAAACAATAGTAGAGAGGAGACCGACATAAAGTGCCACCTCCGCTGTGTAACTAACTGTGATATTAAAAAAACAAGGAAACAGATTTTGCTTAACAATGATAAAATTGACAAGTCTTCAAATACAATTTCCTTATTATTTATTTAGTATATACACTATCTACTCTTGTGCTGAAGGGTGAATGTTGAAAAATGGAATGTAATGAATTTGTAAGTTTACATATGATTTACAAATATTATATATATATATATATATGTGTGTGTAAATAAATATTACAACAAGTTTTCCAATTATAGGAACAAAAATTATATCAGCTGTGCTGTTATTCAATTATAGTACATGTATCAGCTGTGCTGTTAATTAAGGATATAACACTTATCAGCTATGCTGTTATTTTTGTCTCTTGCTATGCTACTTCACTTTCTCATCACTGACAGTTTCTATGCTCACAATGCTGACAGAAATGGTACTAATGTGTACTCATCTCTCTAAGGTCTGTTCTTCTTTGGTTGGTTCACACAACATCGGCTGAGTATCGTTCCTTTAGCCCACCCAAAACTGAGGGGGACCAAAGATGTAGAGTCAGGACAACCTCTATGCTCCTGCGGAGTTCCAGGCAGCTGGATTGACGACCCACGATCTCAGGTTTTAGGACACGAATAAAACCTGTAACAAGGAAAAATAGGGGCTAATTTCTGTCCTCAAGCCCACCTATTTCTATTGTAAATGATATGAGCGTGTCTCAGTGTCTGCATGTAGGATGAATGACAACATGGCTCAGTATGATTTAGCAATAGCGAGACAAGACAGGTGTCTACTTGCACTTTCTGATAAACTAATACATGGATATCATTCAATAATATAAATTCAATGCATGAATACATTCAATACATGAATACATCCCATAATATAAGTTCAATACATGAATACATCCAATAATATGTACACCTAGGTGTGATACCACAATGTCCTTCCCCCTATAATATACCAGGCCCTCTCTGACAAGTGCTATAATATATCCTAACAATAACGTTATGTTCTTATGATAGGAGTATGTGAGACGAGGACTGTTTGGTGATATATCAGGTGGGAGTTATAGGAGACAATAGATTGGAGTTAGATGAGACAAGAGATTGAGTCCTAACAATGACTGTTTTGGTTATATTTCAGTTGGTTTTATCTGAGATAATAGACTGAAGTTATAGGAGACAATAGATTGAGTCCTAACAAGGACTGTTTTGGTTATATGGCAGTTGGTCTGAGATAACAGATTGAAGCATAGGAGACAATAGGTTGAGTCCTAACAAGGACTGTTTTCGTTATATGGCAGTTGGTCTTATCGGAGATAATAGACTGAAGTCATGTGAGACAATAGATTGAGTTATAGGAGACAATAGATTGAGGTATGAGTCCTATTAGTCTTTGTCTATTCAATCATAATAGGAAATACAATCATTATACTTAATTTCCCCAAGATACAATCAGTAACCTGATAGGTAGTATAAATGACACACAACAAATACCAACATTATAGACCTGCTGAAAGCCTATTTTCCTAAAGGTTATCGTAAATATATTTACCCTCTAAGATTCAAACCGGCCAAATTTTGACTCGACTTAGCAAAGCAGGTGCAGGTCATTGCACTCCAGGTAAGCTATAAATCAAGGTGACAGCTTCTCCTCTTCAGTCGGTCGGTATCTCTGGCGTCGTGTCGGTGATGTGTGATTATGCATAAAATCCGCCCGATTATATAGGTAGGTAAATGCTTAAGGAAAGCGTTTGGTTGGTTCCTGGCGGAGCAAAATGATTGGTTTCCTCCGGTTTAGTCTCAAGCGCTGTACAGCCTAATTTTATTCAGTTTTCATCCGCCAACTTGCGTGAACAAGATGGCCGTTAATTTATTCTGTCTCAGAGACTGGTGAAAGTTGCTCGTTGATTGGTTGAAGCAAATCTGTATCTCGACATAGTGATTAACAAAGTAGTGGGTTACACTCGTTTCACGACAAAGCCCCCTCCTTTCCTAGCTGTGACTTGTCATAGCTGACGTGTAAACCCCTGCTGTGGTTAATCCTTTTGCTTCTGTCTTTCCAGAGTACTAGGGTGTCGACTTAAAAAATCAGCTCCTACATTGTCTCTTCCCGGAATGTAATTCACGGTAAAGGAATAAGGCGCCAGAAGCAGACTCCACCTCAACAATCTCGAATTTAGCTTTTTAGATGCAGCCAAGAATGTTAAAGGTTGGTGATCGCTTTGGACAATGAAGTGTGTCCCATACAGATAAGGTGAAAATTTGTTGATGGACCAAATTAGAGCTAAACATTCTTTCTCTATGGTCGAGTAGTTCAACTCAGCTGCATTCAGCTTCCTACTGGCGTAGGCGACTGCTAAAAGAACCTCCTGCTGGGCTTTTGATTTCTGCAAGAGAGTTGCACCAATCCCTATACTGCTAGCGTCCGTCCTTAATACAAATTCCTGTGTGATATCGGGTAGCGTAAGGATAGGTTTGCTGGTGAGTTTTGCTTTTAGCTCTGTGTAAGCTTTTTCACAATCAGCATTCCATTGGATTTTGTCAGGCTGTCCTTTCTTCGTTAAGTTAGTTAATGGTGCACACAGAGAGTTAAAGTGGGATATGTACTTCTGATAGAACCCACATAATGACACAAATGATCTCACATCTTTCTTCGTTTGAGGTCGGGGTGCCTTCTTTAGCTTCTCTATATTCTTTGTGTCAGGAGACATATGACCTGTAGAAATAGTGTGACCTAGGAATTCCAACTCCTTACAACCGATATAGCACTTGGTTGGACGTGCAGTCAATCCAGTTTCTCTCAGTCTGTCAAACAACATGGAGAGCGCTACTATATGCTCTTCAAATGTGTTTGTAGCAACAAGAATGTCATCCATAAAGTTAGTGATATGGGGATTTTGTAGAGGTTCCAATAATTTCCTCATCATTCTTGAAAAGATACTGGGAGCATTTTTCAGGCCAAAGGGTAGTACATTAAACTCGTAGTGTCCGTCTGATGTACTAAATGCCAGCATTTTCCTAACTTCTGGTTTCACTGGTATTTGGTAGTATCCCTTGCTTAGATCTACCTTCGATAAATACCTAGCCTTACTCAGTGTAGAGAACAGCTGGTTGGTGTCAGGTAATGGGTCCACCTGAGATTCTGTGATCGCATTAAGCTTCCGGTAGTCAATACATAACCTGTGTTCACCACTCGGTTTTCTCAATAGCACCACACTTGAGCTATAGGGAGAGTCTGACTTCGAGATAATTTTCTCCTTCAACAGATAATCAACTTCCTCCCTTAGTGCTTGGGCTTTCGCATAGGGTATAGGGTATGTTCTCATGCATACTGGGGTAGGGTCTGTAACCTTCATGTCGTACTCTAACAGATTCGTACGACCTGGCTTATCTGTGAGCACATCAGCATGGGTTTCCAACACTTTCTGAACCCTCTTCTTCTGCTCTGGAGTTAAATGTTCACTAATATTTACTTGAACATAATTCTCTGTAGTTGTGAGTGGATACTCCATAGAGTGAAGTGGTTCACCGTGCATTTCTGTTGCAATGGCTAGGGTCATGATATGTGCAACTTCTGATGATTCCTTGTCATAGTATTTTTTAAGAAGATTGACATGATATACCTTCTCCTTTCCTTTCTTGTCAATCTTATAATTGGTCCTGGAAAGTTTCTCCAGTATGACATAGGGTCCCTGCCATCCAATCTGCAATTTATTATTGCTGCCTGGCAACAGTAATAACACCTTTTCACCCACCTCCAGTTCTCTATCCTTTGCTTTTTTGTTGTAGTACGCAGCATGCTTCCTCCTGGCCTGTCTTAAGTTATCATTGGCCAGTTTCCAACCTGCTTTCAATCGAGATGTCAACTCGTTGACGTACTGGTATGAGGAAGTCACTGTTTCCTCTGCCTTTTCATCAGTCCATGTCCACAGCAATGCTTCCAGTGGACCTTTTATTGGTCTTCCACACAACAATGTAGCTGGAGCCAATCCAGTTGAATTGTGGGGTATTTCCCTATATGCAAATAGTGCAGCGGGTAAGTATGTATCCCAAGTATCAGGTTTTTCACTCGCCAGCTTTCTAAGGATTGAAATTAGCGTACCATTGAACCGCTCTACTTGACCGTTCCCTTGGGCATGGTAGGGACTACAATGATAGTGCCTGGCTTGAAATATCCTGAATACTTCTTGTGTTAGCTTTCCCTTAAACTGAGACCCATTGTCAGTCAATATCTGATGCGGGAAACCTAATCGGGTAAACATTGTTAACAGGGCCTCTGCCACGTGCTTTGAATCTATAGCTGACATGGCCACTGCTTCTCCCCACATAGAGCAAGTATCAACCAAGGTTAAGATGTAAGCATTTCTCTTCTTGGTCCTAGTGAGGGGTCCAACAATATCTACTGCAACACGTTCAAAAGGGGTTCCCATAATAGGCATTTCTCCCAGTGTTGCTGGTGATTTCCTATGCTTAGGAGCTACTCTTTGGCATTCTGGACAGGATCTTACATATCTTTTTATGTCCTCTGTAATTCCTGGCTAAAAGTAGTGACAGGCTATCCTTTGTCCAGTGGCCCCTATTCCCATATGTTCACTGAAGGGTATAGCATGTCCTAGCGTCATAACCTTCTCCCTGTAAGATTTTGGCACTACAAGCTGTCCATGCCCTTTAGGTCCTGTTCCAGCTTTTCTGTATAGTAGGCCATTCTTCATATACAAGTCTCCTTTCTCTGGAGGGTTATGTGTTTTAGTCAATTTGCCAAAACAAGGCTTCAGTGTGCTATCTGCTGCCTGAGCCTTTTTCATCTCTTCTGGATGAGTATTGATAGGATTCTCCTCCATTTTCCTGGAGCTTTCCCTGGTCTGGACTGTTGCCATAACTACAGGTTTTATAGGTTCTCCAAGGAAAACATACCTACACCCCAAAATCAAAGGGTAAATAGGGTCGTCCATCACTGCTGCTTTGATTTCTCCTTCCACATAGCGAGATCTTATGTTGATTCGGGCTATGGGTAATGTCATGGTTCTTGCTCCCTTGATAGGTCCTCTGATTTCCACTGTTTCTGTGGTTATCTGGTCAGGACTCACTAGAGAAGAGCACACAACTGAATCAAAGTCCAATCCTGTGTCATATAAACACAGTACTTGAGTGCCATTCACGGTCACTTCCTCACAGACAGGGGGATGATGGAAGTCTATCTGACTTACTGCCATTTCCTTCCTTCCCTGATTCCCTGTTGTAAGACATGCAGCATGATGAGGAGGATTCTTCCTTCTGCAGTCCGCAGTATTGTGGTTACTCATTAGATAAGTTTTACACCACTTTCCTTCCTTCCGGTAAGGTGTCTTATCCGATCTTAGAGGGTTTTTGTCCTTTTGGTCAAACCTTTGTTTGTTCCTTGTGGTATGGTCCTTTTGTTCATATTTGGTATAGTTTTGTGATGATTTGAAGTTTTCACCCTGCTTCTTCTTATTTCCTAATAATTCTGCCTGAGCTGCTTGATACCTCTCAGCAACAGTTACAATATCTTCCAATCTCTCTGCTCCTTGTTCCATGATAAACTTCCTCATTTCTTGAGGCATGGACTCTTTCACTTGCTCCATCATTACCATTTCTTTCAGATCCTGACACTTCCCTAAACTACTCCATTTTTCCAAATAGGTTTCCAATCTAGCCAAGAATTGGTGATAGTTTTCTCCTGGAAGAAGTTTAGCTGTTCGGAATTTCTTTCTATATGATTCTGAGTTCTTTTCATATCTCACAAGCAGTGCCTGCTTCATGATTTCATAATCTTCCTGGTCATCTCTTGAGAGCTTCAAATACACATCGTAGGCCACACCTCTCAATCCCTGAGATAGTTTAAGACTCCATTTTTCTTTCACTAAGCCATAGGTAGTGGCTAGCCTTTCGTATCTATCCAGGTACGACTCAATGGCGTCTTCTTTCTCAACAAATGGGTCCAGATGAAAATTCATGGCCCCACTTGAGGTGCTCTGGCTGGAGCTACTCTCAGAGTGAGGTGAGCTACCACCATTATTGCCAGTATTTGCCTGAATTTCAAGCTCTTTTAATCTCAACTGATGGTCTCTCTCTGCTTGTAATTTCCTTTCCTCATTTTCAGCCTCCCATTTCTTGGCTTCCATTTCTAATCTTTTGGTTTCTCTCTCAGCTTCCAGTCTTTTGTCTTCTCTCTGAGCTTCCAGTCTTTTGTCTTCTCTCTCAGCTTCCAGTCTTTTAGCTTCTCTCTCAGCTTCCGCTTGCAACCGCCTTTCTCTAATTTCTTTGCTTCTCTATCAGCCTCTAATTTCCTTGCTTCAGTCTCTAATTGCTACTTTCTTTCTTCCCTATCCATATGTTTGTCCACTTCTGTTGTGACATACTGAGTGAGAGCATCACCTGTCATATTTAATTCCATATCCATCTGCATGATCGCAGTTCTGAACTTCACTAGATCAGCCATGGCGTTACTTAGATAGGGTATGTATATTTACTATAACCAAGTTATTGTAATTAAACTTAATTAATTTAAATGAACAAAAAATTTCCGTGCAACTTTGTGAGCATCAACTATTTACTGAGTACTAAATGGTACTCCTCCTAAGAAAATATTTTTTTTTTTTTTTTTTTAAATCCTAATATAGAATTTATTTTCAAAAATCTGTTTCTTATGTTATCTATGGGTGGCACAAGATAGAGTGTAGATAGATGAATAGACTAAGTATGGCTCAAGATATACAGAAATATCACAGGAACGAGCCCCCAGGTGGCGAGAGGTTTTATTTGGCTCTTGGATCAGTATAGTACTGACAATTACAGAAATAGAATTTCTGCAGAAAATGGTGAAGTCCCAGTGTCTGAGAGGACTACTGGTATCACAAATTAGTTACGGCTGTGAATGATCTGATCTCGAAACAATAGTAGAGAGGAGACCGACATAAAGTGCCACCTCCGCTGTGTAACTAACTGTGATATTAAAAAAACAAGGAAACAGATTTTGCTTAACAATGATAAAATTGACAAGTCTTCAAATACAATTTCCTTATTATTTATTTAGTATATTCACTATCTACTCTTGTGCTGAAGGGTGAATGTTGAAAAATGGAATGTAATGAATTTGTAAGTTTACATATGATTTACAAATATTTATTTTATATATATATATATGTAAATAAATATTACAACAAGTTTTCCAATTATAGGAACAAAAATTATATCAGCTGTGCTGTTATTCAATTATAGTACATGTATCAGCTGTGCTGTTAATTAAGGATATAACACTTATCAGCTATGCTGTTATTTTTGTCTCTTGCTATGCTACTTCACTTTCTCATCACTGACAGTTTCTATGCTCACAATGCTGACAGAAATGGGACTAATGTGTACTCATCTCTCTAAGGTCTGTTCTTCTTTGGTTGGTTCACACAACATCGGCTGAGTTTCGTTCCTTTAGCCCACCCAAGACTGAGGGGGACCAAAGATGTAGAGTCAGGACAACCTCTATGCTCCTGCGGAGTTCCAGGCAGCTGGATTGACGACCCACGATCTCAGGTTTTAGGACACGAATAAAACCTGTAACAAGGAAAAATAGGGGCTAATTTCTGTCCTCAAGCCCACCTATTTCTATTGTATATGATATGAGCGTGTCTCAGTGTCTGCATGTAGGATGAATGACAACATGGCTCAGTATGATTTAGCAATAGCGAGACAAGACAGGTGTCTACTTGCACTTTCTGATAAACTAATACATGGATATCATTCAATAATATAAATTCAATGCATGAATACATTCAATACATGAATACATCCCATAATATAAGTTCAATACATGAATACTGTGGTAAAGTGGGATGATATAAATATTTATAGGGGACTTAGTGTACTGACTGAGATCAGCTGTGAAGGTATCTGTATCTAATAAGTGTGGTGTGTTACAGATGACCTTACTTTGCTACCACATTTAGACCTCAGTCAGACTTATTCTTGAATATTGTGATGACTACGTTGAATGTCTAGGGTTATGATAATGGTGAAGTGTATGTTCACAACAACCAACAGACAGATAAACAATTTAATTTAATCCACAATACTTTACAACACTGTGACACTCACATACATAGAACACTCTATAAGACTATCTTAATAAGTCAAGTGTAACTTTTAAAAATATGTATTAATTCCTTTCAATAATAGATATCCTGATTCAACTACAAAGTGAACCAGGAATCACAATCAAATGTAATCACAAGTTGTATGTACACAATTTATAGATAGGATCTTTGTATTGACATATATTATTATTGCAATATGTGTGTAAGTTGTGATGTAGTACTATGAGGTAATACTGGTTTTTCAAGCTAGGTTGTTGTTTGTCATCATGACTTCAAGTGTTTGTTTCTGGTGGAAATAATATTGGAAAGGTTCACAGTTTCTTTTTATTTGAAACAAATAAATGTCCCTCTTGATTTAAGGTAAAGTCACTTTTAGAGGAGGGTATACACAAGATTGAGCTGCTCTGGCCACGAAATCTTAACTTCTGTGTGGGCGGCAGGAAACAGTCTCCACTGCTCGCTTGCTTCACCGTGTTCTTGAGAAACAACACTGGTCGATATCTTGACCAATGAGTATGCTACCAGCCTATGGATTCAGCAAAACTCAAACCATGTGCTGTTTTAATACGTTAGTACCACGGTCACTGAAACAAAAAGGTTGTACCTCCTACTTCAGAACTAATTTATAATCTATTTCCACACTGAAGCACAATACATAACAAACACCGAGTTCAGCGCGGTAGGCCAACTGCTAGCTTCTCATGTAACAGTATACACCAGTATTCCTCTCCCTAATGGTTACAACGCCTCTGCAATTCCAGCATTATTTCCTTCTATTCAATAAGATAGGTGTCATAGTACTATTTGGCAATCCCATGTAGTTATACTCCCCTCCGACAAGTTTTTTTCATGGTGGAGCAATATCTAGGCTTTGCCTCATGTTTGTTACTGAACCACACATATACAGACATAAATTATCAATTCACATTCAATTTTCATCTAAAAGAGATCAAATATGTCTAGCTTACCAGAATTCAAGGAAATATTAAACAAATACGTTGACTGGCGATGAGTTATGGCACAATTCCGATCTGCCTCTGTCCCAGGCTTTCATTAGAAAAATATGAACTGGTTCTCAACGCACTTGCTTCTACACAGTTTAATTTCAAAAAGTGGCACTGAACCGACGCTCCTAATTGACTATATTAAATGGTCTAGCCAATAAGACCATGTTTACAAAAGCATTTGAAAAAAAGTAACCTTCCTACCGTTTCCCTTAACAACCAAAAATAGTATTTGCAGTCGACTAATCATGTTTCGCCTTACATATAATTCTAGCCAATCAAATCGGATTTAACGTGGTGGCCTCATTTCCTCTAAAGCAGTGTCCAAACACGCCATTATGAGCAAATATGATCCTGTGTTGTCAGACAACATCACTATAGTATTTTGGCTATAAGTTGTTAATTATTAGACTATTTGCTTAACACCTAACATATTCTTTGTCAGCAAGTCCTAAGGCACCCAAATATATAAGTTTAATGGAGCTAAGTGGCTGCGTTCAAAATGTGTATTTTCTTCTACCACCCGTTCACTTCTATACGATGGGGTGTCTTCTGTACTGTCAGGCTAAAGTCAGGATTTCAGACGTAAAACAGTATTGGGTCATGTTTCCTAATAAGCATTAACCATGTTTTTCTGGATTTCGCAGATGATGTAGCATTCTTAAGTTCAACACCAAGACAATCCCAAGAAGCAATAAATAATTTGTGTCATCTCTCGGTTAAAATTGGTCTCCAAATAAATGCCTCTAAAACTAAAGCTATGAACTTTTCTAACGAGACCTTTGATATCATCTTGAACGGGGAAAAACTACAGAAAGTTGAAAGTTTCAATTATTTAGGCAGTAAAATGACTCAGGATGGTGACACAACAAGAGAAATCCATACTAGAATTGCTTTGGCAGCTAGCGCCTTCAATAGATTATCTAACATTTGGAAATTACGATCATTGAATATACATACCAAGCTTCGTCTGTTTAATTCAAATGTTATCTCAGTGTTAACATACGGCTGTGAGAGTTGGAAAATAACAAAATCATTGGAGAACAAGCTGAATACATTCGAGAACAAATGTCTTAGAAAACTCATGAACATCAGTTGGAAAGAATTCAAGACTAATCGACAAATAAGAGAAGACTCTAGGCAGAAATATGTCTCCGACTATATAAGGAAAAGACGATGGTCATATATCGGTCATGTCCTACGAATGCAAAACAACAGAATACCACTACAGGCGCTCACTTGGGTTCCTGAGGGTAAGCGGAAAAAAGGAAGACCAAAAGAAACACTCAGAAGAACAATAATAAGAGAAGGAAGAACGTTGGGCCTAAATAATGTGCAAGAGCTAAGAGGAGTGGCGTCACAACGAACAACCTGGAGAGCACTGGTTTCTGCCTTATGCGCCGTGTTTGGCGCTTAAAGAATTTATTATTATTATTATTATGTTTTTTAAAACCTAACCTCGTATTGGTAGTGTTTTCTTTTTCCTGTTTATTTGAAAAAAAGCAAGCATGCGTGCCTTTCGCGTGGGGTGGCATTAATTTTATACCGCGAGACGGTGGTAGTATTGCATGCGTTCTCCGTACATCTCTCTCTCTCTCTCTCTCTCTCTCTCTCTCTCTCTCTCTCTAAGCCCGTCAGTCTTTTCGTTTACGTAGTGCATAAAATGACATTAATGTAATATTAATCTAGGTCATTACGCAGTGTGTCTATCTCAAGGTTTTCTAAGAAACACAGTACCGGTTTTATTTTTTTGAAACGCGTGTAGTTGATGCAGTAGGCTTTACTAGTAAACGTGAAAGCGTTACAATTATGCAGACGGAGCATAAAAAGGGGTTTTCTTTTTAGCTAGTATGACGTTCTATAACACAGGCGTACGTTATTGTGACCGCACTGTTCTTTTACCAGTCTTCTTTCCTTTTATTGAATTAATTTGTTAGGCTTTACATTTACTTTTTAATTTAGATATGTGGATTTAGAATGTTTCACGACAAATTCTCCCCACTTAAAACAGACGTTATATGTCAGTCTATAATTCTATATACACATAGAGAAATTTAATATTATTCCTGGGGCTTACGGTGATTTTCATCACACGGATGGCGGCTTAGAAAATCCGCTCCCAGGTTGGTTTTTCCAGAAATATACTCTATGCTGAATTGGAATGGCTGCAAAAGTAAGGACCATCTGAGTAACCTCGAATTTTCATGCCTAGCCTGCGCTAGAAACGACAAGTGTTTGTGATCCGTTTGCAACTTGAATGCCTTCCCATACAGATAAATATTGAATTTCTTGATCACCCATATTACTGCAAGATATTCTTTTTCGCTAGTTGAATAATTGGTTTCAGCTTTATTCAACTTTCTGCTAACATATGCCACTGGGGTTAATTCCCCATTCAGTGCATCTGATTTCTGTAACAGGGTCGCGCCCAACCCGATATTATTTGCATCCGTTCTCACAATGAATTCTTGACTTAAGTCAGGTAATTTCAAAATAGGTTTGCTTGTGAGCTTTTCCTTCAATTCCTGGTATGCCAATTCACATTGTGCTGTCCATGTAATTCGATCTGGATTTCCTTTGCGTGTCAAATCAGTTAACGGTGCACATATGGAATTAAAGTGTTTGATATACTTTTGGTAGAAACCACATAATGAGACAAAGGATCTCACTTCTTTCTTGGTTTGTGGCCTCGGGGCTTTCTTTAGTTTCTCTAAATTCTTGGGGTCAGGGGTCATGTTTCCCTGATGGACTTTGTGTCCCAAGATTTCTAATTCTTTACATCCAACGCAACATTTGGTTGGTCGGGCTGTCAAATTCGCTTCTCTAAGTCGATTAAAAAGCATGTTCAGAGAGTCAATGTGTTCCTCAAATGTTTCGGTTGCTATAAGGATATCATCCATGAAATTTGTGATGCATGGATTATTCAGAGGATCCAACAATTTTCTCATCATTCTAGAGAAGACACTAGGCGCATTCTTCAATCCAAATGGCAATCTGTTAAACTCATAGTGTCCCTCTGAGGTACTAAAAGCTAGGTATGGTCTAACCTCAGGCTTTACTGGAATCTGATAGTATCCTTTACTCAGATCCACTTTTGAGAAATATTTAGCTTTATTTAGCCTGGCATACAACTGATTTGTATCCGGCAATGGATCCACCTGTCCTTCTGTAATAGCATTCAGTCTCCTGTAATCTATACAGAGTCTGTGTTCTCCAGAGGGTTTCCTTAAGAGCACCACACTGGAACTATACGAAGATTCACTGTGTGAAATTATTCCCTCCTTCAACAAATAGTCTATCTCTTCCTTCAAGGCTTTCTCCTTAGCAAAAGGAATCGAATAGGCCTTCATACAGACAGGTGTGGGATCTATTAGTTTCATATCATATTCCAATAAGTTTGTATGCCCCGGTCGGTCCGTTAACACCTCTGTATGATCATCTAGAACCTGTTGCACTCTCTCCTTCTGATTTTTCGTTAAATGTGTACTGATTTTCACCTGTGCCGCTGTCTCACAGGGGTGTAATGGATATTCAAATGATGAAAGTGGTTCCTTTTTCATCTCCATTGCAATGGACAAGGTCAACAAGTGTGTCTCTTCCTGATTTTCTCTTTCCAAATATTTCTTCAGGAGATTCACATGATAGATTTTTTGTTTCCCCTTCTTATCTATCTCATAATTTGTTTTAGACACCTTCTCTAGAACTGTATATGGACCTTGCCATCCAATTTGTAACTTATTCTGACTACCGGGTAGAAGAAGCAGTACCTTCTCTCCCACAGCCAAATCTCTTTCTTTAGCTTTCCTGTTGTAATAGGCAGCATGTTTTTTTCCTGGCTTGTCTCAAAATTTCATTGGCAAGTTTCCAGCCAGTTTTTAAACGAGTGGTCAGCTCATTCACATATTGGTATGAGGATGTAATATTTTCCTCTGCCTTTTCATCAGTCCACGTTCTTAACAGAGTTACATATGGACTTTTAAATTCGGAAACTTATTTTTCCTGGCACATGTCAGGTCCTTTGCACTCGAAGCCCTGTTGTGATGACTTGTCTTCCCAGAATCATCATGCACAAATCGACCGCTACCAATTTTTCTCTTGGGGCTTTCTCCCCACTTAGAATTCTTGATGAGAGATTTCCTCTCTACATCTTCTTCCTCCAGTTTACATAAGTCCGATTGAGGGATTTTTGGCTTATTCTGGGGTAAGACATCTTTTTGCACTCGCCGCATAGTGGCCATAGTAAAACAGTCAATTGAAGCTTGTCCGTGAAAAGGGGCTTCCCATTCCACTTGGTCCACTTTATTATTCTTTCCAGTGTCAGGCCTACGTTTGCCCCGTGGCGTGACCAGGTCCTGATCAATGTTCGCACTTGTGGGTGTTCCCTCATGTGCTATGCTACACCTGTCTACAAAATTCACAATGTCCCACCTTCTCTTGGGCCAATAATAATTTTGAGCTACCTTTTGAATGATGGTACCTATCTTCTCATGGTCCCCATCTTTTCTCACATGTAAGCTCCTTATTAAGTCTGTCCTATACCTTTTAGGAAGTACCAGCTGTCCCTGACCTTTGGATCTAGTTCCAGTCTTCCGGTATATCAGTTTGTTCTTCATATAGAAGTCTCCTTTTCCTGGAGGTGTTTGACAATTTGACAATTTTCTAAAACAAGGCTTGAGGGTCTTATCCCCAGCCTGCGCCTTCCTCATCTCTTCTGGAGTGGTATTTACATAATATCCTCCTCCTTTCTTGAGGTCGACCTGACCTGAAGGGTGGCCATTACTATAGGGTTCCTTCTGCAACGGTCAGTATCATGATTGCCCATCCGACAATTCTTACACCACCTCCTTCCTTGGTTGAAAGATTTTCTTTCATCATATTTCCTTTTACCGAATTGTGGGGTTTTATTTTTATTGTCATACCGTGGCCTATCAAACTGGTGCTTACCTTTGTTCTGATCTCTAGGATAAAATTTATTAAAGTTCTGTGGTGCCTTAAAATTATCTACCTGTTTCTTTCTATTACCTGTTACCTCTGCCTGAGCTGCTTGATACCTTTCAGCGACATTCAGTAACTCACCCAGTCTCTCTGCACCTTGTTCCATGAGAAACTTTCTCAGGTCTGGAGCCATGGACTCTCTTAGTTGTTCTATAAGGATCATTTCCTTAAGATCTTGGGTTTTCCCCAGAGAAGTCCATTTCTCCAAGTATGTCTCTAATCGTGCAGAGAACTGGTGATAGGTTTCACCTGACAGTAGTTTAGCATTCCTAAATTTTTTTTCTATAAAATTCACCATTCTTTTCATATCTTAACAAAAGAGCCTGCTTTAGCATGTCATAATTTTCTTGATCATCTCTGCTCATTTTGGCGAAAACATCATAAGCCGTACCACGAAGCCCTTGAGATAACTTTAAGCTCCACATTTCTCTCTCTAACCCATACGTGGTAGCTAATAGTTCATATCTATTTAGATAGCTCTCGATATCATCTTCTTTCTCAACAAAATGATCTAAATGAAAGTTCATAGCTGAGGTTGATGCTCCCTGACTAGCAGAGGCATCAGAGGTAAAGGGACTGGCACCATTTTCAGGAGCATGGCCTTGAAATTCCAACTCCCTTAGTCGTAACCCGTGCTCCCTTTGTAATCTCTTATCTTCTGCTTCCCTCTGTAATCTCTTATCTTCTGCTTCCCTCTCTGCAGCCTGTCTCCGTTCTTCTCTTTCGGCCTCCAATTGGACCTTCTTAGCCTCAGCCTCTAATGCCTTAGCCTCTTTTTCAGCCTCAATCTGCAACCTCTTAATTTCTTTTTCAGCCTCTAACTTTCTTTCAGCTTCGTTTTCTAATCTTTCAGATTCTAATTTTCTTTCTGCTTCAAATTTTCTTTCTTCACGTTCAATATATTTGTCACATTCAGTAGTGACATAAGCAATCATAACTTGCCCGTCCATTCCTAACTCTTTAGCAGCCTGCATAGCAGCAGATCGAAATTTTGCCAGGTCGGCCATTTTTTAACAGGCAAATTTATACAATGTCTAACTTTAACAAGTCAGTCTATAACTAATTATCTAAGGACAACCACAAGCACTGA
This sequence comes from Oreohelix idahoensis, assembly GCA_024509875.1. Lineage (NCBI taxonomy): Eukaryota > Metazoa > Mollusca > Gastropoda > Stylommatophora > Oreohelicidae > Oreohelix > Oreohelix idahoensis. The sequence continues at coordinate 231,220 of JAMPIV010014846.1, read as the reverse complement.
GAGCTCAACCTTATTTATTTTCCACCCAAGAATACCTTTTCATTTTTTATTATTCCCTGAAGTGAATTACCCCCCAATATATATAATAGGAGAAGATTCAAATCCCGGACAGGACCCCAATATATGTGGTAAAGTGGGATGATATAAATATTTATAGGGGACTTAGTGTACTGACTGAGATCAGCTGTGAAGGTATCTGTATCTAATAAGTGTGGTGTGTTACACATTTAGACCTCAGTCAGACTTATTCTGGAATATTGTGATGACTACGTTGAATGTCTAGGGTTATGATAATGGTGAAGTGTATGTTCACAACAACCAACAGACAGATAAACAATTTAATTTAATCCACAATACTTTACAACACTGTGACACTCACATACATAGAACACTCTATAAGACTATCTTAATAAGTCAAGTGTAACTTTTAAAAATATGTATTAATTCCTTTCAATAATAGATATCCTGATTCAACTACAAAGTGAACCAGGAATCACAATCAAATGTAATCACAAGTTGTATGTACACAATTTATAGATAGGATCTTTGTATTGACATATATTATTATTGCAATATGTGTGTAAGTTGTGATGTAGTACTATGAGGTAATACTGGTTTTTCAAGCTAGGTTGTTGTTTGTCATCATGACTTCAAGTGTTTGTTTCTGGTGGAAATAATATTGGAAAGGTTCACAGTTTCTTTTTATTTGAAACAAATAAATGTCCCTCTTGATTTAAGGTAAAGTCACTTTTAGAGGAGGGTATACACAAGATTGAGCTGCTCTGGCCACGAAATCTTAATTTCTGTGTGGGCGGCAGGAAACAGTCTCCACTGCTTGCTTGCTTCACCGTGTTCTTGAGAAACAACACTGGTCGATATCTTGACCAAGGAGTATGCTACCAGCCTATGGATTCAGCAAAACTCAGACCATGTGCTGTTTTAATACGTTAGTACCACGGTCCCTGAAACAAGAAGGTTGTACCTCCTACTTCAGAACTAATTTATAATCTATTTTCACACTGAAGCACAATACATAACAAACACCGAATTCAGCGCGGTAGGCCAACTGCTAGCTTCTCATGTAACAGTATACACCAATATTCCTCTCCCTAATGGTTACAACGCCTCTGCAATTCCAGCATTATTTCCTTCTATTCAATAAGATAGGTGTCATAGTACTATTTGGCAATCCCATGCAGTTATACTCCTCTCCGACAAGTTTTGTTCATGGTGGAGCAATATCTAGGCTTTGCCTCATGTTTGTTACTGAACCACACATATACAGACACAAATTATCAATTCACATTCAATTTTCATCTAAAAGAGATCAAATATGTCTAGCTTACCAGAATTCAAGGAAATATTAAACAAATACGTTGACTGGCGATGAGTTATGGCACAATTCAGATCTGCCTCTGTCCCAGGCTTTCATTAGAAAAATATGAACTGGTTCTCAACGCACTTGCTTCTACACAGTTTAATTTAAAAAAGTGGCACTGAACCGACGCTCCTAATTGACTATATTAAATGGTCTAGCCAATAAGACCATGTTTACAAAAGCATTTGAAAAAAAGTACCCTTCCTACCGTTTCCCTTAACAACCAAAAATAGTATTTGCAGTCGACTAATCATGTTTCGCCTTACATGTAATTCTAGCCAATCAAATCGGATTTAACGTGGTGGTCTCATTTCCTCTAAAGCAGTGTCCAAACACGCCATTATGAGCAAATATGATCCTGTGTTGTCAGACAACACCACTATAGTATTTTGGCTATAAGTTGTTAATTATTAGACTATTTGCTTAACACCTAACATATTCTTTGTCAGCAAGTCCTAAGGCACCCAAATATATAAGTTTAATGGAGCTAAGTGGCTGCGTTCAAAATGTGTATTTTCTTCTACCACCCGTTCACTTCTATACGATGGGGTGTCTTCTGTACTGTCAGGCTAAAGTCAGGATTTCAGACGTAAAACAGTATTGGGTCATGTTTCCTAATAAGCATTAACCATGTTTTTTAAAACCTAACCTCGTATTGGTAGTGTTTTCTTTTTCCTGTTTATTTGAAAAAAAGCAAGCCTGCGTGCCTTTCGCGTGGGGTGGCATTAATTTTATATCGCGAGACTGTGGTAGTATTGCATGCGTTCCTCCGTACATCTCTCTCTCTCTCTCTCTCTCTCTCTCTCTCTCTAAGCCCGTCTGTCTTTTCGTTTACGTAGTGCATAAAATGACATTAATGTAATATTAATCTAGGTCATTACGCAGTGTGTCTATCTCAAGGTTTTCTAAGAAACACAGTACCGGTTTTATTTTTTTGAAACGCGTGTAGTTGATACAGTAGGCTTTACTAGTAAACGTGAAAGCTTTACAATTATGCAGACGGAGCATAAAAAAGAGTTTTCTTTTTAGCTAGTATGACGTTCTATAACACAGGCGTACGCTATTGTGACCGCACTGTTCTTTTACCATTCTTCTTTCCTTTTATTGAATTAATTCGTTAGGCTTTACATTTACTTTTTAATTTAGATATGTGGATTTAGAATGTTTCACGACAAATACATCCAATAATATGTACACCTAGGTGTGATACCACAATGTCCTTCCCCCTATAATATACCAGGCCCTCTCTGACAAGTGCTATAATATATCCTAACAATAACGTAATGTTCTTATGATAGGAGTATGTGAGACGAGGACTGTTTGGTGATATATCAGGTGGGAGTTATAGGAGACAATAGATTGGAGTTAGATGAGACAAGAGATTGAGTCCTAACAAGGACTGTTTTGGTTATATTTCAGTTGGTTTTATCTGAGATAATAGACTGAAGTTATAGGAGACAATAGATTGAGTCCTAACAAGGACTGTTTTGGTTATATGGCAGTTGGTCTGAGATAACAGATTGAAGTATAGGAGACAATAGGTTGAGTCATAACAAGGACTGTTTTCGTTATATGGCAGTTGGTCTTATCGAAGATAATAGACTGAAGTCATGTGAGACAATAGATTGAGTTATAGGAGACAATAGATTGAGGTATGAGTCCTATTAGTCTTTGTCTATTCAATCATAATAGGAAATACAATCATTATACTTAATTTCCCCCGAGATACAATCAGTAACCTGATAGGTAGTATAAATGACACACAACAAATACCAACATTATAGACCTGCTGAAAGCCTATTTTCCTAAAGGTTATCGTAAATATATTTACCCTCTAAGATTCAAACCGGCCAGATTTTGACTCTACTTAGCAAAGCAGGTGCAGGTCATTGCACTCCAGGTAAGCTATAAATCAAGGTGACAGCTTCTCCCCTTCAGTCGGTCGGTATCTCTGGCGTCGTGTCGGTGATGTGTGATTATGCATATAATCCGCCCGATTATATAGGTAGGTAAATGCTAAAGGAAAGCGTTTGGTTGGTTCTAGGCGGAGCAAAATGATTGGTTTCCTCCGGTTTAGTCTCAAGTGCTGTACAGCCTAATTTTATTCAGTTTTCATCCGCCATCTTGCGTGAACAAGATGGCCGTTAATTTATTCTGTCTCAGAGACTGGTGAACGTTGCTCGTTGATTGGTTGAAGCAAATCTGTATCTCGACATAGTGATTAACAAAGTAGTGGGTTACACTCATTTCACGACAACTACACACACTCTAAACAGAGCTATACTAGAACAATAGAAATCCACTGGGTAAATCAGGGGTGGGGGCTTAAACGAGCTGAACTTAAGAAGTGCTTAAGTCCATCACAAAAGCGTCGGCAGAATTACAGAGTTATCATACTCAGCCAAAGCAGTGTTGTTCTCGCTTATTCTGAATATCTTGTGAAGACTGAAGTGTCATCACCCTTCTATCTACATCTCTGCCGAGTAATCTTGCGCGAAGGTAGATACCTTTGAAGCCCATTTAAGAAACTCTTGAGGTTTACCCACAGTTGGACCACTACTGCAAAGCAGGGGAGGCAATACCGTCACAATTGGGGTCTCGGCTTGGGATTGAACGCGGTCGCACAAGCGGGATAATTGACAGTAAATTAATATTAGACAAACATAAAGGTATGTTTTCAGGCGCTCGTAAGAAATAAAGAAGTAGAACACCAGACAACAGAAAAACAACAGACGCGAGTGGCTTACCCAGGGTTCGAACCCCGTACCTTCCGTACGACAACACCGCCTAGCCATACAAGCGAATCACACTATCCTCCCGGCCAGCTAGCAGTTGAGCGACACGCGCCGAGTTTATAGAATTTGTCTAGTAATTCCCTAGACGACTGACATAAAATTCAGATTGACTGAAAGAGAGTGTGTAATTATAAGACTGAGTATACATTGCATTCATAAATAACATTAAATGTAACTGTGTAAAGAATAAGTGAAAGAAACAACATTTCTTGTAAACTAAAGTTAAAGTTAAAGAAATAAGAAGTTCACTTAGTGAAAATAATTCATTGTTGTAATTTGGTGTTAAGGTTAGTAGCTGTTGTGCATTTGTGTAGCTTTGTAAACAGATTTTTCGCTCAGAATGGCAGTGTTCCAAAACCTCCATGCCGTTTACCTTAATCTAGGCCGCAAACTCGGGTTTTCAGCCAAAGAGCTCTCTAACTTCGTGCTTATTTCGGTGAAAGAAACAGAAAGAAAAAGACAAAGAGGAAAAAGTCAGGATGGAGGCAGAGAAAGCCGCACTCCGTGAGGAGAAGGCAGCTGAGAGGGAAGAGAGAAGGATGGCCAGGGAACCAAAAAATAACCAAGCTGAAGAGAAGGAAAAGCAAAGGGCTTTCGAAGCCGCAGAGAGAGAAAAGGAAAGGGCATTCGCTAAGGAGAAGGAACAGGCCAAGAGGACATTCAAAGAAAAGAAGGATGACATACCCCTCGCTGTTAGAATGAAGGAATTGGAAATCGAAGGAAGAAGAGTGGATTCTAGTTCTAAGAATTGCTGGTCTGGCAGTTCTCAAAGTAGCGATGGAGGTAACACAACTCAGGTGGTAGCACCTAGTGCAGTATCCTTCCAATTAGATGTCTATTCTGAGGCTTCAGAGGAAATAGGCATACATCTCTCTAGGTTTGAATCCTGAGTAGCTACATATGGCTTGGAGAGGGAGAGATACAACATGAAGCTATCCCAGAGTCTTAGGGGATCTGCTTTTGATGTGTTTCTCAAGATTCCCACGGAAGAACAGAACAATTATGGCATGTTGAAGAAAGCTCTGCTACAGCGTTTTATGCTCAATGTAGAGACTTTTCGTGGTAAATTACGTGAGGCAAAACGACAGAAAGATTAATCGTATAGACAATTTGCTACACGACTAGAAACGTACTTGGAGAAGTGGGGATCTCTCAGCACCTTTGATAAATCTTATGAAGGGTTGCAGGAGAAGATTGTCGTGGAGCAGTTCAAAGACTCGGTCACCCCTGACATGAGACGGTTCCTGGCTGACCAAGGGGCCGAAACTCTTGAGCAGTTAGTACTGTTTGCCGATAGGTACCAGAGCGGACAGTCGGAAGTCTTCTTCTTCGTTCGCCCTGAAAAGGACGGTGGTTGCGTTGTGTCTGTTTACGCCTAAGCTGTGATATCTGCACCTTTCGGTCGACACATCCGACTTCAGCACGGCATTTTTTAGGGACCAGGTTTGCCTTCCCATTGCGATCCGCACTCGCTCAGCCAGACTGCACTGCTGCAGACTGTTTCCAGGACCATCACGTGGAGGTAGAGTGCGGTCTTGACCAGCTCTGGTTCTCTGGTCCTGATGCAAGCACGATAGTCACCCCAAACAAAAGGATCACTCAGAGGATAACTCCATAAATACGGACCACACAACACACAAAACAGCCCACCAACAGCAACAACAACCACAAGATCACCATCGGCAGAAACAGAGCAATTCAGCCAAAGGAACTGGAAAATGATATTGTAAATCGTGCAAAACAGACACGCATTTTACATCGGACTGTGAGGCCGAAATCCGGCCCTTATAGTGTCGCTTGCCTGATCAGGGGGCCGATAGGGAAACTTGACCCCCAGGCATATGAACAAAATTCTTGTTACCCTTCTATTACTGAGCAAGTAACCGTTGATCACCAAAGCATACAGTGCTTGTATGATTCGGGCCTCGAATACTCGGCTTTAGTTTCTCCATCTTTGGTGAAGGCCCACCAATATACTGGTGAAAATGTAGAAGTACAGAGGCCCCGGAAGAGTATAAAGCCAATGCTCTTTCCGGTTGCGGAAATTGATGTTTCAACCCGATATGTTCGGGGCAAAATCAATGCCGCCGTTGAAGACGATTTAGTCTACCCTCTCATGTTAGGGAGGAAATAAGTGTTCCTTGGAGATCTCTCAGGTGACTCCAGACCGACACAAAAGATAGAGAACCCAGGATACGCTACAGCGGCCCCTGAGTTGTCATTTTTAAACAGCCTGAATATTTCAGAGCTGAAGCAGGCACAAAGGGCAGATCAAACCCTCAAGCCTTGCTTTTCTAAGTTGTGTGGCAATTACGCCCATACTCCCCAGGAAGCATATTACAGGGAGCAAGGTTTGGTATATAAACGGGTGGGGAATAAGAGGCAGTTAGTTGTCCCATTACCCTATCGCACCCACCTAATGCAGGAAATGCATTTAACCATGCCCCATCCCATTAAAGGTCCATTTGCCCTGGTAAAACAGGTCTCCTTGAATTACTTCTGGCCAGGTTTGCGACATGATGTTAGGCGCCGGCAGAATTACAGAGTTAACATACTCAGCTAAAGCAGTATTGTTCTCGCTTATTCTGAATATCTTGTGAAGACTCCCTTTGTAATAGATTTGTCATCACTCTTCTAACTACATCTCTGACAAGCGTAATCTTGCGCGAAGGTAGATACCTTTGAAACCCATATTAGACACTCTTGAGTTTTGGCCACTGTTGGACCACTATTGCAAAGCAAGGGAGGCAATCCCGTCACACTTGCCTCTTCTTGTTACTTCAACCACCTTCCTCAGATACCTCATTTGTGAGGTTTGGAACAGGCTTTTGTAGGTTGTAGTCGTTGGCCATGACTAACATCCCTAAGTCAAGACAGAGCATTAGATGACAAGTGGAAATGTAACATCAGTAAATAGGTCAAACATCGAAAGATATTGTCCCAGCTAAGAAACAAGTGACTGATGAAATATTACAACTGTTTAATACAAGAAGAAATAATAAGACAGACAAAGAAGAATATGAAAGAATAATTAAAGAAATGGTAAATTAACCAAAAAAAAAAAAAAAAAAAAGTATGGTTAAACCAGAGGCGCAGCACAGCAAGGACACAAAATCTATGTATAGGCAATAAATAAGTAAACAGGCAAAAGAGCGCAACCAGTCACGGTATATTGAATTAAAATTAAGAAATAATATTATTGGGTCAAGAGAATCTAGCAAAACGATTGAAAGAAGACACAAATGGACTCTGCGTGACGAAAGATCAGAATTAAACATTTAATGCAACTGCGAAGGACCGTCAATGCTTGTGGCAGATGTTCATGACGCCACACGACGCATGAAAAAAAGGCCCCCAGACCAAATAAAATAAATTAAGAGGAAACTAATGCTTTTGAAGAGTTTCGAATATAACTGATAACAAAACAGTTCAATAAAATCTACAACAGTGGATACATATCTGATGACCTACTAAAACCATCTTCTTAACTTTATTAATAAACTGCAGTCATCGAATGCTAGGACCAGAGCACATTTAGTCTAATAAGTAACAGGGCCAAAACATTACTAAGAAGTATCACGCCTAGAATAAGAAGTAATAGAACACCGGAAATTGGTGATTAATAGTACCAACTAGTAGAAGGGAAAAACACACACGCAAAACCTGAAATTAGTGATGAGCAGAACCAATTTGTGGGTCATAAACAACGCCATATAATTATTATAACAAAAATAGGCAGAACCACTGAAGTAAAAACAGATCTATACTTCTGCTTTATCAATTACCGCGAGGCTTTGAAACGTGACGAAATTACCAGGTTGTAAGAAAGTTTAAACATTAATGGTAAAGACGTTGGAATAATAGTGAACATATATTGGCAACCAACAACAGCAATACAAACTGGCAACCAAATAGGAATATTTTTAGCAGATAAAATAGCGGTGTGTTCTGTCACCTGGCCTGTTTTCTGTGTTCGGTGAACACATAATGAAACACATCCATGGAGGTTATTCAAGGAATATCCTGTGTACATTCTTCTTCACGTACTATGCGTAGTTACGTACTAGATCATCAAAGCGATGTGACAATCAAACAAAATGGAGTAATATGAACCGTATGCCAGTAAACACAGGAAAAACAAAATCTATGTTGATTAGCACCAGACAGAAACTTCTAAACTTCACCAAAAGATCGCTACAGCTACATGCGGAGTCAATACGCATTGATCATGTAACAGAACACAAAGTTCTAGGCTTGACGATTGACTAGCACTTGACGTGGACCTCACACGTACGGAATTTAACGAAACACTTAGCTCAAAAGACATACCAGCTGGCCAAAATAAAACACTTCTTAGACGCAGACACTAGACTATTGTTCTACACCTCACATATACAGACACGTCTAGATTAATGCTCTACACTATGGGATGGTTGCCCTGCTTCCACCTCAAAGAGACTGCACTCCCTGCTTAAGAAAGCAGTACGTCTGACTACCGATAATCGCACGATACTACACGCAAGGACACGAAAAGAACCCAAAATACTGTCCCTAAAAAAACGTCTCCTCTACAACAAAGCCAAGTTGACTCACGTAATTCTATCAAACAATGCCCCGCCGTACCTACGATCATTGTTTCAAACCAGTAGAAGAGAGGGACTACAATTACATCAGTTACGTCTGCCCAAACCTAGGATCGACCTGTTCAAAAAGAGTCTAGCCTACTGTGGAGCCTACTTGTGGAACAGCCTTCCACACCACATTAAAAAACCAACATACACAATACTCATTCAACAAAGCACTTTTTAAACATTTAATCAACACCGATTATCTACCCCCATAGAAGCAGCCATTGTCAGTCCACATCTTATCTGTATGTCAACCTTTCTTTTCCTCTTCCGCTCGTTATTGTCTATGTGAAAAATGTGTTTTATATCCACGTAGTATTGCTATATAATGTAATGTATGTGAGAATGTATCTGCATAGCACTGTACTTTTGAAATATGTAATTGTATTTTGTTTGCTTAAATGTTATGATGTGTATGAGAATGAGCAGATATACATTTTTACAGCTCGAAGATGTGTCCTGCTACAGAAGTGCGTAAGAAATTATTATTATTATTTCATTTTCCCTCAAGAATGTATAGATATAAGCGAGAATATGTTTATGTTATTTGTGTATTGATGTTTAAGACACATTCAAAAATGCAGATTAATTGCTGATGAACACATGAGTGAGTGTCGGGATACAGAATGAAAGATAAAGGGCTGGATGGTCGGACAGACCTGGATCCCAATTCTTTACCCTTTTAAATAAAGTTATGTCCATCTATCTCTCCTACTGATTCTGCTCTTGGGTTAAGGAGGGCAAAGAAATAACACCAAGTCTCACCTCCTTCAATAGCAGACTGTCAAATACTTCATGAGTTCTGATACCATGCCAACTAATCTGATTATGTTCGAAATCATTATTTTTATTTATTTATTTATTTATTTATTTTTTTTAATATTTATTTTTTTAAATTTTTTTTTTTTTTTTTTTTTTTTTTTTCGTTCGCCCGCTAATACTCGAGGCGAAATCTCAGGTTATTATTTATGTCTAACCTGACATTGATTTTACGTGAGTATCCCTTTATTTCTTGTACAGAGACAGGTGTCCCTCGCCATTCAGGCAAATACTCGCCGATTTCGGAGGTACCCATTGCAGCTGGGTCGGCTCAGGAGCCGCCAATTCCTGGTCGACGACACTCCTTCAAATGTCCTCGCCAGGTCTCGAGTTAATCCAGTCCAAATCCCGGTCGACGAAAAATCCTCAAATGCCGTCGCCCGGGTTTGATCCTGTACCACCCGGTCGCCAGAGCGGTGTTTTAACCACTACGCTAGCGCGGCTCCCTTTTAAAATTTAATTTTGTTATAATGTTTGTTTAATGAAAAATACTTAATTTTGATTATGACTGCATGCTGTAAACGTACGCTGTTTATTACCTTAATAACTTTGCATGCCTTCATAGTAATGCTTTAAGTAACATGTGGGAATGAAAGGATATAATATGCAAGATAAATAAGAATGGAAGGGCAGAATGTTAGACGGGCCTGCGCGCCCAATTCTTAACATTTCGAAAATAAAGTTTGTTCGTTCGTTCGTTCGTTCGTTCGTTCGTTCTCCAGACCTTTCTGTCTCCAGTACAATTTATCAATTCTGTTGTTGACGTTTTTCCACGCCACGATGTCAAACTGTCCAGTATTTGCTCTTTTATCTTCCATGATTTCTTTTGCCTTCAATCTTACCTGTTGTTACGATACATTCCAGCTTTCCTCATCTCATAACATGCCCAGAAAAAATGGATTGTTTCTGTCTATCTTGTGAAATAGGTTTCCTTTGTGCATTGGCCTCTTTCAGCACATCGTCATTACTCTTTTTGGCTATCCATGGTATTTTTAACATTCTTCTGTAAAACCACATATATGTGACCTCTAGCGCCTTCCCTACTTAATTACTATTTGTCCATGACTCACTTCCATATGTGTCGTAAATTTATTTTGAGAGAAAAGAGTCGTAGAAATAGTGGTCCGGTTTAGAGTGGAAAATGATGATGGAAAGCTCAGTGATAGAAAATGTAGAGATTTAATAGTTACTTCACAGCGTGCTGGAGGAGAGTAAAGACAGACTTATTTACGACAAATCGTGTCTCTCAATCTTCTCTTTCACTCTCCTGGTCAAACAATTATTTGCCAGTTTTCCAGACTCGCATCTGCGCTCACACCGATTCGGTGTTTTCAAACACACACACGACGTTGATACAAACTATATTAAACGAATAGTGGAAATGTTGGGCTTTGGGTATATCCAACACACAGAACTAAATGAGTTTAGGTGATTTTATTCACTTTAAACATCAATTACTAAAAATATCAGATATTACATAAATTATCATAAGTACACAAATGCAAATAACAAGTTTGGGAGGGGTGAAGAAGATTGGTATCGACTAAGCCCTTCCCGCTCATTAGACAAAGACAAACCCAGTCCAGAGATAGATAATATCAGGAACACGGGTACGTTAACCTAACAGTAAAGTTAATTACTCTGAAAGAGGTGTTACCAAGTTAGGTATAAGTGATAGAAAAAACTTGTTCTTCCCAGCTGTTCTTCCCTTTACTAAGCAAATGGAAAGGAGGTGGTTTTAAACAGAGTTAACAAATTATCAACTATCCCACTTAAAGGAACAATGTAGGGTATACAGAAAAGATATATGTTACCAGGTAAGCAAGTTAACAAAATGGTCACACAAAAGAATTAATTTCCTGTCATTCATACACGCGCTAGCAAAGGCCTTCACTCATCTTGCTCTCACTTACCGATTGTGAAAAAATCTTGCACTCCATAGAATAACACAACAGCAGTTACACCTCAACTAAATGTATGAGTGTTTGTTCAAGTTCTAGCCCCAGATTATCGGGTAGGCGGTCGGCACATAAAAGGATCCCGTAATCGCTGGAAAATGAATCTGTAGTTGTGTCTCTTTTCTTAATAACAGTTTCTATGGGAGGGCACGGTCTCTGATACCGGGGTGAGGATGGTGTGGTCTATTTGACTATGCCGCTGATAATAAAATTCTTACGCGTGCTGGTACACTTTATCCGTGAGGTATGGTTTAAGTCCAGTGAGAAAACTAGTCACATCACTGTTCAGGAAATTATGAATTATCTCTCTGTGTCAGTAAACTAACAAAGCTCGGGCCAGTGTTCTTCTTCCCGTTACGACTTAAGTTGTTTGATGGTGCGTTAAATTTGTCTTTGGGTGTGCTTTCTTTGCTATAAGTTAGATAGCGGAATTCCAAACATAGAATCGCCTCAAAGATTAAAAATTTACACAGTCTCAACAAGTTCTGCGTCAGGGGAACTCTACACACTGTTTATGCTTTGCTTTGCTTAGATTGATTTCTTTATTGCTTTCTTAATGCTGGGATCGCACAGGTTACGATCACTCTGTATGAAAGAAAAAAAAAGACATGTAATATACCGAAAACAAATAACCTTCTAAAGCGCGATGAATTTCCCGTTAAGCCTATAATACACTCTAGTATTTAATTATGTATTTAATAAACACTGCGCGAATTCTAGTGGTTAAAAACCCACATCTATAAAACTAGGACTTAACTGAATTTATTAATTATAAATTCCTTCGCGACTTTAAAAGTTAATTTAAGCATCTATTATCTTTTGAAATAATATAATAGATAGATCATTATATTTAAAACTGGAACTCTTGAGATGGTTTAATTAAATAGATTTAAATTAACACAAAATCCTTTGAAATAGAATGACTAGACCACTGATCACTTTACACAATATATATTTTACCGCTTTGCACAGAATTAGAAATCACTGCAAATATATATAAAATCCAGGGGAAAATCTATAACAAGATTTCAATAAAGCTAGTGCTTCTGTAAAGGTCTGGCCAGCGAGTGATAACGTGTCTATTTCTTCATGGTCTATTTAGCTAAAATGGAATGTAAGTTGAGTGGGACATGATAAACTTGACAACTTATTTGATCTCACGAACTTTTGGGGATCTGACCGCCAAATCAAGAGAAGAAGCCGCCCCTGGTCTTCGTATCCGCTCGCTGCTGCCCGTTTCGCTTTCCCCCGTTCGCTCGGTTCCTCGATTGACACCGAGACGCGAAATTAGCGGCAAGCAACTGCGTCTCGTATCAGGGAAAACTACTGTCTTTGATAGCGCCGATAGTCTCCCCTAAGATCCCTCGGTCTGTCTCTTGATCTCGTCGCTGTATCCTACATGAGTCCCGGTGGAATGCGTTCTGGCAAACGAAAAGTTACAACAAATGTTCAGGGGTTCTAATGTTATGAAAAGCTAAAGGTCCCTTTAAATCATCCATCATATCAGGAAAAATTCACTAGTCAAACTAGACGTACGTCACAATATGTCAGAATTGGTTTTATATAGTACTGAAGAACTCTCTTTCATACTTCCAGTTGACAAAGAAACATTGCATAAAATACTCTTCATTTTGTAGAACGCTGTTTTTGCCTGAGCTATTCTGCTCATCATTTCTGAGATGCGTCATTCTTTCATTTGCCCTGTTATTAACGTGCCCAGGTATATGAATCTATTGACCTGTTTTAAAACTTTTCCATTTATTTGATAGTGCATGCTGATGAAGCCATTTTCTTTGAGACGACAATTACTTCTGTCTTTTTACTATTAATGCTGAGGCTTTTATTTTCACTTTCTGTCGCTATTGTATCAACCACTTCCTGACGTTCCTTTTCACCTTTTGCTATTAAGACTGTATAATCAGCATATCTCAAGTTGTTTATATTATGTCCACCAACTGATAGTCCTGATATGTGAAAAGGAGCTGCAGGAAATGGTTGATACAATAGCAGTCTTTGTTCTGCAATCCCTAGAGAAAGAGAGGCAGAGTAGACCAACACGTGGAGAAGAGAGCTGGAGACAGAAGTAACAATTATGAGGAAAATGTGGAAAGAACGTGACAGGAGGACTTGGTATGAGTTTGTTGAAGGCCTATGCTCCTTGGGGAGCTAAAGGTTATTGAACAGCACAATAGTCATCTACCATATTTCACATCACAAAGTAAGAATAACATTTACTATCACTTACATAGTGTTTCATTACATATCATATTTCATATCACTATTAACACCACAATACCCGTAACATTTATACGTCTTATAATGTGAGCCGACTGTCCGATTGGTAGAGTGGTTAGAGCGTTAGCCTCTCGGAGAAAAGTTGCCGCGTTTGAAACACTGTGGCGTCACTCTCCAGTGTACCCAGCTGTTAATGGGTACCTACTTCGCTCTTGAGTTAGAGAAGATAGGGCAGCGAGGAGTCACCTCACAAATTGAAGCTGGACCAAGTATAGGAAAATCTCTAACACTTCACTCCCTTACAGCAGTATCTGCTATGAGACTACCTTTACCTGTCTTTACCTTTATAATGTCATGTAGCAAAGATTTATCACATTTTACATCCTACTTTTTGCCAGGTAGAACAATTACTATCACAATTCACATCACCTAGAAAATCATAACGCATAACAACAATAAAGACTGATGTCAATTACTATCGTATTTTACATCGGTAGGGGAACATAACATCAGCGGAACGCCAGATCAAATAACTATTGTATTTCACATTCATTTACAACGTTAGATCAAACAAATCAAAGTAAACATTATTCTAAGTCCATTAGCTTTAGGTTTGTTTTTTGTTTTTTTTTTTCAAAATAACCCAGGTCCAAATATTTGCGCATGCAACATATTTTAAACTCATAATTTACAGCGGAGTAATTAGCTTCAGCAAGTAGCTGTGCCAGTGTAATTAATGCGCGTTCAGAGTAGAATGTAAAATAGTTTTAGAACTAACGTGCAGAAAATGAAGCAACAGTCTATACAATGACACATGTAGTTTTTCCTGTTTTACTTATTTTCCCTCGAAAACGCAGAACAATTTTTAAACCAATGCACAATTTCTTTGTCCTGTGTGTTGGTGGATTTTTTTTTTTTTTTAATACAGGGAGGAATTATGCTTTTATCTTTATTCTCATGGCGTAGGTTTGAAAGAAAAAAATCATCCATTCCGTTTGCCTTAAAACTACTTCCTAATATGGTTTCTCCAACTCGGCCTTCATTGCCGTCCCTATTCTTTAAAAGCAGAAGAATAAGTTCTTAGTTTATTTCTATCAATGTTTTTGTCCCGCTCACAGAATCTTAAGGGCTGTTGAATCCAATTCGCCCAATCTAATCATGTGATGTTTCATTTTCTCTCATCGAAGAAAGCTTGTAAGGTATTAAGTGCTGCTGTCTCCCCCTAGCGGCAAGGCGGCTATGAATACCGATTTCCGACCAGAAAATCAATGTTTTCATTTTTGTTTTGTGTTATAATTAATGCCGTATTAGCCTGTCATAATCATCAACTTTACTTTTTTTTCTGGTTGGTTTTCCGCGTAATTACACGTAAGAAACAAAATCTGGTGGTATGGTAATTCGTAATTCGCTTGAAGTGTGTCAGCAGTGTCACGTGTTACCCATACATGGATATTGGACTGTGATGGCGAAGTGTTGTGCCGATTAGTGTGGCCTGCCACATCATCTATATTTTACTGTTGCTGTTTGTGTGGTCCTGTGGTCATCTTTCAGGAAGCCTCCACCGAAGCATGGACGTGTTCATACAGCGGTAGTTTATGTAGCATAATGAGATCGCTAGCCCTGCTACATAAACTTCATATTAGTTAGGATCCCGTTAACACGCCCATTGAGGCATATTGGGAATATGGTGTTAGGCCCATATTTTCTTGACCATCGGCACACTAGGGGTGATGTGGTCAGCATCACGCCGGCCGCCTTAACCTTCTCAGAGCTTCTCCGGTACCAAATTCATGAGGCTGGGTAGACCCCGGAGCCGTCTACGGTCTAAAAAGATCCCACCTCAGCTGGGGATCGAATCATGGACCACTGAGCTAGGAAGCCAGTGTACTAACCACAGTGCTACCGCGGCGCCTCATATTAGTTAGCTTCTACGATATTTATGATTGAGCAGCAATATTCTTTATTCGTTTGATTTCAGATATCCAGCGGCTGGTTGTGTTCTTTTATCCTGCTACTCATTTATTGCCTATACATAGATTTTGTGTCCTTTCTGTGTTGCGCTTCTGGTTTAACAATGCTTTTTTTTTTCTTTTTCTTTTGGTTAATTTACTATTTCTTTATTCAGTCTTTGATATCATGCTAGCTGTGGCTATATCATGTATCAGCAGCGTATCTGAAGTTGTTTATATTAAGTCCGCCACATAATATTCCTGGCATGTCCTCTAGAGATCTCATTATATTTTCACTGTACCGATTGAACAGCTCCGGCGACAGCCCACATCCCTGCCTGACACCCTGTTTTACTTGCTGAAACGTTCTTATTTGACTGCTAATTCTTACAGCTGCTGTTTGTTGCCAGTACATGTTCTTTATTATCCTCAAGTCTTTACCATCAATGTTGATGCTTTCTAACATTTTGATAATTTTCTCATCCTTCACTTTGTCAAATGCCTTAGTGTAATCTATAAAGCACAAGTACAGATCTGTATTTATGTCTATGGCTCTTTATATTAATGTTCTTATACTATATATGGCATTGTTTATGGTTTTACCTTCTACAAATCAACACTCTTCGTCACCGATTTCTGAGCTAATTTTATTTCTCACTATTATCATGCTAATTAGTAATAATATTTTTGTCACATGACTCTTAAGACTACTGGTGCGGCGTTTTCCATATTCCCTGGCTCCAAGTTTCTTTGGATAAGCTATGAATAATAATTTTAGCAGATTATCAGGTATTTTATCACTTTTGTATATGTCATTTAAGAGTTTTGTTATCACTTCTACTCCAAATTCTTTCACAGCTTCCATTTCCTGTACTATTATATTATCTGGTCAAGGGCTTTGCCTTTCGTCACGTGGCGTACGCCGCCCTCTACCTCTGTCACAAGTATTGGAAGTCCTTCACAGCTGTACTTGGTCGTTCAAATCTGGTCTTTCATCATCATACAGCCCCTTGATGTATTCTGTCCACCTTTCTATTTTCTTGTGATGACCCATTAACAAGGTTCCTTCGTTTGATTTCAAGCAGCCAGTTGCTGTGTCCTTTTGCCTGTTAACTTATTTATTACACAAACGTAATACTAAATCCTGGCCCGTTAGTTCCCGGATGTCTCTGAAGAGACGAAGAAAGAATAGTACTACTGCTCCTTCAAGCATGTTGTACAAGGCCACAAAATATTAGATTGCCCACCAGTCTGGCAACCACAACATGTAACACACATTACTACAGACACCAGCGCTGCAAGAGCACTGAATGCTTTGGTGCAGGCTTCCCGCAAGAGGACCAACTGCAGTTGTGCTCCCATGCTCTATAAGGAGCGACAACGAAAATGATGAAGATGGTGAAGAATACAGAACATTAAATGCTGAAGAGAGGGGGAGGCATACCGAGAAACACATGGGGAGGAGAGCTGGCGACTTAGATAAAAGGTAAAAGGTAAAGGATCCGTTACGTGCCTCTTGAGGCATATTGGGAATATGGTGTTAGGCCCATATTTTCTTGACCATCGGCAAACTATGGGAGATGTGGTCAGCATCACGCAGACCGCCTTAACCTTCCCAAAGTTGCTCTGGTACTCAATTCATAAGGCTGGGTCGACCCCGGAGCCTCAATAGGCGTGTAACGGGATCCTAACTAATACAAGGTTATGATGGGGTGGGGCTAGAGACCTCGTCATGTAAAACACATTGATATGTAAAACACCACGGCAGGAACACGTGAATTCTTCGGTGCAGGCTTCCTGCAAGTGGACAACAAAAAAGCAACAAGTAAAATACAGCTGATGTAACACGCTTTACCAATCGGTACGACACTTCGCCATCACGGTCCAATAGCCTGTCGTGGTTGAGTTAAAGTATAGGAGTATTTGTCGAGTTAGACAATAGTAGTGAAATCGACAATGATAGTGGACTGGCAGGGTTATAGATTACCATTGGGTTAAGAGTTGGCCAAATTAAATTAAATACACACCAACGAACACACAGACCACCAACATAAAACCTGTAGAACACAGAGATATAAATAAATAGAGTGTCCGTCTGTCCGCTTTCGTGGGACCAAATGCTCTAGCTCCAGAAAGTGTCTTACATGTAGATATCCTTCAAAGTGATGGAATAACATACATAACTTTCCTGTAGGTGCTAATCGTTGGTGACCCCTAATTGCGCGAGGGGGACTGGAAGACTCTGTCTATCTCCGGCTGACCGCTCATAAGTGCGAGGTTTTAAATATCCAGAAACACACACAAGACGAAGTTACTTGAGAACAAATGGTCCCTTGCGCTCTTATCCGGCGCTGTGAATTTTGCTTTCGTGCTTGGTATTTAATCCGGTTTGGGCTGGCTTGAACTGTGGTTTGACTGAGTGCTCCGTTTAAGCACACAAAGACTGGTGATTTAGATTCTGCTATAGACGCTAGGCTGATAGATATGCTGGAAGCCGCACTGCTCTGACTGGCGATCAAGAGGCGAGTAAGAAACTACTACTGCAACAGATGATTTTCCCAGAGTTTGCTATGGCTCGTTACACCGTGAGTGAGCTTATTTTCCCGTTAGAGAGAAAGGTGTTGACAAAAGGGTTTTGTTTCAGGTATGGACGGGGTGGGGGGTGGGGGTGGGGGGTGACACTTCGTGAATGCTAGGTGTTGTTCAGAAACCCTCTAGATCGAAGAGAATGTGACGTTCTTCGCCTGACTGGAGTCTTGCTCTAGCAATTCGGTATCCCTGAAAACTGAGACCCAAAAAAGACGACCTTTACATCAAGCAAACAATAAAATTACACTAACGTTATTCAAAACAGTTATGCTCCACTATGGGATTTAAATTTATTGTAATCTTTGCTATGATAGTTTAGGGCTGTCTTTATCCATGTAAGTCTCCCTCCTGTTCCTTCCACTTTATCAATTATCAGCATGCGCCCGCATAGGCTAATATATTTTGTACACACATGTACCTGTCAGTAAATGTTCTGACAGCAAAATCTACTCCTCTTCTTCTTCCAACTCAACATACAGGAAACCTAACCCTGTAGTTACAGGTGAATGGATATGTTATTCATCTTACAACATTAAGTGAATTTACATAAACAGATTACAGCATTTGACATTACAAAAATAAATCGTATGTCCCCTCTTTGGGAAAAATATTAACATCCCACAAATAAATACATAGAAAATGCAATGTCCTTGCTATAATAATACAGGTGTGACTGAATCATAAGATATAATGTTATCTATGTCTGGTGACTGCTTTCTGTGAAAGTTATAACTAGTATCTAGCTACCCAAGTAAGCATATCAAATTCCACACCCAGCCACTAGAAGTTTATATCAGAAAGGAATAAGTGACTATCTCCTGTAATTCAGAGTTATAGCGCCTGCAAGTCACTATTCAGTTTTAAGTGAATAATCCTCACCTCTGACATTTCCTTACAGTAATGACAGTTAATTTGGCCAACTCTTAACCCAATGGTAAGCATTGTATGGACTGATTCTACGCCTAGTGAGTATCTGTTATCGTAAGTTTATCTTTAACCCATGGTAAAAAAAATAACACTGACACCTGACTGTTTCGTCACTCGTTTAACTAAGGCTGTAGACGGGGCAACACTATCACTGAACTAAATTACCGGGAGAAATCCTCACAAATGAATTCAAGTCACGTTCCTATCAGATATATATAAAAAGGCTAACATGAATATACATATTATAATAGATGTCTCTACTCACCACGAGAAATGATGAGAAAATAGGCAATAACATTTAGTTCTGTGTTAACGTCTGCCTTATTCTCATAATGGTCATCCCGGGCAGGAAATATTTTACGAGTGTGTCTGACTTACTAAATCTATCAAATTTTATAGTCTACAATTGACGCTACCCGAACACCTGGCATGGCTTGTTTCTACAGATGTTCGGCGTATAACGTTATATTTAGTAAGACCAATGAGATTCTAGAGACTACATCAGAGATCAAGTTTCCCAGATAGATAATACATAATATTATGATCTCTAACTGCGTTCGCCTAAGGGGCAAAACCACAGAGAGACCGACCACGGGTTTTATTCCCCCCCCCCTCCCCCCTGAGTCGAAGATCAAATCTGTTTTCCCGACCGCAAAATTTACCAGCCGCTAGCGGGCCGTTTCTTCACAGAAACCCTCTCGTGCGCTTATGTAACATTATCGTTAGCTGACCGCTGCTTCACAGTGGGGAATTTATTCTGAAAGCCAGAACGTTAACAAACCGCGGGTTGGTCTGAGAAGGGGAATAATGGGCCACGAAGGTAGAATCCGAAAGAAAAGAAAATACAAAATGTCGAGGAAAACAGAACATTAAAAGAGTAATAAAATTGGGACATGATGGTAAAATAAATTATCAGTCACCGTGACAAGTTAGCCCCCTTTTAAAAGTTCGTGCAGCACGGACTAAATGACAATAATTTATCTTTTCTATAGACGTCCGTTATATGTCCTTGGAAACCTCCTATACTCGTAAGCCAAATTCGTATCCACTTCTGTCTGTCCATATGGCTACCAGTTAATTTCTTTCCTCTGTCTAGTAGACGCTCAGCGAATAGGATTTTGCGAGGCCACTCGGCACTAATTTCCCTGTGAACCTGACCTTGGTTACGTAGTTCGCTCTTCCTGTTTATCATCCGGATAAAAATCCGTAATTGTTTTGAGTTTAGGCGCCGCCTGAACTCACTGACCACTGCATAGGTTATCCGCCTGTTACATACAGTGAAATCATTACTGGACTCGGGGTGTTTACGTTTCCTTGTGGGTTTGCGTATCATGGGCGCGTACTTAAATAAACTGAGATAGCTGCAGTCTATCGGGATTTTCCGCGCACGTGTAACCCGAGTCGGCAAATGAAGCCGTTTGCTGGCCGAAGAAACGCTAGCATATTTCTCCTGCCTCTCCACACCTACTCCCCTGTTTCGGTGGGAGCATTGATCAATCTTAAGCCCAGTGCCGTCTAAAGGCGGGTCTGGAGCTTTCCTTGCCATGCCACTGACAATTCTGGCTTGGTCAACGGAAATGATCAAGTTGCTCTGTAATGGCCAGGCGGAGGCAACTACTTTGCTGTCCATCAGTGGGTTTGAGACCACTGGAATAATGCGATTAGAATGAGAGAACTCTGCTGCCTGAAGCATGGAGTCTTCGCTCGCATTCTGGGGTTCTACTGAATCATAACAGATCTCAGTAGCTTCTATCTTTGGAGAAAGATAGGTATTATCTGCGAGTTGAAGAATTTGTTGAGTCGCTTTACCGTTACTCACATGAAGTGAGCCAAAGCTCTCAACAATAGCTCCTTGTAAAGTAGTAAGGCAGCTTTTCTCACTGTCTTCTGCCCTGAGAAGTATGAGAGACTCAGATGAAGTTCCAGGGATCCCTTCGCCTGAAACCCTGTGTCCACCAGAAACGTCAACTTTGCCCTCCCCGGAGGAAGTTAATGGCGTCAGTTGGCAAATGTCCTGCAATGCCAGATCTACTTCCTGGGTCACAGGCTCCGCAGTGTGCATGCAAAGGACTGGACGGTTTGAGATCCCGTTAGATCGCGAAGTGCCCGAGATAGAACTCTCGGTTTGTTTTTTTAATGTTCCTTGGAACGAATTGGAAACTTTAACCCTTTTTGCAGGCGACTTATTCTTGCACCTTTGCAGCTCAGGATGATGAGAGGAGCTGCACCTCCTTCCTCCGATCGGTGAGTTGGAGGGATATGCCTGTGCATATGGTTTTTCGCTGTCCGGCCGGGAAGCTTGCGAAATATGACGTGATAGGGTGTGGCTCCCTTTTCTCGACGTCACGTGTCGGTTAGGTGGTGCTCGATCTGGAGCATGAGAGGTTCGGGGTTCGCCGCTTGCCAGACGGTAACAATCCGTATTATAATGCTTGTTAGCACCTCTCTCACCTTTGTGCAGTTTCCATGCCTGGGAAAGTTTCCTACTCTTTCCCGTGGTTTTAGGTCTGCTGTCCCGACATAAATTCTTTCCTTGTTCGGGCTTCGGATCCAAGTCCAAAGGAAAGTCAATTTTCTGGAGTTGGGGCGCGGTTTTAGCAGGCAAGTTGTCTGTCAGGGGCGCAAGGTTTACAGGGGCGTTGACCGTTAAGGGCGCAATAGCAGGGGAACTAGAGTGACTACATTTAGTATCTGTTTTCATCCTCTGGATTTGGCTATCCAGTTCATTCTTTCTGATTTGGTGCAACCTGTCCCTTTCTTGGCTTTGTCTGTCCCTTTCTTGTCGCTCCATTTCCAATTTCTGGTACTGTTCTTGTAGCTGCTTTTCCCATTCTTGTCTTTCTGTTTCCCGTTCTTGTCTTTCTGTTTCCCATTTCTTGTCCTGTTCTGGTCTTTCTGTTTCCCATTGCTTGTCTTGTTCTTGTCGTTCTATTTCCGATTGCTTGTCTTGTTCTTGTCGCTTTGTTTCCAATTGCTTCTCTTCTATCGCTTCTTCTACATACTTTCGGGTGAATGCTTCGGTCTCCCCAGTTTGTTTACAGGACCATGCCAAGATTAAACGGCTGTTAAACCAGTTGTCTACCTCGTATTGATCCTGCATGCTTACTGCAAATTCTAGAAAGGGCTGGATTTCGCTATCCTGGTACTCCATGAACTTAGCTACCTCAAGGGCAATCCTATGCACTTTAGCTATATCGGCCATTATCTCAGGGTAAGCAAACACTATAGAAGAATAAACCTAGAGATCTTAGTTATCTAGTCCATTAGGGGCTGATTAACTTAATAATAAATAAAATCTAGGCTAGCCTGGGAAAACTTAAAAAATCGAGAAGTTTCTAGATACTCTGATTGCGACAAGCAAAAACCCCAAAACTCCCAAAAAAAAACTAAGTGATGTAAAACTTATTATCATCACTTCACCCCACTTCTGTCAGTACTCAGCTATTGAGAGGATTGGTTACTATCATCCGAATGAACACCCTCCCTTGGTACAGATGCAAGCTAGTAACTGACTATCTGTAGCTTCTTATCTCAGATTAAAGAGCTACTCCTGAAAAACTTATTTAACCCTTAAAAAATTTTTTTTCTGACTTTTACAACAATAGTCGTCAGATTTTTTAAACCAAAAACTCAGCAGTGATATCAGCAACCTTAACCAGCTGTGTCATGTGTAAAATGAACAATAAATGTAACTTCTGATTTATGATTGCTGTGGAGAAAAAGCGCTGTTCAGACTTCTTCCAAAAGAAATAGTTCGATTTGTCTAGGGGATAGAAATTCCTATAATCTGCAGAACACTAACCTCAAAGAATCAAAATAGGATCTTGTGAGAGATTCATCCTCGGATCGAGCACACATTTTGTCGTGGTTGAGTTAAAGTGTAGGAGTATTTGTCGAGTTAAACAATAGCAGTGAAATCGACAATGATAGTGGACTGGCAGAGTTATAGATTACACATAGATAAGGTATAAATAAGAGGTGGACTTGAGACAAACTTGGAAGAAGATTTATTAAAGTTATCTCTCTCTCCAAGCCTCAACACACTGTTATAGTCTAAGCACCTCCCGCTCTCTCTCTCTTTTCTCTGATCCTAAATAGAGACTATAGTAAAGAGCTTGAAAATGTTAATTATGGATGAAAGGGTCGTGAACAGCGCATTAATAAATGAGTAAAATTTATTAAAGAAGAAATGTATGAAAATAATGCATATCAGCACAAACAGCATAAATTTTACAGCAATAATCACAAATATGCAAATACACACCAACGAACACACAGACCACCAACATAAAACCTGTAGACCAAAGAGAGATAAATAAATAGAGTGTCAGTCTGTCCGCTTTCGTGAGACCAAATGCGCTAGCTCCAGAAAGTGTCTTACATGTAGATATCCTTCAAGGTGATGGAATAACACACATAACTTTCCTGTAGGTGCTAATCGTTGGTGACCCCTAATTGCGCGAGGGGGACTGGAAGACTCTGTCTATCTCCGGCTGACCGCTCATAAGTGCGAGGTTTTAAATATCCAGAAACACACAAGACGAAGTTACTTGAGAACAAATGGTCCCTTGCGCTCTTATCCGGCGCTGTGAATTTTGCTTTCGTGCTTGGTATCCGGTTTGGGCTGGCTTGAACTGTGGTTTGACTGAGTGCTCCGTTTAAGCACACAAAGACTGGTGATTTAGATTCTGCTATAGACGCTGGGCTGATAGATATGCTGGAAGCCGCACTGCTCTGACTGGCGATCAAGAGGCGAGTAAGAAACTACTACTGCAACAGATGATTTTCCCAGAGTTTGCTATGGCGTGTTACACCGTTGTCGCGAAATGGTTTTGTTTAGAGGGAGAAAGTGTAAGTAGACAGACTTGATGGAAAAATAAAAGTTAATCTCTAGAGGAAACTCTTCTAGACTGCAAGTTGAATGCACAGTCTCTCCTCGGAAATTAGTCCACTCAAAAAAACTTTCTAAGAGAATTCTTGTGAAACTAAACAGGATATTCTCTAGGCGATAAATTCTTTATCCGAGATCCTACAAAGGACTATGTATAGTACATATAGATGGATAAGAGATGTGGTGCCCAGCCACATTAAAAATATCCCGACCCAATAGTGTTATTTAATTTTGGCTCTGCCCCCAGGGTGTAGATTTATGTTACTAAAACTATACAACCCAATTAAATATTACAAAGAAAATAACAACCGACTCGGTTATGTAAAGTTTACAAAAATGACGATAGAATCTCACATATATTCAAATGTACAACTATATGTTCCCTAATCTATGAATGGTTCTGAACTATGTCAGAATTAATTTGTCATCATAGGACAATATGACTATTCGGTAGTAGTTCTGCTGGCATGTTCAGATACTCATCTTAGATGCTGAATTTATGTAGTCTTGTTGCCAGGGGTTCAATATGTCCCAGCACTCCAGGTCCAGCAAGTTCTTTTTAGGGTTTCAGAGGATGGAAAGTTGCTTCTTCTCCGTCTTGACTCAGGGCGCATCACCAGCTGGGATGGATTAAGTCTGCCCTTGAGAACACTGCTTATGGTTGTGGTGAAGTGGGATGTTATAAATATTTATAGGGGACTTAGTGTACTGACTGAGATCAGCTGTGAAGGTATCTATATCTAATAAGAGTAGTGTATTATAGATAACCTTACTTGCTGCCACATATATATATATCTCAGTCAGAATTATTCTGGAATAGTGTGATGACTACGTTGTATGTCTAGGGTATGTGTATGATGAAGTGTAAGTCATAACAACAACAGACAGATAAACAATTTAATTTATTCCACCACACTTGACAACACTGTGACACTCACATACATATAACACTCTAAAGGATATCTTAAAGGAGTCACTGATAACTTTTCAAATAACAATATGTATTCATTGCTGTTATGAATGAATATGTGTCCTGATTCAAATACAAAGGGAACCAGGAATCACAATCAATTTAAATTACAAGTTATATGTACAGAATTTATCAATATGAATATTGTAGTGACATATATTATTAAAAGTATCCTATGTGTGTCAGTTGTGTAGTAGTAATATGAGGTAATACTGGTTTTGTTTTGTTCAAGCTCTGTTGGTATTTGTCATCATGACTTCAATAGTTTGTCTTTATGGGAACTAGTATTGGAGATGTTCTCAGTTCCTGATATTAACACAATTTAATTCCCCTCTTAATGTTATTTTTACAAGGTCATTTTAAGATGGGGGTACATAATTTTGAGCTCAGCTGGCCACATCAGCTTATCTTGCGTGATGGCGGCAGGAAAGACTCCTCTGCTCGATTTCTCCCCTGGGCTCTGGAGACACCTCACTGATAGCTAAATGGACCAAGGAGTATGCTGTCCGACTCTGGATTCAGCAAAGCTCTGACCAGGTGCTGCTCAATACCATCAAGACCACGGTCCCTGAAAACAAGAAGGATGTACCTTCTACTTCATAACTAATTTATACTCTCTTTTTACACTGAGCACAATACATCACAAACATTGAGTTCAGAGCGTTAGGCCAACTGTCAGCTTCATCTGAAATACTTTATACCAGTATTAACCTCCTTAATGGTTACTACGCCTCTGCACTTCCAGCATTATTTCTGTCTAATCAATAATCTAGGTGTCAGTGTACTGTTTGGCCATTCCATGCAGTTTTACTTTCCTCCGACACCTTCTGTTCAGGCTGGAGCATTATAGGCTTTACATCATGTTTGCTACTGAACTACACATATATACAGGCATAAATTAACAATTCACATTCAATTTTCATTAAAAGATACTGAATGTTTCAAGCTTACCACAATTCATGGAAACAAACACAGATACGTTGATTAGCAATGAATTCTGGCACAAATACTGGCACAAATTCCCATCTGCTTATGTTCCAGGCTTTTATTTAGCAAAAATATGAGCTGGCTTCAACGCACTGTTGCTTTATCAAGCTTATTTGCACTAGTGGTCTCGAACTAACGCTCCTAAGTGAGTATATCAGCGAGTCTAGCCAATGGAGCCACGTTTCGACAAGTGTTTGAAAAAATGTTACCTTCCTACGCCTCCCTAACAACCAAGATAGTATTTATAGCCCGACCAATCGTGTTTAGCCTTTCATATCCTTCCAGCCAATCAGTTCAAATGTAACTTGTGGCCCATTTCCCGTACAATGGTTTTAAAAAAAATCTACCATGAGCGATTCTGATTTTGGGTGTTGTCAGGCAGCACCATCATTTTATTTTGGCTATAATTTGTTAATTCCTGGACTATTTGCGTAACGTTTTACATATTCTTTGTCAGCAAGCCCTAAGGAACCCAAATATCCAAATTTAAAAGAGCTACGTGGCTGCGTTCAAAATATGCAATTTCTTCTACCTCCTGTTTCGAAGATGTGCTGTCTGGGTACTGTAATGTTTTCAAACGTAAACCCATCTATTATTATCTTTCCTTATAAGCGTTTTTCAGGATTTAAAACCTAACTCTGGGAAGGGTAGTGAATTTATCACTGTCCGTCTGAAAAAAAGTTAGTGCATGTAGTCTTACACGCGTGATGGCAGCATTTGTGTATCGCGCGACGCGTGTTTAGTGTTCGGCTTTCTGCCTCTCCCTTCTCGCTATCCTTTAGTCCATCTGTCTTTTGTTTTTGGTAACATAGTGTAGAAAAAGACATGAATGGAATTTAAAATTTAGGTCAACTTGCATATTTCAAGGTTTTTCTTAGAAAGGCAGCACATTTTATTGTGTGTTTGGGAAACGCGTGTATGTTGCAGAAGGCCTTTAATATCAACGTGAAAGCGTTACAATTTGCAGACGAAGCAGAAAACAAGGGGGATTTCGAGTACTGTCATTGTGACAGCACTGTTCTTTACCATTCTTCTTCCTTTATTTATTATATGTATTTATTAGGCTTTATATTTACCTTATAATTTATATATGTGGATTAGAATATTCCACGACATCTCCCCTCTTAAAACAGACATTATATGTCAGTCCTTTATTCTATATACACATAGAGAAATTTATTATTATTTCTGGGGTTTACGGTGATTCTCATCACACGGATGGCGGCTTAAAAAATCCGCTCCCAAATTTGTTTTTCCAGATATATACTCAATGCTAAAATTATATGGAGCCAAAAGTAAAGACCATCGGAGTAACCTGGAGTTCTCATGCCTAGCCTGTGCTAGAAACGATAAAGGTTTGTGGTCTGTTTGCAACTTAAATGCCTTCCCATATAGATAAATATTGAATTTCTTTATCGCCCATATTACTGCAAGACATTCTTTTTCGCTAGTTGAGTAGTTGATTTCAGCTTTATTCAACTTTCTGCTAGCATATGCCACTGGGCTTAATTCCCCATCCAATGCATCTGATTTCTGTAGTAGAGTTGCACCTAACCCAATATTACTTGCATCCGTCCTTACTATGAATTCTTGACTTAAGTCAGGTAATTTCAAAATGGGTTTACTTGTGAGCTTTTCCTTCAATTCTTGGTAAGTCATTTCACATTGTGGTGTCCATGTAATGCGATCTGGATGTCCTTTACGTGTCAATTCAGTTAACGGTGCACATATGGAATTAAAGTTTTTGATATACTTCTGGTAGAAACCACATAATGAGACAAAGGATCTCACGTCCTTCTTGGTTTGTGGTCTCGGGGCTTTCTGTAGTTTCTCTAAATTCTTTGGGTCAGGGGTCATGTTTCCCTGATAAACTGTGTGTCCCAAAAATTCCAATTCTTTACATCCAACGCAACATTTGGTTGGTCGGGCTGTTAAATTTGCCTCCCTAAGTCGATTAAACAGCATGTTCAGAGAGTCAATGTGTTCCTCAAATGTTTCTGTTGCTATAAGGATATCATCCATAAAATTTGTTATACAGGGATTATTCAGAGGATCCAATAATTTTCTCATCATTCTAGAGAAGACACTAGGCGCATTCTTCAATCCAAATGGCAATCTATTAAACTCATAGTGTCCTTCTGAGGTACTAAAAGCTAGGTATGGTCTAACCTCAGGCTTTACTGGAATCTGATAGTATCCTTTACTCAGATCCACTTTTGAGAAATATTTAGCTTTATTTAGTCTGGCAAACAGCTGATTTGTATCCGGCAATGGATCCACCTGTCCTTCTGTAATAGCATTCAGTCTCCTGTAATCTATACAGAGTCTATGTTCTCCAGAGGGCTTCCTTAAGAGTACAACACCGGAACTATACGAAGACTCACTGTGCGAAATAATTCCTTCCTTCAACAGATAGTCTATCTCTTCCTTCAAAGCTTTCTCCTTAGCAAACGGAATCGAATATGGTTTCATACAGACAGGTGTGGGGTCTATCAGTTTCATATCATATTCCAATAGGTTTGTATGCCCTGGTCGGTCTGTTAACACCTCTGCATGATTATTTAGAACCTGTTGCACTCTCTCTTTCTGAGTTTTCGTTAAATGTGTACTGATTTTCACCTGTGCTGCTGTCTCACAGGGGTGTAATGGATATTCAAATGATGAAAGTGGTTCCTTTTTCATCTCCATGGCGATGGACAAGGTCAACAAGTGTGTCTCTTCCTGATGTTCTCTTTCCAAATATTTCTTCAGGAGATTCACATGATAGATTTTTTCTTTCCCCTTCTTATCTATCTTATAATTTGTTCTAGACACCTTCTCTAAAACTGTATATGGACCCTGCCATCCAATTTGTAACTTATTCTGACTCCCGGGCAAAAGAAGCAGTACTTTCTCTCCCACAGCCAAATTTCTGTCTTTCGCCTTCCTGTTATAATAGGCAGCATGTTTCTTCCTGGCTTGTTTCAAATTTTCATTGGCAAGTTTCCAGCCAGTTTTTAAACGAGTGGTCAGCTCATTCACATATTGGTATGAAGATGTAATGTTTTCCTCTGCCTTTTCATCAGTCCACGTTCTTAACAAAGCTACATATGGACCTTTAATTGTGTGGACCTATTTGTCCATGCACCGGTATGGTCTCTTCCACTCGAAGCTTTATAGTGATGATTTTTCCTCCCAGAATTATCATTCACAAAACGACCGCTACCAATTTTTCTTTTGGGGCTTTCTCCCCACTTAAAATTCTTGATGAGAGATTTCCTCTCTACATCCTCTTCCTCCAGTTTGTTTAAGTCCGATTGAGGGATTGTCGGCTTATCCTGGGGTAAGACATCTTTTTGCACTCTCCGCATAGTGGCCATTGTAAAACAGTTAAGTGAAGCTTGTCCGTGAAAAGGGGCTTCCCATTCCATTTGGTCCACTTTATCAAATCTATTTTTCTTTTTATTATCAGGCCTAATTTTGCCCCGTGGCGTGTCCAGGTCCTGATCCATGTTCCCACTTGTGGGTGTTCCCTCATGTGCTATGCTACACCTTTCTACAAAATTCTCAATGTCCCATCTTGCTTTGGGCCAATAATAATTGTGAGCCACCTTTTGAATGATGGTACCTATCTTCTCATGGTCCCCATCTGGTTTCACATGTAGGCTCCTTATTAAGTCTGCCCTATATCTTTTTGGAAGAACCAGCTGTCCGTGACCTTTGGATCTAGCTCCAGTCTTCCTATACATCAACTTGTTTTTCATGTAAAAATCTCCCTTGCCTGGAGTTGTATGACAAGTTGACAATTTTCTGAAACAAGGCTTGAGTGTTTTATCCCCAGCCTGTGCCTTCCTCATCTCTTCTGGAGTGGTATCTAACATAATATCCTCCTCCTGTCTTGAGGTCGACCTGACCTGAAGGGTTGCCATATACACAGGTTTCCTTCTGCAACGGTCAGTGTCATGATTGTCCATCTGACAATTCTTACACCACCTTTTTCCTTGGTTGAAAGATTTTCTTTCATCATATTTCCTTTCATCGAATTGTGGGAATTTATTTTTATTTTCATACCGTGGCCTATCAAATTGGTGCTTACCTTTATTTTGATCCCTAGGATCAAATTTATTAAAGTTCTGTGGTGCCCTAAAGTTATCCACTTGTTTCTTTTTATTACCTGTTACCTCTGCTTGAGCTGCTTGATACCTTTCAGCAACATTTAGCAACTCACCCAGCCTCTCTGCACCTTGTTCCATGAGAAACTTTCTCAGGTCTGGAGCCATGGACTCTCTTAATTGCTCTATAAGGACCATTTCCTTAAGATCTTGGGTTTTCCCCAGAGAAGTCCATTTCTCCAAGTATGTCTCTATTCGTGCAGAGAACTGGTGATAGGTTTCACCTGACAGTAGTTTAGCATTCCTAAATTTTTTCCTATAAAATTCTGCATTCTTTTCATACCTTAACAAAAGAGCCTGCTTTAGCATGTCATAATTTTCCTGATCACCTCTGCTCATTTTTGCAAAAACTTCATAAGCTGCCCCACGAAGTCCCTGAGATAACTTTAAGCTCCACCTTTCTCTCTCTAACCCATACGTGGTAGCTAATAGTTCATACCTATTTAGGTAGCTCTCTATATCATCGTCTTTCTCAACAAAATGATCTAAATGAAAATTCATAGCTGAGGTTGAGGCTCCTTGGCTAGCAGTGGCATCAGAGGCAAAGGGACTGGCACCATTTTCAGGAGCATGGCCTTGAAACTCAAACTCCCTTAGTCGTAACTCATGGTCCCTTTGTAATCTCTTATCTTCTGCTTCCCTTTCTGCAGCTAATTTCTTCTCTTCTCTTTCTGCAGCTAATTTCTTCTCTTCTCTTTCTGCAGCTAATCTTCTTTCCTCTGCTTCCAATTTCATAGCCTCAGCCTCAATCTGCAACCTCTTAGTCTCAGCCTCAGCCTCAAATTGTAACTTCTTAATTTCCCTTTCAGCCTCTAACTTTCTTTCGGCTTCAAACCTTCTTTCTTCGCGTTCAATAAATTTGTCACATTCCGTAGTGACATAGGCAACCATAACTTGCCCATCTAATCCTAACTCTTTTGCAGTCTGAACAGCAGCAGATCGAAATTTGGCCAGGTCCGCCATTGTCTATCAGGTAAATTTATACAATGTCTAACCAACAATTCAATCTCTAATATATATCTAATGGACAACACAGGCACCGTGAGCTCAACCTTATTTAATTCCACCCAAGGATACCTTTTAATTCTTATATTCCCTGAGGTGAATTACCCCCAATATTTTTAATAGGGAAAGATTCAAAATCCCAAGAGCGAGACCCCAATATATGTGGTGAAGTGGGATGTTATAAATATTTATAGGGGACTTAGTGTACTGACTGAGATCAGCTGTGAAGGTATCTATATCTAATAAGAGTAGTGTATTATAGATAACCTTACTTGCTGCCACATATATATATATCTCAGTCAGAATTATTCTGGAATAGTGTGATGACTACGTTGTATGTCTAGGGTATGTGTATGATGAAGTGTAAGTCATAACAACAACAGACAGATAAACAATTTAATTTATTCCACTACACTTGACAACACTGTGACACTCACATACATATAACACTCTAAAGGATATCTTAAAGGAGTCACTGATAACTTTTCAAATAACAATATGTATTCATTGCTGTTATGAATGAATATGTGTCCTGATTCAAATACAAAGGGAACCAGGAATCACAATCAATTTTAATTACAAGTTATATGTACAGAATTTATCAATATGAATATTGTAGTGACATATATTATTAAAAGTATCCTATGTGTGTCAGTTGTGTAGTAGTAATATGAGGTAATACTGGTTTTGTTTTGTTCAAGCTCTGTTGGTATTTGTCATCATGACTTCAATAGTTTGTCTTTATGGGAACTAGTATTGGAGATGTTCTCAGTTCCTGATATTAAAACAATTTAATTCCCCTCTTAATGTTATTTTTACAAGGTCATTTTAAGATGGGGGTACATAATTTTGAGCTCAGCTGGCCACATCAGCTTATCTTGCGTGATGGCGGCAGGAAAGACTCCTCTGCTCGATTTCTCCCCTGGGCTCTGGAGACACCTCACTGATAGCTAAATGGACCAAGGAGTATGCTGTCCGACTCTGGATTCAGCAAAGCTCTGACCAGGTGCTGCTCAATACCATCAAGACCACGGTCCCTGAAAACAAGAAGGATGTACCTTCTACTTCATAACTAATTTATACTCTCTTTTTACACTGAGCACAATACATCACAAACATTGAGTTCAGAGCGTTAGGCCAACTGTCAGCTTCATCTGAAATACTTTATACCAGTATTAACCTCCTTAATGGTTACTACGCCTCTGCACTTCCAGCATTATTTCTGTCTAATCAATAATCTAGGTGTCAGTGTACTGTTTGGCCATTCCATGCAGTTTTACTTTCCTCCGACACCTTCTGTTCAGGCTGGGGCATTATAGGCTTTACATCATGTTTGCTACTGAACTACACATATATACAGGCATAAATTAACAATTCACATTCAATTTTCATTAAAAGATACTGAATGTTTCAAGCTTACCACAATTCATGGAAACAAACACAGATACGTTGATTAGCAATGAATTCTGGCACAAATACTGGCACAAATTCCCATCTGCTTATGTTCCAGGCTTTTATTTAGCAAAATATGAGCTGGCTTCAACGCACTGTTGCTTTATCAAGCTTATTTGCACTAGTGGTCTCGAACTAACGCTCCTAAGTGAGTATATCAGCGAGTCTAGCCAATGGAGCCACGTTTCGACAAGTGTTTGAAAAAATTTTAACTTCCTACGTCTCCCCTAACAACCAAGGATAGCCTTTATAGCCCGACTAATCGTGTTTAGCCTTACATATCATTCCAGCCAATCAGTTCAAATGTAACTTGTGGCCCATTTCCCGTACAATGGTGGTGAAAAAAAATCTACCACTGAGCGATTCTGATTTTGGGTGTTGTCTGACAGCACCATCATTTTATTTTGGCTATAACTTGTTAATTCCTAGACTATTTGCATAACGTTTTACATATTCTTTGTCAGCAAGCCCTAAGGAACCCAAATATATATATTTAATAGAGCTAAGTGGCTGCGTTCAAAATATGCAATTTCTTCTACCTCCTGTTTCGAAGATGTGCTGTCTGGGTACTGTAATGTTTTCAAACGTAAACCCATCTATTGTCATCTTTCCTTATAAGCGTTTATCAGGATTTAAAACCTAACTCTGGGAAGGGTAGTGAATTTATCACTGTCCGTCTGAAAAAAAGTTAGTGCATGTAGTCTTACACGCGTGATGGCAGCATTTGTGTATCGCGCGACGCGTGTTTAGTGTTCGGCTTTCTGCCTCTCCCTTCTCGCTATCCTTTAGTCCATCTGTCTTTTGTTTTTGGTAACATAGTGTAGAAAAAGACATGAATGGAATTTAAAATTTAGGTCAACTTGCATATTTCAAGGTTTTTCTTAGAAAGGCAGCACATTTTATTGTGTGTTTGGGAAACGCGTGTATGTTGCAGAAGGCCTTTAATATCAACGTGAAAGCGTTACAATTTGCCGACGAAGTAGAAAAGAAGGGGGATTTCGAGTACTGTCATTGTGACAGCACTGTTCTTTACCATTCTTCTTCCTTTATTTATTATATGTATTTATTAGGCTTTATGTTTACCTTCTAATTTATATATGTGGATTAGAATATTCCACGACAATGGTTTAGTCTTCTGGTATGACAACCGGGTAGGACTGGATTGACAAACAATTTGAGCTCCATTAGTAATCTTGCCAGAGAAGTCATTTCCCATATCTACTGGGCGCTAATCGTCCATCAGAAATCTAACAAACATTCATAGTTAACATCACTAACAAAGTGCTACCTATTATCTATTATAGCATAACTGACATTATAAGCATACAGGTGGGTCTCAACCTATATCCAGCTTCCAGCTTGTTTACCGCAGTGATTTTCAACCTATGGGGCCGTTAGCTTCACCCACTGTGAAGTTTGGGGCAGTGGTCATCAAAAGTTTGAGAGCCACTGGTCTACCTTGTGCCCATAGAGCAATAAAATCAATTTGGGGTCACTGTCAACAATGGTTTGAGAACCACTGGGTAAGAGTTTTCTATTCTGCTGTAACATGTTGGGGTGTCATTGTTGCCAAGGTTTGAGAACCACTGAATTACAAGTCAGTCAACATATTCATTTATAAAATTGGCTACAGTGCTATTGCCCATTATTACATAGTTCTGTGTTTATGTGATAGGCATTCATATACCTTGATAATACCGTCATAACACAGGATACATGCACATTAACACATTAAAATATAATAAGGATATTTGCAGAAATCAGTTCAGGATTAAAATATGACAAGGATAATCATGGCTGAAATCATACGGTTGAATTAGTAGAAATCATTCAGTATAAAACAGGACAAGGGTAGTTCATAGATGAAACTTTCAGTATACATAATGTTGTTGTCTCCTGTACAAAATCAAGGATATTAATTTCTGTTACAGTGAAAAACAAAAGATACTGACATGATATGTTGTAGATAAACATATGATTAATTCATGTTATTCATATAACAATATAGATCACTTACTCGCTCAGGCAAGCACCATTTCTGTGTTAAAATTGGACCGTTTCCCTCTGCAATTGCCTAGACCAGACTATCTTGTCCAGGCTGGTCGGTCCGCCGGCTAGTCAGAGAATGCCGCTTACCAGAATATGCCTGCGTTTTGAGAATCGCGCCAAAATTCGTCCAGGTTTCTGTTTGGTGGCGTTAATTTGCATACGTGAGGGGTGGGGCGCCTGACCTATTTTTGACATTACGTTCCATCCCCCCCCCCCCAGACACACACACAAACTGGCCGATACGTGGCATCTTGATACCAGGCGGTTCTCCATGGTGGTTGCTGAGGTCAAAGGTCAAAGGACAATATACCGCGCTGCCTAAACTGTAATTATTCAGGGCGCTGTGTAAAAGTTCACAGCTTTAAAAGGTCACAGCGGTTTGCTGGTAACCTAGATTAAAGAAAAAGGAATTTCAGAAGGAAATGGGAGATCTCCTGATGTGTTTTGACGAGAGGTAGATATTCTAGAGAATTTAGAGAAAAGGAATGTTTTGGTATGAGAAAAGATTGACAGAGAGAAAAGAAGGCGAATACACTTCGTGACATAGGCCCACTTTTAAAAGTTAT
Source organism: Oreohelix idahoensis (assembly GCA_024509875.1). Lineage (NCBI taxonomy): Eukaryota > Metazoa > Mollusca > Gastropoda > Stylommatophora > Oreohelicidae > Oreohelix > Oreohelix idahoensis. The sequence goes on along the minus strand of JAMPIV010014846.1, from coordinate 195,871 downwards.
GCCTACGGCTAACTTAAGTTGAGCCGACTATTCTCTTCTGTCTGCCAATACCTTCCTGTTTCATATCTCTTGTTAATTCAATCTCAGTCTTTCCTCTTTTCCCTCTGTCGAACGGTATGCCTGTAATCAACACATGTCTATCCGTTTCCTCATTGTCAAGGAGTTGAGGTATGTTAAGCAATCCTGCTCGTATGATCTTCCCTCTCTTATGTTCCTCCTTGTGCACCTTACATTGTAGCTTGCCTCCTGGCAAAGAGCTTGCATTAAAGCCTACACTCTGCTTGCAATGCGGTCTATAGCAAATAGTTTTGCATGATGAGGTTGCCAACCTCATACACAACCTTATTTTGGTCATATTACTTGACCTGCCTAAGGACACATACCTATCTCCCCAGGTATGAGAGCGTGTATGTTCCTCTATCGCTGTTTCTCCAGTGACAGAGAAAGATAAGTCTACCATTTGTTTCTGCCCACCAGGTACCAAGGAAATTTGAACCCGCTTCACTTTCTGATCCCAGAGAGTGGGTGAGGTTATCGGAACTGAGTGAAGTCTTAGTGCTTGAGGGTCCTGTTCATCTACAGCCTCTTCTCCCATGTTAAAGGAAGATATTTCTGAAACATGTTTCATCCCACCAGGTACCAAGAAACTCTGGCCCGGCTTCACTTTCTGCACGCAGATAGTGGGTGAGACTATCAAAATTTGTTCAGAATTAAGTGCACTGGGGTGGTCAATCCCTTTGCACTCTTCCAACTTTTCAGTGAAAGTATTGGAAGATGAGTTAGGCATTGGAGTCTCCATAGCCTGTTCAGTCACGCCGTTTCTGGATCGTGCTGAGTCTCCTAAGATGATATATTTCCTTCCTTGAGGTATGGGGTAAATTCGTTCATCTAATATTGCGGCCTTTACTTTGCCGTTTACAAAGTTCGACCTAACTTCTACACAAGCTAAAGGCAAAATCATCCTTCTGTTGTTTATCATGGGTGCTGTTATCTCAACATCCTCTTCAATGACTTGATCAGGGTCAACGACAGAGGCTGAGACAAGGGCATCACACCCAAGACCTTGATAATACAAACAGGTGATTTCTTCTCCATTTACTGTGGCAGTCTCCACATTTTGAGAATCCCTGTATTCACTCCGGGCCTTCGTCAAGTTCCCATCCATGGTAGGGATCTTAGCTTTGTATGAAGTCTGTGGGTTTGGGTCTCGGCGCCTACAGTCTAACTGATGTAGGGTGGCCGACCGGTGATGTTCAAGAACATCCCTTCCCTTCCCATAGGTTTGCGTACTCCTTTTCTGTTGAGTGATCCTATTTGGTTGAGCGATCCTATTTACCAGATTTTTGGTGCGGTTGTTTTCAGTATGCCTGTTGTGAGTTTTAGCTGAGGATGAGGAAGGTCTCTTCAGATTATTAGCACAGCTGTGCTTAATCTTGTTTTCAGGACAGTCTAGAGGTCTCTGTTTCGATATCCTAGCCTCTGCTCTGTCTGAGCCTGAATTCTGAGACATAGACTCGGCTTCATGTGATGCAGCTATATTTACCGCTGAGGGTGGTGTTGGAATTGGCAAAGGAGTGGCATGATGAGTATTCCTAGATTCAAGTTTATCCCTGGATTCCATTTTTGTAGGTTGAAACTGAGTTTCCATCTCTTGCAGTTCTTCCTTACACTGGAGGGATTTTTCTTGTCTTTGTCTCTCATGTTCCACATTCTCTTCCTTGCATTTTGCTCTACATTCGTTCTGTTGCCCCATTATGCTCATGAAACATTCTACCTGTTCCGAGACATAATTTTCCAGCAAACTTCCCGAGAAGCCACATAATTTTCCAATTTTATATGATTGCGCTGTCCATTTCTTCAGTCCTTCTATCTCATCCATTTTAACAGCAGTGGTTTTGCTGAGCGAGTATGAGATCTCTAACTCACTATCAAATAAATACAGGCCTAAATACTTTCTATAGCCGTAACTAAACTAAAGTATTTTAACAACCTATGTCATTTAAAACCAGCATACATAAAATATAACTTAAATATTAGTTAACAACATGTAACTAATAACCAGCAGTACCACCAAGAATAATTTTCATATCATAACTAAAATCTGTTTTTCTTGCAAAAAATTTATATGTATTTTAGTCTAGGGTAATTTATATGTCCCCTCTTTAATCTAATCCTAGACTTGGACACCAATAAGTGACAAGTACCTACCGCAGTAGTGGTCTAGGAAAGATAAGAGTTTTCATATCTCAGACAAGTGTCTAAATATGGAAAAAAGTAGATCCCGGACACGAGCGTCCCAGTGTCGCGAAATGGTTTTGTTTAGAGAGAGAAAGTGTAAGTATGACAGACTTGATGGAAAAATAAAAGTTAATCTGTAGAGGAAACTCTTCTAGACTGCAAGTTGAATGCACAGTCTCTCCTCGGAAATTAGTCCACTCAAAAAAACCTTTCTAAGAGAATTCTGGTAAAACTAAACAGGATATTCTCTAGGCGATAAATTCTTTATCCGAGATCCTACAAAGGACTATGTATAGTACATATAGATGGATAAGAGATTTGGTGCCCAGCCACATTAAAAATATCCCGACCCAATAGTGTTATTTAATTTTGGCTCTGCCCCCAGGGTGTAGATTTATGTTACTAAAACTATACAACCCAATTAAATATTACAAAGAAAATAACAACAGACTCGGTTATGTAAAGTTTACAAAATTGACGATAGAATCTCACATATATTCAAATGTACAACTATATGTTCCCTAATCTATGAATGGTTCTGAACTATGTCAGAATTAATTTGTCATCATAGGACAATATGACTATTCGGTAGTGGTTCTGCTGGCATGTTCAGATACTCATCTTAGATGCTGAATTTATGTAGTCTTGTTGCCAGGGGTTCAATATGTCCCAGCACTCCAGGTCCAGCAAGTTCTTTTTAGGGTTTCAGAGGATGGAAAGTTGTTTCTTCTCCGTCTTGACTCAGGGCGCATCACCAGCTGGGATGGATTAAGTCTGCCCTTGAGAACACTGCTTATGGTTTAGTCTTCTGGTATGACAACCGGGTAGGACTGGATTGACAAACAATTTGAGCTCCATTAGTAATCTTGCCAGAGAGGTCATTTCCCATATCTGCTGGACGCTAATCGTCCCTCAGAAATCTAATGAATATTCATAGTTAACATCACTAACAAAGTGTTACCTATTATCTATTATAGCATAACTGACATTATAAGCATACAGGTGGGTCTCAACCTATATCCAGCTTCCAGCTTGTTTACCGCAGTGATTTTCAACCTATGGGCCGTTAGATTCACCCACTGTGAAGTTTGGGGCAGTGGTCATCAAAAGTTTGAGAACCACTGGTCTACCTTGTGCCCATAGAGCAATAAAATCAATTTGGGGTCACTGTCAACAATGGTTTGAGAACCACTGGGTAAGAGTTTTCTATTCTGCTGTAACATGTTGGGGTGTCATTGTTGCCAAGGTTTGAGAACCACTGAATTACAAGTCAGTCAACATATTCATTTATAAAATTGGCTACAGTGCTATTGCCCATTATTACATAGTTCTGTGTTTATGTGATAGGCATTCATATACCTTGATAATACCGTCATAACACAGGATACATGCACATTAACACATTAAAATATAATAAGAATATTTGCAGAAATCAGTTCAGGATTAAAATATGACAAGGATAATCATGGCTGAAATCATACGGTTGAATTAGTAGAAATCATTCAGTATAAAACAGGACAAGGGTAGTTCATAGATGAAACTTTCAGTATACATAATGTTGTTGTCTCCTGTACAAAATCAAGGATATTAATTTCTGTCACAGTGAAAAACAAAAGATACTGACATGATATGTTGTAGATAAACATATGATTAATTCATGTTATTCATATAACAATATAGATCACTTACTCGCTCAGGCAAGCACCATTTCTGTGTTAAAGTTGGACCGTTCCCCTCTGCAATTGCCTAGACCAGACTATCTTGTCCAGGCTGGTCGGTCCACCGGCTAGTCAGAGAATGCCGCTTACCAGAATATGCCTGCGTTTTGAGAATCGCGTCAAAATTCGTCCAGGTTTCTGTTTGGTTGCGTTAATTTGCATACGTGAGGGGTGGGGTGCCTGACCTATTTTTGACATTACGTTCCATTCCCCCCCCCCCCCCAGACACACACAAACTGGCCGATACGTGGCATCTTGATACCAGGCGGTTCTCCATGGTGTTTGCTGAGGTCAAAGGTCAAAAGACAATATACCGCGCTGCCTAAACTGTAATTATTCAGGGCGCTGTGTAAAAGTTCACAGCTTTAAAAGGTCACAGCGGTTTGCTGGTAACCTAGATTAAAGAAAAAGGAATTTCAGAAGGAAATGGGAGATCTCCTGATGTGTTTTGACGAGAGGTAGATATTCTAGAGAATTTAGAGAAAAGGAATGTTTTGGTATGAGAAAAGATTGACAGAGAGAAAAGAAGGCGAATACACTTCGTGACAACCGTGAGTGAGCTTATTTTCCCGTTAGAGAGAAAGGCGCTGACAAAAGGGTTTTTGTTTCAGGTATGGGGGGGGGGGGGTGACACACCTCGTGAATGCTAGGTGTTATTCAGAAACCCTCTAGATCGAAGAGAATGTGACGTTCTTCGCCTGACTGGAGTCTTGCTCTAGCATTTCCGTATTCCTGAAAACTGAGACCAAAAAAGAGACGACCTTTACATCAAGCAAACAATAAAATTACACTAACGTTATCCAAAACAGTTATGCTCACTATAGGATTTAAATTTATTGTAATCCTTGCTATGATAGTTTAGGGCTGTCTTTATCCATATAAGTCTCCCTCCTGTTCCTTCCACTTTATCAATTTACCAGCATGCGCCCGCATAGGCTAATATATTTTGTACACACATGTACCTGTCAGTAAATGTTCTGACAGCAAAATCTACTCCTCTTCTTCTTCCAACTCAACATACAGGAAACCTAACCCTGTAGTTACAGGTGAATGGATATGTTATTCATCTTACAACATTAAGTGAATTTACATAAACAGATTACAGCATTTGACATTACAAAAATAAATCGTATGTCCCCCTCTTTGGGAAAAATATTAACATTCCACAAATGAATACATAGAAAATGCAATGTCCTTGCTATAATAATACAGGTCTGACTGAATCATAAGATATAAAGTTATCTATGGCTGGTGACTGCTTTCTGTGAAAGTTATAACTAGTGTCTAGCTACCCAAGTAAGCATATCAAATTCCACACCCAGCCACTAGAAGTTTATATCAGAAAGGAATAAGTGACTATCTCCTGTAATTCAGAGTTATAGCGCCTGCAAGTCACTATTCAGTTTTAAGTGAATAATCCTCACCTCTGACATTTCCTTACAGTAATGACAGTTAATTTAGCCAACTCTTAACCCAATGGTAAGCATTGTATGGACTAATTCTACGCCTAGTGAGTATGTTATCGTAAGTTTACCTTTAACCCATGGTAAAAAAATAACACTGACACCTGACTGTTTCGTCACTCGTTTAACTAAGGCTGTAGACGGCGCAACACTATCACTGAACTAAATTACCGGGAGAAATCCTCACAAATGAATTCAAGTCACGTTCCTATCAGATATATATAAAAAGGCTAACATGAATATACATATTATAATAGATGTCTCTACTCACCCCGAGAAATGATGAGAAAATAGGCAATAACATTTAGTTCTATGTTAATGTCTGCCTTATTCTCAAAATGTTCATCCCGGGCAGTAAATATTTTACGAGTGTGTCTGACTTATTAAATCTATCAAATTTTATAGTCTACAACTGACGCTACCCGAACACCTGGCATGGCTTGTTTCTACAGATGTTCGGCGTATAACGTAATATTTAGTAAGACCAATGAGATTCTAGAGACTACATCAGAGACAAAGTTTCCCAGATAGATAATACATAATATTATGATCTCTAACTGCGTTCGTCTAAGGCGCAAAACCACAGAGAGACCGACCGCGGGTTTTTTTCCTCCTCCCTTGAGTCGAAGATCAAACCTGTTTTCACGACCGCAAAATTTACCAGCCGCTAGCGGGTCGTTTCTTCACAGAAATCCTCTCGTTCGTGGTCAAACGCTTTGAGCGCAAGAGATATTCCTCTGGTCAGACACACCAGGTGCGCTTATGTAACATTATCGTTAGCTGACCGCTGCTTCACAGTGGGGAATTTATTCTGAAAGCCAGAACGTAAACAAACCGCGGGGTGGGTCTGAGAAGGGGAATAATGGGCCACGAAGGTAGAATCCGAAAGAAAAGAAAATACAAAATGTCGAGGAAAACAGAACATTAAAAGAGTAATAAAATTGGGACATGATGGTAAAATAAATTATCAGTCACCGTGACATAGCCATTTATGGGTAGCACGTGGCACTGATGACACACTTCAAGCGAATTACGAATTACCATACTACCAGATTTTTTAAAATGTGTAATGACGCGGAAAACCAACCAGAAAAAAGTAAACTTGATGATAAGTAAACAGGCTAATACGGCATTAATTATAACACAAAACAAAAATGAAAACATTGATTTTCTGGTCGGAAATCGGTATTCATAGCTGCCTTGCCGCTAGGGGGAGACAGCAGCACTTAATACCTTACAAGCTTTCTTCGATGATAGAAGATGAAACATCATATGATTAGACTGGGCGAATTGGATTCAACAGCCCTTAAGATTCTGTGAGCGGGGCAAAAACATTGACAGAAATAAACTAAGAACTTATTCTTCTGCTTTTAAAGAATAGTGCCGGCAACCATATTAGTATTGTTTCAATGCAATAGGAATGGATGATTTTTTCCTCTCAAACCTATGCCATGAGAATAAAAATAAAAGCACAATTTTTTCCTGTGTAAAAAATACATAGGGCAAAGAAATTGTGCATTGGTTTAAAAATGTCTCTGCATTTTTAAGGGACAATAAGTAAAGTAGGAAAAACTGTATTTGTCGTTGTGCAGACGGTTGATTCGTTTTACTTTGTACTCGGAACGCGCATTAATTACACAGGCACAGCTACTTGCTGAAGCTAATTACTCCGCTATAAATTATGATTTTTTAAAATGTCGCAGGCGCAAGTATTTGGACCTGAGGGATTTGGAGAAAAAAAATTTATTAACTATATTATTTTCCCTCACTATCATCTCAACGATTTCTTTTCTCCAAATCTCTTTGTCGTCTTTCTTACGACTTCTCTATATCTCCACTCTCATTTATCTCCAATATTTTACAAGTATCTCTGCCGTCTTCCCTACGGCTCTCAATAACCTCAATTCTCCTTTACTCCTCATCTTGTCCTCCACTGCAGTTCCCTATCATTCGGGTTTACTCATTTCTCTTCGCGTGTGCTCGGTATAGAATGATTATCCATAAGTCTCCACAATATTTAGCTACCGCCGCCATCTTGTTTTATATATACTATGAGTCCTCTCCTCTCATAGCCTTTTCCTGCGTTAACTTATTCATACAACTTTAGCATCTCCAATGCTATCTGTTCCTTGTTACTACTATTGCTTAATTCTCCGCTACCTCGTACTTCTTCAACCGTCTGCTTCGGTTTTTCTCAATCATCAATTTCTTCACTCTCGTGCTCCCTGGGTTCCTCTCAGGTTCACTATTCTTTAATTCGTTGCTATCTCGACTTCTGCTTGTACTTCTAATATCCTTATCTCTCCTCTTAGTCTCCTCTCTACTACTAGATCGGTATCTCCTTCGATTTTTAGTAGTGTCTATCCTTCTACGACCACTTCTATTTCTCTCCTTCTTCCTAGCCTCTCGGCTCTTGGATCGGTAATCCCGTCGATCCGTATTTCTCCTACCTTTATTTCTTCCTCGCGACTCTTGGATCGGTAATCCCGTCGATCCGTATCTCTTCTTCTACTGTCATTTCTTATATTTGTCTCTATATCCCTACTCTTATATCGGTACTCTCTTTGATCTGCACTTCTCCTGGTTTCGTACTTCTTAGGTTCTTTCTCTTTGTTCTTCTTCTTTTCCAACGCTTCAACTTTCCTATCGATATATCCGTAAAGTACAGCTATCTGTTTTTCATCCTCTCTTCCACTTCCTTCTTCCTCCTTGATCTTCCTTTTGTCCAACTCTACCAATTTTTTAATGAGATATGCAGAAAGTGCAGTTATCTCTTTCTCGTGCTCCCTTCTACCACTATTTTTTTGTTTTATTCTTCCTCTTTAGTCTCACCTCTGCCTGTTATAAATGTCTCAACTTTGCGAGGCGCCTTCGATAATTGGACGAATCGTCTGATGATGTGTAACGTCTCTTCGTCTCTCGTTTATTAGCTTCTTCCATCTCTTCTTGCGTATCTGAATCTTTTGCCGACGTCTCTTCCAAGTCCTGAGGTTCTCTTCTAATATTTTGTTGCTCTACCTTTCTCTTCTGCTCCTGTTATCTTTCTTTACCCTGCGTATTTCCCTGAACATCCTGCAACATCCCCATTCTGCGTTCCTCCTGTACCTTACTTCGCCTCTGCTTCACCGCTCTAGTATGCATATAAGGTGCGACTGCATCTCGGCATTATTCCACTCCTTTTTCATTCCTCTCATGTCTTCTAAGATTTTATTATACTGCGTATTTACCTGAGTATCGTGCCTTATCTCTGTCCCATCTTCCTCTGGCATAACTCTTCTTATCTGTCTCATATCCTCCTTTGTCATATCTCTTTTTATCAGTCTCGTATCCTCCTCTAGCATATCTCTTCCTTTCTTCTCTTGTTCTTGGTATTTATTTATTTATTTTTTTTTTTTTTTTTTTTTGGGGGGGGGGGGGGGGGGGGGGGGGGGGGTTATCAACTAGGTGTTATCCTGGGTTCTGCATGCACTTGTGCTCTAGTTACAATCTGGTTGCTCCCTGGTGTGTGTCTATAGTTGTCGCTGGAAATAACCTCTATTTCATCTTCTTCACTCTTACTCAGTTGTACTATCCAGTTGTCTCCTCTCCTATTGATACTCCAGTTACTGTCTTTTGGTGTCTGTTCGTGTGTATTGTTGTGTTTCGCCTGCTCTTGTATATTGTGTGGTGTGTTACTGGGCATCCGTATGCATTTTTCTTCATTCTCACCAGGTATTGGTTCAAAATGTGTTTTCCTCTTGTTAGCATCCTCAGGCGGAATAATTATCGGTTTCTTCTCCTCTCCTATATTCGCAAATGTTGCATATGTGCTCTTATGTCTTCAAGCCCTTTCGCTATTCGATATGTGGTGTTAGATAATCGCTGCAACACCTTCCTTCCGGGGGTCCATTTGTCCTTCCACTTGTTGGTTCTACCCTGAACTTTGTGGCACGCAATGTCTTCCGGATCGAACTTCTGCAACGTCGCGTTTTTTGTTTGCATTATCTCTCCTCTGTTGCGCTGTTTCTGCCATGTTGTTTCTTGCCATTTTGTGTGCAATATGTTTGTGCATCATCATGATTTCTATATGACTTTCTCCGAAGTACCTTCTCCTAGGTTTTAATAACGTATCCATTGGTTGTACCGGTTCTCTACCGTACATAATGTAAAATGGTGAGAACTTGGTAGAGTCGTTGATGTTGACTCGGATTGCCTGTAGTGCATGCGGGAGATATGCATCCCAGTCATCTTCTCTGTTATGTGCATATTTCGATATAATGTCATGTATCGTAGCATAGAGGCGTTAATTTTTTCAGTTACTTTGTGGACGATAGGGGGCGGTTTTGATATGTTTTATATTCATCTCCTTGAGGAATTGTTGGAACTTGTTCCCCGTAAATACTGTGCCGTTGTCTGTTACAATGGCATATGGGTAACCATGCCAAGGTATGAACGTCTCATCATTATATCCACTATGTTTCTCCTTTTTGTTTCTGCCACGAAAGACCAGCGCTCTAACCACTCTTGCTAATAAATAGATATAAGTAAATTTAAAGAAGGATGGACTGCATTTTCTACATTGGAGGATCTGGCGTGTGCAGATGACATTGCACTGCTAGCACATTCACACTAACACATCCAGGAAAAAACGGATAGACTTGATAAGTATAGCCAGCAGGTGGGCTTGAGCGTCGACCTAAAGATGACAGAGGTCATGACGCTCAATGTGAGCAACTCTGGGCCCATGTCGGTGGGGAATCGGTGGCTGGAGCGGACGGGTGTCTTCACATACCTAGGATGCATAGTAACACCAGACGGCGGAGCAAGCAAAGACATCAACAACAGAATGAACAAAGCAGGAGCGGCCTTTTTTTGGTCTAAACAACATCTGGAAGTCCTCTCGGTACAGCACAAGCACAAAACTGGGATTTTATCAGAGCTGTGTGCTTTCTGTGCTTCTCTGTGGCGCGGAGGGCTGGAGAGTTGCAGAGAGGGAGATGTCGGGATTGTCCTCTTTTCACACGGCATGCCTGGGAAAAGTTCTCCGAATCTTTTGGCCAAATGCCCTTACCAACCAAGATCTGCTTACTCGGAGCAAGCAAGAGGACATGCACACCATCATAGCTGTCAGACTGTCAGACGCTGGAGTTGGGTTGGCCATGTCCTCAGAAGAGACCCCGATGCCATCACAAGAACAGTTATGCCATGGACCCCTGAAGGAAAACGAAAGAGAGGCCGACCAAAGCAACTTGGCGGAGGACTGTGGAGGCTGAGATGCAAGGAGTGAACCAGAGTTGGGGCGCTGTACGAAGGATGGCCGCCGACCGAGCAAAGTGGAATCAATTTGTTGTTGCCCTACAAGACGCCACCAGGCGTAATGGCCACTGACTGCTTTGACGGTCGGCGGCTAAGGATCAAAGAAAAAGAAGAAGAAATTTAAAGAACAATTACAGAAGAAAAAGAAATCTCTAAACATAGATGGTAACATAAAGAACAGGCAAGCATAAAGACAATTACAAATACAAAAGTCGCAACCAAAACAGAAGGATTCTGGAGAACTAACTACACTCGAAAATATGTCATGAAAGCAGTTAAGGCTGGAAAGAAGAGAAATTTGATGGGTAAAGAGCGACTTATGACGTAGATAAATGTCAACAACAAACACATGAAAAAAACCCATATACACGCAAAATATAAAATACACTTCGTGAATCAAAACTAACGAAAACAAATAAGTGTGAAATCGTGTGACTGTTGGTTTTTTTTTTTTTTAATCAGCCTTGCAAATGCCCAAGAACAGATATTAAAGTTTCGAAACAAATATTCTTCAGGGCAAACAACACAGAAAATCAAAAAAGGTATAAAAAACGAACATACAAAATGCCGAGGATAATAACTAGCTATAATATTGTAAATCGGCTTAGTTTAAGCGAAAGGGTTATAAAACAAAACAATTTTACTGTGCAGAAATGCGAAATGAGACTCTACCAGAGCAAATAGAACAATACATGAAGCGGGTGATTTAATGTAAAGATGGTCCATTTACATTTTTTTCTATCTCGTTTTTGTTTTTAATAAATACAGCAGCTCGATCAGTAAAACTGTTACAGTAATCTAAAAGATATTCGTTGACAAGCGTTTATAATAAAAATTATTATTATTTTTGCAGTAGAACTCCGATAAACCGAAACGTCAACAATTCGACGGAGCAACAGTATTTTAATACTGGCGCTGGGAAGTTAGAAATGTGTCCAAATGTGACCTTGATTGTGAGAGTCTAAGGTGGTAAAGAGCGCCTATTTTTAACTTAATTAACTTTCAAATTCGTTCGTGTCAGTCTGTCAGTTTGCTTAGTGCGAGTGTGATTGTCAAGAGCAGTGTTTCTTAACCAGGAGTGTGTGGCGAGATGGATGATCCCGGACGAACGGGACTCCAGGGTGACGAAATGGAAATTCATAAAACAAAAATAAAGTTCGAAGAAATGGAGAAGAGGACTGATCAACTACTGGTAGGGATAGCACAAGACAAGTCAGGAAGTTAACTGCTGTTGCGGAAGTAGAAATATTATTCTCTCCAGAATGTGTGAGGTCCCAGTGACAGAGAAGTACACTGGTATCACTAGATAGTCACGGCTGTGAAAGAATCTGAAGCTGAAAATTATTCAAAGACAATCAGACATTACTGCGCCACCTCCGCTATGTAACTTACTTACTTACTTAGTCGTTCCCCTTCTACCGTGAGGTGTAGAGATTTGGAAGAGAAAGCGCCAGACTATCCTATCGGCTGTCTTCCTCCTGGCCTGGTTCCATTCTAGTCCTCGGTCCTTCAAAGATTGCCTAATGTTGTCCTCCCAGCCGACTCTGGGTCGTCCTTGGGGTCTGGATCCCTGGCTCTTTGTTTCCCATGCTTGTCGTGGTAGCCGATCTTCTCCCATTCTGCGCTATGTAACTATCTGTGATATTAATGCAATTTCAACAAACTCAACTTCAACATTAGTGAATGAATAAATCTGTTGAACTACAATTACACTCCTCTTTATTTACATCTATATATTTGTGAATGATTATGGGTGAATGTTGATGAATTTGTGAAAGATTTATATTTACATAATCCTAGTGGGTGAAGCAAATAAAATCAAACAAGTTAATACTAAAAATGTCTTTGTAGAACTTTCCAAATGGTTGGTTCATAAACTTATTCATTGTCTTTCTTCACTGTATTATTCACTGTCTTATTCTCTGTATATCTATCCTGCAAATTGTCATCCTTAAACACTTATTGACTGCTATCACTGTTTTTGGGCGCACGATTTTCAACATATACCACTCAACGTCTAGGATAGTTGAAAGTTCAATATGAGATGCACAGCTTCTGGTAGGTCTTGCTTCTACCAGTCCAGACACTGCTGTGGCGATTAGCATTGATCTTCGAATACTTCTAGAATCAGTGACCTCCTGCTTTTGGGTGACAAGTACGAACCTTCAGATAGTGTAGGATATGTGGCTATTGCGGATAAATTAGACCACAATCCTAGTGTAGGTGATATGATAGTGTCTGCGAGGAAATGCATGATATATGTATCAGTGACAAAAGTGTCTGCAGTGGAACATTTTTCTAAATAATAGAATATATCAATATATACATATGGTATGCTGGTTTATTAACCCGTGCTCCCTCTGCCTGATCAGTCAGTCAGCTCTGAAAAGTGCTAGGACTTTACGGCAGGGTGCATATGAACTCTGATAAGGAATGTATTTAGACTGCTGTTAGTTCTGAAAAGGACTCAGTCTCTGTGTGGTTATAATTTCAGGTTATATATTCAACATTCATACCAAAATAATCAAATAATATGCATGATAATTTCATAACATGTCAATTTAACAAATCCTGAAATAAAAGTTGTAATGAATGTATTATTATACACAGTAAATTTGCATACCCTCTTCAGGATCTAATTAAGATCAGCAAAGACTGGCTTTTGGTGGAGTAATATTGCTACCTGGCTGCAAATGACAAAGGCATCAGCCCTGACAAGCGTCTCTCTAGCCTTAGTCTTTCTGTCTCTCGCTGTACAAGTGATTTTGAATCCTGCGTGACCGCATTTTATTGAAAGCTTTCCGACGTACGAGAGACACGGCTCGCAACTCTGGTTGACTTTCCAAAAAATTTCAGCTCAGGGATATTTTGTGCTATATTGGCTTCAAACCCTGGTCTCGTGCATCGCACCTTTCCTAGTTCAAGCCTTTATAGTTATATTCTTGTATTTACAATAAGTTGATCTTTATATCCATATGTGGTTTTCCATTATCGGCCGTGTTGACTATTTTATAATGAATTTTTAACAAGAAAACCACAGGATTTATCAATAAACGGACACTTTCTTGTAAAAATCTTAATAACAAGTTGTTATTACTCCTCCACATTTCCCTTGTACCTACACATAGATGACGGTGTCCTCTCTAAATGAAGACCATTCTCGTTCTTGTCCGATCTTTCGTTCTTTTACACCAGCCCTAAACCTAACCTATATATTCGACACTTTCCTTCATGTTTGCTCAAAGAAATATCGACCGTCTTGTATGCATTCCTGACCAGCGATTGACTAGGTTTCTCGTGCCCACCGAAAAAACAGTACTGCCTTTTTGAAGCTTGTATACTAGGGTGGCCATTTTGTTCAACACAAAAAGGAGGACAAATGCCATTTTTTGGTCATAAAAAGGAGGACAAGGGAGGAAAATATTTGTAAAAAGTAAGACGAAAAGTAGGACACATTTATTCAATAACTACAAGACGCTGAAACATTTTTTTTTAACATTCAAACAGTAAGCTAATGAAATCACATTGATTTTGTGCCTAGTTATATTTTTCTGATGATAAAATCTTCTTCAACAAAGTTGGGCTACGTTTTAAATATGCATAGAAATCAGAGCATGAAAACTCCTTGAAATTGTACTGCACAAGTAGAGTGCCTTTAATGGAATCTTTCCTTCAGTGCTTCCAAAGCTACTTCAGTAGAATGCTGTGCAATCACAGAAATGATAATAGCAGCTGTTTTGGTTTTGGCACATGAGAATTTGCTGGAAATTTCTGAATCGTGGAAAACATTCTTGAGTAACACCGAAGTACAATCCATTGATCTGAAAGAGTTGTGAAGTTTTACAGTATGAAAAGTAAAAGCATCCTCGGCCGCGGCAACTTCTAATCTTTCCTCGCTTATTTCTTTAGTAAAAAATGTCAGTTTTAATTGCAAACATTCAGACGCAAGTGCTTTCTTGTGCTTTTCTGTTTCTATATGTTTGAAAACACCAAAATGTTTCGAAGTCCGCAATACGCTGAGTTTTTTGGTGTACTAGTGAAAGGGCCGGGACTGAGGGGCAACAGGCGGCGTATATTATAAGGAGTGTCAGGCACAGAATTTCAGTGGCTAGCGAGCAGTGGCTAGACTCGTCGGCTTCGCGCGGGTGTCTCAGTGTGTGTCATTAGTTGTGATGTTCGACGGAACGAACGGAATAATTTGTCTTCTCTTTGTTACTTTCACAATTGCCTCCACGGCTGGCGGAGTTGTGGATTTTAAAGTTGCTACCATAAGTGAAATGGGTTCATTTTCGATACAAGACAACAGGAGGCTGAGACGCTTGGGAGTCATGACCCAAGTGTGTTTAGGGCAGGCCCCCCACCTTAGATTGTAAAAGAGTATATCGGGCCGAAACACTTGTCGGACGGGGGGACTCCTTCTGATGATCAGATTGCTTCCTGTTGTATCGCTCTGTAAAGAGTTTCCTATCATCTTTTTAAAAAAAAATTAGCAGCACTTTTATTTGCTACTGATACAAATGTGCCGCCTCTGCATACAAGACATTATGCTTCATACTCTTGTCGACCACTGGAAAAGCACTGAAATTTTTGTTTCAATTCATCCGTGAACACACACTTCCGTTTTGGCATTTTGAGCGGGTATCTGTAACATAAATATAATATAATGCCATTAATCAATGGTACATTCGATGTAAAAGTTAAAATTATTTGTAAAATGCAACAGACGAGGTTTTAATTTTAACAAACCCATTACTATACTAGTAACTACTCGTGTATTTATTTATAATAAACAAATTGCAATAAATATAAAAGCAGTACGAACTAAGGTTAATATTTGTAATTTGCAATAGACAACGAAGTTATAAGTGACTAAATCCAGCCCCAAGTTCTTATTCATGCCGTTTTGTCTGTTAAATTTTCCCTTAAACAAATGCCAATAAACCTAAACATCGTTTAACCTGGGTTAAAATATGATAGTAATCTATTATAAACTATCGAACAACATGACAACTTACGGTAGTGTTGTTGGCAATTTGCGCGATCCGTCGATTTTGCGGAATACAAATTCTTAATTCTGACAGAATTTCTGTACTCAGAAATCGGATTTTAGGAAACATTTTTCAAAAGGATGTCTTTCACGTTAGTAATTTAGCCAATCACATAAAAGCCGGATATTTCAACATAAAAAAAAAAATCCGGCCGGACGCTCAGTTTTGTCGCAAAAAAGCCGGGCAAATTCGGCCAAATCCGGACGTCTGGCCACCCTATTGTATACCTCGTACCTTGGCCTAATTTCAAGTCATATAAGCAGCGGGGTTTACAACTTACGATAACTGCATCTTTCTAGAAAGTAGCTGTAGAAGAGAGCTGTGAAGTAAGTCACCATCTCGTTAGACCTATCCTATGCTCCAGGGGTGTCTGTATTAACAGTTGGTGTGAAATGCAGCTCGTATATTATTCCCACCAATTAAAAATATTAAATAATTTTGGATTCCACACACAAACAACAATTTAGAACTGTAGCTGGAATTTTAAAAATCAATCAACTGCAATTTATAAAAAAAAATATATCAGTACACTTTAATAATTAAAAAGAAATTTAGTAAAAATTGCAGATAGGTTTTTATAAAAATCACAACTGGAATATAATAATTTGTCACTGCCCTTTTCATCATATCGACCATTTGTTGACTTCTGGATTTTTCTTCTTAATGAGCATGCACTTAACTCCTTCAGTTCCTGTCGCTATTGACTCTTCTGTCATTGATCGTGTAGACTTTCCAAGATACTTAATTCACAGGGACAGGTAGACACAATGCTACTTCTAAGCGATGCCGAGGTAGTCCTTTAATCACACACTACAGTCTGCTTAGCTACTTACAGAAGCTTTGTTGTGATTTTCTCTCGGAAAGGAACCTGAAAACCTATGCACTAGACTATGGTATCTGTTAGTCTACAACCACGAAGATCCTCCGATGGTGACGGGCCACTAGGGATCAGAATCCTCATTTAGACAACGTAGTTCATGCCGTGATCATGTCAATCAAAGATTTACGTCACACAATCAATAAAATACATCGTAAGACTACGGCCATCATTATAATATTTACCTGAATTCTGGTCTTGGTTACTTCCCATTGGTCCTAAGTTAGGCCAAAGTAGTTTCCCTTTAAAGACTTTACATCAACGAAAATTTAAATTTGCATTGAAGGAAAAGAAACGAGGAAAGAGAAGAAGCAGTAGCAGAGAAGAAGAAGAAAAAGAAGAAGAAGAGAGGAAGCAGAAGGAGAAGAAGAAGAAGAAAATGAGGGGAAGGAGAAGAAGAAGACGAACTCTTTAGCACATCATTTAAATGTTTAGCCCTGAAAAAGACTGAAAGCTCTTATAGCTAGTATTGAGCATAATACCGTTAAGGACTCTAGTTGCGTCATGCTGTTCAGGATTGTTACAGGTCAAATTTCAGCTGGAGACCAAGTTGTCAGCATAGTGTTTAGACTACGAAGATTAAGATACAAGCAAGTAAATCAAAAGCCTTTTCCAAAATCAACAAAATTAATGCATAACTTTTGACAGCATACACAACTACAGTCTATGGAAAATACTGAGGACTTATGGAATTCCCAACTGCATTGTTCCCATCACATTTTTTTAAACCAGCGGCACTTGGGCTTTCAGCTGGGGAGCCAGTGGACTTTCCTTCCAACCCGGTTGTGACATATTATGAGAATAACTTTCATATATCTTTCTATTATCTACACTTTTCTTTTACCCGACTTTCACCTACGTACTTTTTGTTAACTTAAACCCTCCTACACCCAGAATCTGTTCATTTTTCTAATTTAGCACGTAATTTATTTCTGTTTGCTATTTCTCTGATGTATGTTCCCGAGCAGACTATTAGCTACGTTGATCTGTAATTTATTCTTAACACCAGCGATTGAAACTCGTTGGATAAGATCAGACAGCAATCAGAGCAGGTAATTAAACACGGCAAATTGCTAGATCAAAGGACACTGCTCGCTAGAAATGGCCATTCGAAGCAGAGACGTGTAAAATTTGCACTGACTAGCAAATTTACTTTACGCCGGATCTCAAGCGAGTCCATACGCAACAGAGAGAGTCTGGATTTCGGCTTTAGTGTGAGAAAGATCTTTGATTTGCAGATTGAACGAAGAATTCTCCGTAGGTGCTAAGATCTGGCAGATAGTCTGGTTTTCGGCTTATAATGTAATATCCCCTTTGATTTCAGATATATATATCCCAGCCTTCTAACTAAAAATTTATCCAGTACTCATCAGACTGTAAAGACATCTAGCTAGAATTCTAGAATCCTTTGTTTTAAGTGTAGTTCTTAGTTTTTTGTTGGAGAATAGTCTTAGAAGTTTGTGTGAAGGTAATATATCTATAGTAGTTGGAGAGATTTAACTAGTTAAATCGTCAATTATATTTTACTAGTTTTCCTGTGCAGAGCAATTTACTAGATACGTCCGACATTTATATTTCTCTAGTTTTACTGTGTTACAGTGGATAGCAGAACAAATAATAATTTCTAGCTAAACTCTTCCAGTTATAATATAAATTTAATTACTGCTAGTAACCAGTCAGAGAATATTTTAACTCACTAAGTAAAGGCACTGATTCATCATGAGTATTGACGAAATATGTATTTATTTCTAATTCATGATGACTGTTTTTTTAAATGACTAGAATTTATTTCACGGAAGTTTTTAAACGATAAGACAAGCTCTAAGCTTGTAGTTTATAATTTAAAGTTAAATAACCGAAGTGGATAAATATATTCTATGATACGCGGGGTAAGGATAGGATTGTGTATAATATATATTGGTTAAGTATTTTGTATGCTTTTCTCTTTACACAGTATTTGGGTCAAACCCTAAACTTTACCAGCGGCCTCCATATGAATCTGAGAATAACTTTACAAAAGAACATTCTGATATAAATATCGGGTTTTTTTTTCAAGGTGACCTGTCTGACCTCGTGGTTTTTTACACTCAGAAAGAGACAGAGTACCAACCCAAAGAACATTAAGAATAAATTGTAACTGGACTTATAGAATATCCAGATTTCTCTTCCCAAGTTCATATACATTCAGCCAATGGTGGCGACATACTCAATCATTGACAATACCTGAATACCAAGCACAGTGTTGTGAAGTAGGTTTATCCTGAACAGATTTATTTACCTGACCCTCGATTTAACGATTGAAGATTCCAAGCTACTCTACACTGTGAACATTAGACCTCTTAATTATTTTACTACCTGGAAAAAAATTGAAGTGACATAATCAGCATCTTACCACCAGTAGGGAATCAAGCGTTTCCCATCATTTGAATTAATTAGTCTTTGGAGAAACTGGGTCTTGATTCGCCAATAACCAACCCTGGATGGCCTGTGTGTACCTTACGATTGTTCCAGATGTTGTGAATGCCCTATTAGGTAAGAGTGAATGGTTGTGATCACAGGTCTGTCAGAGCGAGAGAAAACAGGGATAAATAATTCTTTCATTGTATAACCCATGTACTAACTTTGTGTTTTTTTTTTAATGCAAGTTTTGCTAATGCTGTCCCTTTCAGAATAGATTAACGTATAAACTCTGTTCTTTATTGTAGAGGGAAATCCGAGACCATAGCGTAAACACCTTTTGACTCTGTGGGGGTTAATAACTTCTCTTCTAACGGGATCTTGTCTCAACAGAGGGAGGGAGGATTACAACTATGAGTCTAATTCTTTAATTTATTCATTAACTTATGTTTATTTGTATTTGATTTGACATTCAAAATATTGTTGTTGTGAAGTTTCTTTACGATAAATAAAATTTACATAAACTTTATTTACGTGTGTCGGTCAGCTTGTCCCAAAAGATCTCTATTCCATAGATATAGTTTTCACGTTTGTGCGTCTAACTGTCGTCACTTATGTGTGTGTGTATGTGAGTGGTGATATATATATATATATATATATATATATATATATATATATATATATATATATATATATATATATATATATATATATATAGTGTGGTAGACTGTCTGACTACCAAAGTCTTATTGTAGAGATAGGCTGAATGAGAGAAGTTTCTCGATTTCAGGGACAGACTCTACCTATTTTCCACCATCTCACTCGTGAAAATCTATTTCTTTACGTTATCTCTCACTGAGTCGCCACATGTTCTAACCTCTTCAGAAGGGACCAATCTATGTCTTAATTCCCCTATAAAAAATCTACAACACCGGTCAGGAGCTTCGCTCCTTCCCATCCACAGAGAGTTTATCTCAGGAGCCGTTCAGGTTATTCAGTCAAAATCCCGGTCGTTGACACTGCTTCAAATGCTGACGCCTGTGCTTGAACCTTGAACACCTGATCGCCAGCGCAACGTTGTAACCATTACACCAGCGCGGCTCCCCTTACCATCATATAAAGCCGCTATGCTAACTTTACATATAGTGTTAGGCAGAGCATCCTTACTTTTGCGGTGAAGACAGGAGTACGACAGGGATGCCCCTTATCAACCACTTTATGTTTGACATAGACTGAGTGATACGCCAGACAACAGAGGTCAGCTCAAGTAGGATGAGATGGACAATGTTTTCTATACTGGAAGATGTGGAATGTGCAGATGACATTGCACTACTCGCACTATCACATCAACACATCTAAGAAAAAACGAAGACTGAATAAGTATAGCCAGTTGATTGGATCTCCCTCGCATCAATCTGATTGGTTTAATCTGTCCCAAGCTGAATCTCTTTTTTTTCGTGCCGATGAATCTCTTACTTTCGTTTCTATGCGTTTGATTGGCTCTTTGTCCGCACTTCTGATTGGTTGATTTTATTTTCGTCCTCGAATAATTAGGTGAATTCCTGTTTGTGAATCTTAGATAGAAAAATATATAGAAACAATTCATCCTAAAGATTACTTTTTACAGGGACAGAGTGATCTGTCAGTGTCGATACAGGGTGCATGCACCCCATGGGGGTGCAAGACATGCCAGATATTTTAGAACGCGAATCATCATAAACAATATATAATACAAGTACACATAACTCAAATGTATTTGTACAAAATAGAACATTGACAACGTGAATTAGATCCCGTAATTTAGTCGCATTCTTTAAATAACATTTTCTCAACCTAAACTTCTATATCTTTTAAGCATTTCTGGCAAGTTTTGCAAGCTAGAAGATAAAGGGATGTGAGGCTTCTTAAGATGCTGTAAAGGGGTGCGAGACCTTTAAAAGGTTAAAAAACACAGGTCAAGAGTTGGGATAGTTTCACTTTTACCGTTTTATAGCTATAGCATCTTCTTATTAAATGGAGCAGAAACTTTCAACATTTGAGTAGAAGTTTGAGATTTTAAGCAGACTGTCAAGATAGAGACAGCGGGTCTTCGTGAGTCAAATCAAATAACGTTGGAAATTCAACCATAACATATATTAAAAAAACAAGAAATAAACACACTAAAGCTCGCTTTTAACGTGATTCAAATGCAAGAAAAGATATTTCGACGCGCTAGAGACTGCAATGGTTTCGTTTGAGCAACACATTGAATGCTGTCCAGATCAACTCTTACTGAAATGAGTGAGGGACCAGACAACAAAGAAATGAAGTTAAAAACTGCAGCTGTTTAAAGTTCTGTATGTCCTGTTACACATGAATAAGAAATAAGTTAAGCTCAACTCAGTGTTATTTACTACTAAGTCCTGTTTTTAGGTCTTATGAACGTTTTTGATACTTGCGAAAATCCAAACAAATCCGAAATCCGAAGTAACCTCAACCCCTATTAGTTCGGATTATCGTATTTTTACTGTCTGCTTATTATTATTATTACTATTCACGTTATTAATATCATTTTGTTTTGCTATTTCTCATGTCTGTTCTTATATTTGATTTTCTTTTATATAATGTTCTTCTTTCATGCATCGATCCATCCTCTACGCTAATCTGGTTTTTTTTTTTCATCGGCACCGTGACCCACATTCTTTGTTGTACTCATTTCCCTCACTGTTGTTTAGATCATCACCGATTGTTTGATCAATTATCCTCAGAAACTATATCTGTCTGTCTGTCTGTCTGTCTGTCTATATATCTAGTTATCTTTAGGGAATTCTGTCTCTTGTGTCACCGATGCTTACCGATTCATTTTCAAATTATCTACCTGTCTTTGATCTGGTGAACTTTTAGTCCTCTTGAATCAGTCAATTTATTTACACACATATTTTATTTTGGTGTGATCAATCTTTCACCATGTTTTATTCGTGAGACTTTTGTTGTTTCTACTTATACGACAGTCGTCATCGATGTAGTTTGTGTAGCTGGAATTGACTTTCATATTTCATGTCTTCATCCTAGTTAATTCTGAATGGGTCCACATAGTTATCTGAGCATACTTTTTTCACAATATTAGTATTTTCCTTGATGTTTTCTAGCTCTACAAAAAAAATTTCCTAGAAACAAACATTCGGGAATTTGAGTGTGTACTAAAAAACGTTTTAAAAGAATCCAAATTTTTTTTTTTTAAATTACTGATTACATACAAATTTGCCACAATTTCAAAAGGGTGTGTAACCATGCTCTACTGTAACCGATTGTTTGTACATTTAAAAAAACAACAAATTTTACGCTTAGTGCACATCGATTTATATTGTCACACATAATAGCAATTATCAGAGTTTGGTTAATACTTCACGTTTATTATTTGCTTCTATTTATATGCTAAAACCACAAGAAATGAGTGCTATTATTGTGTCACTGCAGACAGAAAGGCTACATATTAAAATGCTTAATCAATTTACTCACTTTCAAAGACAAGAAGTTCAGTTTTATGTTTGCTTGTAACTAGTGCACTTCGATCGAAACCAGACTACATGATCTTCAGCATGGAAGCCAAACTTAATTTCAGATCGACAATGATAATTGTTGGCAAAGCCGTTTCTGACATACTGATGGTGTGCACGTTACATATTCGTGTAACTTCAGATACCGTTGGTGTTAAGGGTGGGGTTACTTGAGACTCACGGAGAGCAATTATTCTCTTATTACGCCTGTCTTTCTGCACTGGAATATTCCATAATTTGAATATTTTAAAAGTCGACAAGCTATTTTGGGAGTAGTATTACCAGGTCGAGTTTAAATATCAATACAGCTTTTTTTTTTTTTTAATGCGCAGTTTTACATACCACCAGTTGTGTAAATCTATGAAATGTTCCAGTACTACAGACATAACAATAATTGGAATTCATGACAGAGTTTTAATACTAGAGATATCTGAGTTTAAATATTGATTTAATGAGACATTCGACAGCACGGGCGCATACGTTTTTAAATTCATGAAACATGACAATGGCATAAACGCAGTAAGTTTTAGAATTCATGAAATATATGAGTACAGACGTTGAAATTCTTTAGACTTAACAGAACATCAGACTTGTTTTTATGAAACCAAAAATAATATGGTACAATATGTAGCAAACATGGCCATCCGAGAGGCAGATAAGAAAAAGTAATTGGGGGGTCGAATTAGAGAAAAGATTCACTTAGAAAACCGTGAGAAATGAAGGTAAAGGAATACACGATAAATTACCTCAAAAGAGTACAGCAGCATTGAAGATACAGGTGGGTATAGATTATGAAAATGGGAAAGGGGAAAGCACCGGCATATGTGAGCAGAGGCCTTATGATAGTAGTGCAGCGTTCGAGACCCACACACCCATGCACACACAAACAGAGGTGCAAAAAGTGGGAGACGTGAAGACAAGGCAATACAAAAAGAGAGAAATTAATGATAACATGAACTAAAAGCGAGAAACTATGACAGTGAAATGCAGAGAAATATTTGGAATCGTGTAATGACAGGTGTATGAAATTTAAGAGGGGGGGGGGGGGGGGGGGGGACAGGGTTATTGATTGATTCATTTACTGACTGACAAATCCAGTTTGTTTATACTCACATCTAACAATATGTATACTAAGTGATAGCATAGATTTAGAAATATAATGGTGTAACTGCAGCAAAACTCTATCAAATCTATTACACTATTACCATATCAATGAGTTTATTTATCTCTTTCAATATTCGGCTGTAAATAGCAAAACACAATATAGGTTCCAGAGGGCACGAAATAAATAGTTGTCTGAGTTCGATTGAACTCCTTGAGTCAGCCTTGGCAGGCATTTAATACTATTATCATTATTCGTTACTGTTGTCGTCTCCTTTTATTACACGCTTTTATTTTAAGTTCACTTGTATGTCACTTTCATGTCACTTTCATGTCATTTTCAAATCTTGCAATCGATTTTTCAATCACTTCCAGATGCGCAATAGCTCTGAAACTTGGCATAGTTGTGTATTCCCGATGACAATGCAATAATCAGTCAATTATTTAATAATTTAATATTGTAATTATGACATTATGAGTAATTAAACTTTTTTTACATTTGTAAACAAATCAAGGGCCATAATCAAGTTAATTAAAAATTCAAGAGTACGTGGTGTGCTTTATTTTCTTTTCTATGCGTAAAACAGAGCAGTACTCAAAACAAATGTCTAGCTAAATCAAGGGAAACAATCCAAATTATAAAATTATGAATCAAGCGAAAGTCGAGTTCGATCTCTAGATGGCCTTCAAATAGAAGAAATCGATTGCACCAAATGAACAGGCACAAAGCCATGTAATATTGAAAAAAAAAAAAGAAATGGATCGCTTAAGAAATTTTAGACCAGATTTACAATAAGAAAAAATATTGTTCATGTTTTAGTATGTCATAATTTTTCTAACACTAAAAAGAAGAAAATAACCAAATATTTAAAAAATATTTTTAAACACACGCTTTTAATGCACAAAAAAAAAAATCAAAAATAGTTTATCAAGGAGTTTATAACTTTTGTCCAGTAATATAATTACAAACATTGATGAAGGACATTTGTCAATCTGCATTTCATGAATTCTTTTATTTCGTGATTGTTTCCATGTCCTTTGTTGCATCATTGTCTTCTGTCTGTTTTCTATTATCCAGCTGTGAATTTCTTGTGCTGTCAGGAAGGCCTGCTGTGCAGAAATGTAAGAGTACTTTTGTAATTGTCATTATATGAAAAAGTTCCTTGATGATTTGATATTTTTACTGCAGTTACACCCTTCTTGGGCAATTTGACAATTATTTCTTTGTTCCAATCCGTTGGTGTTGTCCCTGTTTTCCAGACTTGCGCAAATAGTGGTTCTAATAGTTCTTTTTAATGCACTAAAAAACCAAACATAATTTTTCAATGAGTTTATAGTTTTTATCCATAAGTGTTTAATAAATTACTTGTATAATGCAGAAGTTAATTTCATGCAGAATCAGCGCCCCCACGCTTTTTGTCAATTTGATGTTATATATTTTTTACTGCACAGAATACATTTCTGTGTGCACTAGGTTAATTTTTTTAAATGTCCAAAAACTGGGTCACTTTAACCCGCACCTGAAAATTGCCATTGTTGCTGCAAAAACTCGTGGTTTTTGCAACACGCCCCACTAGTTCAAAAGGTGAAAAAGTGAGTTGAATTTCTTTTTGTTAGTAAGTCACACATTATTTAAAAACACTTGACTGATCTTTTCCACGGATAAATCAACTTTATTTGGTAATAAATTGTTGCACCTGGTTGCATTTAATTGGTCCATAGAGGAGTTTTTCTTGGTGGCCCTTAACTTTTGTCCAGTAGTATATATTTGGATTTCTTCCTTCATGATGTTCTGTTCGATAAGAAACATAATTACACGTATATCTTTTAATTATACCGAAATAATCCGTACATGCTTGAGTGTGAAAGACAGGTTTACTAAATCTGTACCTTTACGTAAAAAAACACAGAGATATTACACTTAATCCGCGTTCTCAACAGATGTACGCAAATTTATTATGTGAATTTACTTGGACGTACATAATCATATCACGTTACTTCTTTTCAGCTTCTATCATTTTAAACTTGTTATTTTTTTCAAATCATTGTGGAAAAAACAACAATAATGCAAGAGCCAATATATTGTTGACTGCGGTTTTCAATTCAGTCATGTCTTTCCCAGGGCCTGATGAAGCCAAGAAGGACCCCTAGGATTTTTGGTGTTCGGTCTCCCCCTTCACTTAAAAGGCAATAATTGTAATTCTTGTTTCAAACTCCTTACCATGGTGATGGTATATACTAGTATTATTAATAGACTGGTATGTTAGTCTGTTAGCGTGGTAATGGTATATACTAGTATTATTAATAGACTGGTATGTTAGTTTGTTACCGTGGTAATGGTATATACTAGTATTATTAATAGACTGGTATGTTAGTCTGTTAGCATGGTGATGGTATATACTAATATTATTAGTAGACTGGTATGTTAGTTTGTTACCATGGTGATGGGATATACTAGTATTATTAGTAGACTGGTATGTTAGTTTGTTAGCATGGTGATGGTATATACTAGTATTATTAATAGACTGGTATGTTAGTCTGTTAGCGTGGTAATGGTATATACTAGTATTATTAATAGACTGGTATGTTAGTCTGCTAGCGTGGTGATGGTATATACTAGTATTATTAGTAGACTGGTATGTTAGTTTGTTACCATGGTGATGGTATATACTAGTATTATTAGTAGACTGGTATGTTAGTCTGTTAGCGTGGTGATGGTATATACTAGTATTATTAGTAGACTGGTATGTTAGTTTGTTACCATGGTGATGGTATATACAAGTATTATTAGTAGACTGGTATGTTAGTTTGTTACCATGGTGATGGTATATACTAGTATTATTAGTAGACTGGTATGTTAGTTTGTTACCATGGTGATGGTATATACTAGTATTATTAATATACTGGTATGTTAGTCTGTTAGCATGGTGATGGTATATACTAGAATTATTAATAGACTGGTATGTTAGTCTGTTAGCGTGGTGATGGTATATACTAGTATTATTAATAGTCTGGTATGTTAGTCTGTTAGCATGGTGATGGTATATACTAGTATTATTAATAGACTGGTATGTTAGTCTGTTAGCGTGGTGATAATATATACTAGTATTATTAATAGACTGGTATGTTAGTCTGTTAGCGTGGTGATGGTATATACTAGTATTATTAATAGACTGGTATGTTAGTCTGTTAGCGTGGTGATGGTATATACTAGTATTATTAATAGACTGGTATTTTAGTCTGTTAGCGTGGTGATGGTATATACTAGCATTATTAGTAGACTGGTATGTTAGTTTGTTACCATGGTGATGGTATATACTAGTATTATTAATAGACTGGTATGTTAGTTTGTTACCACGGTGATGGTATATACTAGTATTATTAATAGACTGGTATGTTAGTCTGTTAGCGTGGTGATGGTATATCCTAGTATTATTAATAGATTGGTATGTTAGTCTGTTAGCGTGGTGATGGTATATACTAGTATTATTAATAGACTGTTATGTTAGTCTGTTAGCGTGGTGATGTTATATACTAGTATTATTAGTAGACTGTTATGTTAGTCTGTTGGCGTGGTGATGGTATATACTAGTATTATTAATAGACTGGTATGTTAGTCTGTTAGCGTGATGATGGTATATACTAGTATTATTAATAGACTGGTATGTTAGTCTGTTAGCGTGGTGATGGTATATATGTTGCGTACGTTTTACCTAGGGGGTAGTCGTCGGTCCTGCCAATGTACGCACCAGTCTTGATATAGTTATATTATTTGTACGTGCGATTTATTCACGCACCGACGTGCACAATGCAGAGTATGTGTTGCTCTTTGCGCACGGGTAACCTAGTTTTAGAGGAGAGTCCTACGTCATCATCTGAAAGGGGCAGTCCGGACGATATGTCCGTGGAATATTTCGTTTATCGTGGCAAGTCTGTGGAAGCCATTCATTTGATACAATATTGGTCTTCAGGTCGAAGCCAATATTGGAAGTAATATGTAAGTTGTCGCCCCGTCGTATTGTATGATTAGCATATTCAAACCTGTAATTTTAGGCGACTCCTTGAGAGAATCTAGCGGGAATTCATCTTGTTATGATATTCCTAGAATGGACCAAAAGGAGCTATGAGCCTCTATAATCTATCGTAGACGAAGAATTCCTACGAGGGAACACAGTGATTGGATTTTATTTATTATTATTATTATGCCGTTATGCCAATGCCAAAGTCGTGGCATGAGTTTGTGGAGAGGTTAGTTAAAACTCAAAGTACTAACCCAGATGTATCTTCATATCTACGCCATTGTTATTATATTTTGGAACTTACGTTGTAAGGATTGAAGTCTTGGATCAAGACAGTCTTTTGTTGGATGAATGCGGGATTCGGTGGTATGAGAATCCGTACTTAGTTGGATGTCCTCAGACAAGGTCAACGGACTTTATATTACTGTTCAAACATAACATGAACATTATTGGATTCTTATTAATTGAATGTAAGGAAGATGTTTGAAAGGGATCTGCCGCAATACCTAACCACCATCATAGATGTATATAATTTTCGTCATGAACATCATTACTATGCCTCCATGTTGATGTTATCCGTCAAGAACATTGTCTCGTATTGTTGAACTTATACCGTCAAATAAAATATGTTAAACTGTACCATCCGCCTTACAGTTTACTTCAGTTCACAACAGGCCTTGATTGACATGCCTGACGTTATACTCCATTACCTGTTGAACTAATTTGACAGTTCATTTTGCATTCGCGTTTTAGCAGCACGATCAAACAGTCATCTGTAGACCCAGAGAAAATCGGTCTAACAGTAATTGGCGGCACAGTGTGTTTTGGACAAGCTTCAAAGGGAACGTACTAAATAAATTTTCAAGAATCGTTATACAGAAAGACCCGTGTCTTCATCATGGAATCAACACGACGGTTAGCAGAAGGTCAAGGTCATCAGTGAACCTCAACATCAAGTTCTCCAGTGACTTACTACGTTGGACATCATCCTTTAGTCCTCATCACGTGCAAGCTTTACTCATATACTCAAGGCGAAGTATTTCAAAGTCTCAAACGTACATATACGGAGACGAGGCACATTTTTTGTTTGATCAGCCGAGATAAGTATAAACGTGGTATCGTTTATGGCTGTATTGTGTTTGGCTGTGCCTATTCTCTTATATGTCCACCTATATACTTTTCATGTTGCATGTTCTATGTTGTATATTCGTCGTGGGCGGTAAGGAGGTCGATCTGACAAACGAGATTCATCTCGAAGCCGATTCGGGCTCTTTGTCAGATGTTCTATAGGGTTTGATTTATAAGTTTTAATTGAGCGATAATTCCGGTTCAAGGCTAGAAACCTTGCTGTAGTTCCGATCGCTATTTGTTTCTTATGATAGTATCTGTTTAGCGGTTCTGTCAAAGTTTAATTGTTGTTTTCACAGTTATTTTACTCGTACCTTAGTTTTATAATGTATTTTGTTTGTATTATGCGTCCTTCTCACCTGACTTTCGTTCAGTTTTTTACAAAACATATGTTTTTACACTGTCTTGTCAATTGTCTTGTTTATTATATTATCGCAGCTATCATCGTAATTTTTTACGACATTCTATTTCAGTTTCACATTTTTATTTTTATTTGATATCTGCGACTGTTTTCATTTGTCTCTGATTATTGTGTCTTGTCAGTATTGTTCCTACTGTCTATCACGTTGTTGCATTCATAACATTTCATTGCATAAATTAATTTATTGATTATTAATATATTTGACAATTATATGAGTATGATTTTCCGTTCTAGGACAGGAACGAAGACCACTTGGTATATTAACAAGGTTAATTAATTTACATTAATTAATTATCATTTTAGAAATCAAGAGTATTGTGACTACTTATATAGCATAATGTATTCACTAGATTATTTCATTAAACAAACAAAAGCCCTTCAGATGGCTCCTGATGAGGCAAAAGCATTCGCACTTTCAGAATATAGGAAAGCTCAAGAAATAGAAGCTGAACAGAGAAAGTTAGAAACTTTAAGACTAGAAAAACTTCAGATTGAGGCAGATCATAAAAGGATTGAGGCTGAGGAAAATGAGAAAAAAATGAGATTGGCCGCTGAATTAGAAGAGAAACGATTTCAGCGTGAGGCAGAACAGAAAAGATTGGAGGCAAAAGAAAAACTTAGGATTGAAATGGAAAATAAGCAAAGGGATGCTGCAGAAAAAGAAAGACTACTTAAGATTGAAATGGAAAATAGGCAAAGAGAGATGGAGGAGAGAAAATTTATTGCTCAGGAAAATGCAAGGAAATTTCAACTTGAAACTGAGGAAAATGAAAGGAAACGACAGCATAATTTGAAATTGGCAGAGGTAGAATATGATAGAATTAGGTTAACTCAAGAAGCTAATTCTCAGAGAACTTTTGAAGGCCAAGCGTCAGTCAGACATGATAACTTTAAGGAAGTTCACCTTAAATTACCAAAATTTAATCCCCCAGCTGACGACGTAATATTCTTTTTAGACAGATTTGAGGCCACTTGCAGGTCTTACAACGTGGATAAAGCACTATATTGTACATATTTATCCAGATTGCTTACTGGGGATGCTTTGGCAGTTTATCATACCACCTGTACTAATGATAAAAATGATTACGACGCTCTTAGAGCTTCTCTTCTTAAAAAATTCCAAATGACGGAAAATGAATATCGATTACGGTTTCGAACATTGCTACCGCAGTCAAGTAGAGGTTTTAGTGATTTTATGTCCCAAATACGGCTAACCTTAGAAAGATGGATCGAATTGTCCAAGATAGAAAAGTCGTATGAAGGTCTTTTTGATTTACTACTGCGCGATAAGGTGCTATCGTCAGTAAATCCTGCGTTTCTTGCATTTTTGCACGAACGGAAACCTTTATCTATGAAAGATCTAGAAGAACATTCTAAAAATTTCTGCACTGCTCACCCATCCATGGATCTAAGTAATGCATAAATTAAAAGTGAATTGCCAGTTGCTTTTGCCGTACAACAAAATAATTTCCCACGCAATCGTTCATTGAGTAACGACAGATACTTCAATAAGGGAAATAATGACAGTTTTAACAATGGTAACTTTTACAAGGGGAAGCAATTTCAACAATCTGCTCCATTAATGTTTCTTGGAACCAAGCTCATAGATTGCAAGACTTTGGTAACAGTAATTTTAAATATAATCAAGGAAATTATAATAAACAAAACTGGAGATCAAAATCTCAGGGTCCACAAAACAGACAAGGTTTTTGGAATAAGTCATTTAACCAACATCATAACGTTAATTATAATAATTATTGGACTCATCCAAATTTTAACACAAGTAGGAATGACAATTGTGGCAATTTTAATGCAAATAATCAGAATCGATCGCGACGAAGAGATAGATCGTCGAGCCAGACACGTAGACATTCTAATGTCACTTTAAGTGATACACAGGCTAACAATGAACAGGGTAAAGGAGCTGAAACTCATAATGCTTTATCTTGTTCTCTTGATTGTAACCAGGTGAAAGATTGTTCAGAATGCTCGACTCTTTTCCAGCCCAAGGCGATCACGACGCTGCGGACACATTTTGCCTAGCCTACCTGCGGTCTGCACGGCCACTTCTGCGTCTGTACACCAGGGACAGGGGTCTCTTAAGTTTAGCAGAGGATTTGTCAATGCCATTCCTTGCTCTCTTTTATTTGATTCAGGTTGTACCACGGTCGGCGTACGGACTTCGCTGATCAACCCAAGTTGCGCTACGGGCAACGTTGTGAAATGTGTGACTTTCGGTGGAACCGTGGAAACATTTCCCACAGCTGTTATTAATTTAAAAACACCATTTTTTTCAGGAAAGATCCACGCCTGTCTTCTTTCGAATCCAATTTGTGATATCATATTGGGTCGTATACATGGTATAACAGAGTGTACACCACAGCAAATTGCTGCATGGGAAGAGCGACATTTTCAGGCTGCAAATGCAGTAGTGACTAGAGCGCAAGCTACTATTATGTCGCATGATACACCATATGAACCTACAGTTCATACCACTTGTGATGACGATGCTCCTATTTCACGGGAGTCGTTTGCAACTTTACAAAAGAATGATGATTCATTAAAAAAAATTTTCAGTATGTGAACAAAAAGAATACCAGCAAAAAACTTGCAAAATCTAGACATGACTTTATTCTTTAAAATGGGATTTTAGTTAGATTGAAAGAGGAAAAGGATTCATCCGTATGTTCTCAGATTCTAGTCCCGTCTTCTATGAGATCGCGAATATTGCGACATGCTCATGACTCGCAATGCGCGGGTCATATGGGTTTTTCACGTACCAAATCCAGAGTGCTTTCTGCGTTCTACTGGCCGGGCGTTCATAGAGATATTACTCTGTATTGTCGTTCATGTTTGATATGTCAGGAAGTTAAAGTACGGGGCCCATTTCATGCGGCTCCTATTCAAGCTGCGGACATCCCGATTAGACCATTTGATAAAATGGCTATCGACATTATTGGTCCGATGCTTCCATCTGCCAGAGGACATACGCATATCCTTACTTGTATTGATATGTGCACTCGTTGGCCTGAGGCCATCCCTCTGAAGAACACCTCATCTGCCAGCGTAGCAGAGGCGTTGATGTTAATCTTCTCACGCATTGGTTTTCCGCGTAAGATCTTATCGGATCATGGGGTTCAGTTCATTTCTGAATCCATGTCTCAAGTTATGAAGACATTAGGTATAGACAGATCTCTTAGTTCAATTTACCATGCCATGTCCAATGGGTTAATTGAGCGTCAAAATAGGACACTCAAGCAGTTGTTGGGTAAGATGACCCAAGATCACCCTCAGGATTGGGACCGGGTCCTACCCGCCGCTCTCTTCGCGTATCGCGAGGTGCAAAATCAAGCCACGGGGTTTTCTCCATTCCAGCTTGTTTTTGGCATGCAACCACGTGGACCGATGTCGTTAATCCACGACTTATTGGTTGAAGAGAATATTGAAGAGGAAACTCAATCCTCTTATGAGTATGTGATCTCTCTGAGAAAGAGAATCATAGATGCTTGTAGACTAGCTACTGCATCATCCGAACAAGCCAAAGAAAAAGCTCGTCTATTTGCAAACAAGTATAGACGTCTTCGCCAGCTTATTCCTGGTGACGAAGCTTTTGTCTTACTCCCTGCTCATAACAATCGTCTATTAATTACTTGGAGAGGTCCTTTCAGGATCATCTCAAGAATATCCGATGTTGACTACATCGTTGATGTTAATGGTAAACATAAAACCTTCCACATTAACATGTTGAAGGAGTATTACTCACGTCCTGATTATCTACAGTCAGTGTTCCAAGCAACTGACGATCCTACACCTCCTATTCAACACTATTCTAGTTTGTCAGTCATCCAAGAAGAAGAATCTTCTTTCGATGATGTACAACTGCCAATACCAGTTGTACCACTTCATTCCACTGAGAATTGGAATGATGTTACTATTTCATCTACTCTTTCGGCTGATCAACGTCAGCAAGTCTCTAATATTCTACACTCGTATGAGGATGTCCTCACTGACATCCCAGGTCATACGTCAGTCATCCAACATGACATTATTCTGACTGACGATACGCCTATTCGAGTTCGCCCATATCCTATCCCTTTACACTTTCGTGATAAGGTTGATAAGGAATTGGATGAGATGCTTCAATTAAATATAATTGAACCATCTTCATCACCATACTCTTCTTCTATGGTGATCATTAGAAAGAAAGACAACAATATTCGTCTTTGCGTAGATTACAGGAAATTAAACAAAGTTACAAAATTTGATGCGGAACCTTTACCTCTCTTAGATGACTTATTGGAGAAATTATCCCATGCTACATTTTTTTCGAAATTTGACCTCTCAAAGGGTTACTGGCAAGTGCCACTCACACCTAAAGCAAAGCCATTCACCGCTTTCTCGACGCCACGGGGACTTTTTCAATGGAATTTTATGCCATTCGGATTAATGAATGCGCCAGCTACCTTTGTACGCATGATGCGCCGCGTACTGTCTCATCGTCCCGATGTCATTACTTACATAGATGACATCTGTCTTTTCAGTAACTCTTGGGATGAACATATTTAGGGATTAAAAGCTTTACTTTCTACTTTACGGGATTATAACTTAACAGCGAAACCTTCAAAGGCATTTGTCGGTTTTCATGACATCTCCTTTTTGGGCCATCGTATAGGTCGGGGTTTAATGTATACAGAAGACAGTAATGTCTCGAAAATCTTAAACATCTCAGCACCCAAGACAAAAAAACAAGTTAGATCTCTTTTAGGACTAATACAGTTCTATTCTAAATTCATCCCTCATTTGTCTACTATAACTGCACCTTTTTCTTCTTTACTGAGAAAAGGTACAGCTAATGTAATACAGTGGTCTAACGAACATCAAATCGCGTTAGATTATATAAAAAAATTTTTTCAAATGAGCCTTTTTTGAGGTTGCCTAACAAAGATCTCACGTTTATTTTTCACAGTGACGCGTCTTCTTACGCAATTGCTGCAGTCTTGATGCAGGAATATTCAGGCACCTTATTTCCAGTTATGTACGTTTCGAGAAAATTGACGACGAGCGAACTGAAGTACTCCGTCCTAGATAAGGAGTTACTCGCTTTGGTTTGGTCAGTCACTAAACTAGAACGATATTTACTGGGATCACACTTTGTAGTGGAAACTGACCAAAAAGCTCTCACAGCATTGAACACTAAGGACGTGAAATCTTCAAAGTCTACTAGATACGCTATCGCTCTCCAGCCATATAGCTATGAAATTCGAGCAATTCCTGGAGTGAAAAATGTGTTGGCGGACTGTCTGTCAAGATGTCCAAGCGAACTGGTCGAACCTAAACCACTTCCGGATGTTGAAACGTCCTCACAGATAATCAATCAAATATAATAAGAGGAACTGCGTACAGTATCAATTATTGAACCTCTATACATATTTTGTATGGAACAGATTCATTTGTACCAGCATAATTCCGGGATATACTTACTTTTGGATTATAACAGCACTTCTTGTGTAGTAACATTTTATTAGTACAGAAACATTGTTATTTTGATAAATGGATAGTCAATATTCTTATGGAACATGTTACACTACATATTGTGTTTGAGAATATCTTTTCATCGCACATGGAACATTAAGAACATATTCTCGTCGATTATTAACTACTCTTAGTGGAACATTAACACTGAGTAAAATTGGAATTACTTAAATAAATTAGTAATTAGTTAATTGTTTGTAATTAATAACTATTTTAATTAGAAGAAATCAATTTAAGCTAATTAATTAATTGTAGAGTACACATTAACTGACTTGAATAGTTGTAAGTGTCTCTTTGTACGTATATTTACTTCTCATGGTGCTTGATCTCTCAACGTTTAGATAACTAGTCCACCTTACTAATTTTAGAAACAGTAAGGGTGTTGCTTCTTAACGTGTTTAATTATGCTTTGTTTCACTTTGCATGTTTTATTATCATTATTTTGATTCTCTTGTCATTGATTATCATCATCGTTGCTGTTCATTTTCATTTGAAATCACATGTTTGTTTTAAAAATTTAGTTGTATGTTTTTATCATATTTTTTTGGTTTTCATTTGCAACATTCTTTTACTTCGAATTTTACCACATCGTTCCAAAGTAGGTCGATTGTGGATGTGTGCTTTAATGCATACTTTCATTTAGTTATATTGATTTCCATTTTATATTCTTTTTCATAATATTGTATAACATTATGACTTTGATTTACGTTCATAGATAACGATGTAGTTTTGAATCACCTCTCTTAGGTACTTAGTTTTAAAAAAAATTAATAGAATTAATTTTTTTTAAGGGCCGGTGATAAGGGAGCTGTTGCGTATGTTTTTACCTAGGGGGTAGTCGTCGGTCCTGCCAATGTACGCACCAGTCTTGATATAGTTATATTATTTGTACGTGCGATTTATTCACGCACCGACGTGCACAATGCAGAGTATGTGTTGCTCTTTGCGCACGGGTAACCTAGTTTTAGAGGAGAGTCCTACGTCATCATCTGAAAGGGGCAGTCCGGACGATATGTCCGTGGAATATTTCGTTTATCGTGGCAAGTCTGTGGAAGCCATTCGTTTGTTACAATATTGGTCTTCAGGTCGAAGCCAATATTGGAAGTAATATGTAAGTTGTCGCCCCGTCGTATTGTATGATTAGCATATTCAAACCTGTAATTTTAGGCGACTCCTTGAGAGAATCTAGCGGGAATCCATCTTGTTATGATATTCCTAGAATGGACCAAAAGGAGCTATGAGCCTCTATAATCTATCGTAGACGAAGAATTCCTACGAGGGAACACAGTGATTGGATTTTATTTATTATTATTATTATGCCGTTATGCCAATGCCAAAGTCGTGGCATGAGTTTGTGGAGAGGTTAGTTAAAACTCAAAGTACTAACCCAGATGTATCTTCATATCTACGCCATTGTTATTATATTTTGGAACTTACGTTGTAAGGATTGCAGTCTTGGATCAAGACAGTCTTTTGTTGGATGAATGCGGGATTCGGTGGTATGAGAATCCGTACTTAGTTGGATGTCCTCAGACAAGGTCAACGGACTTTATATTACTGTTCAAACATAACATGAACATTATTGGATTCTTATTAATTGAATGTAAGGAAGATGTTTGAAAGGGATCTGCCGCAATACCTAACCACCATCATAGATGTATATAATTTTCGTCATCAACATCATTACTATGCCTCCATGTTGATGTTATCCGTCAAGAACATTGCCTCGTATTGTTGAACTTATACCGTCAAATAAAATATGTTAAACTGTACCATCCGCCTTACAGTTTACTTCAGTTCACAGCAGGCCTTGATTGACATGCCTGACGTTATACTCCATTACCTGTTGAACTAATTTGACAGTTCATTTTGCATTCGCGTTTTAGCAGCACGATCAAACAGTCATCTGTAGACCCAGAGAAAATCGGTCTAACAATATACTAGTATTATTAATAGACTACTATGTTAGTCTGTTAGTGTGGTGATGGTATATACTAGTATTATTTATAGACTGGTATGTTAGTTTGTTAGCGTGGTGATGGTATACACTAGTATTATTAATAGACTGGTATGTTAGTTTGTTACCATGGTGATGGTATATACTAGTATTATTAATAGACTGGTATGTTAGTTTGTTACCATGGTGATGGTATATACTAGTATTATTAATAGACTGGTATGTTAGTTTGTTAGCGTGGTGATGGTATATACTAGTATTATTAATAGACTGGTATGTTAGTTTGTTAGCGTGGTGATGGTATATACTAGTATTATTAATAGACTGGTATGTTAGTTTGTTAGCATTGCTTACCTCTTTTATTAATAATTATGTTTTATTAATGTTTATTAGTATAGCTAAAAGTTCATGCACCGTTATAATTTTGTCGGGGTGCTCTGTGTCTTTTAAGCTAGTTTTGTTTTTACTATCTTTTCAGAACGTTATGAGTGCGATTTAAAAGTGGAAACATTTCCTTTTTGCACATAAATCTATGCATTTTAAAATCCTTTTAACTAATGCATGGACCTCAAGTGCTCCGGGCCACTAGGCTTCAGCCTGCGTAACCTAATGGATTATAAGACCCTAGTCTTTCCCAAGGAAACACAAACAAAGAATCAGACAAATGCACTAATGGAAAAAACCATCAATAAGTTCAACAAATTAAAAATACAGTGGGTTCCCAATTAGCAGTGCAAGGTATATGGAAATTAAGAAACTGATAAATAGACGTGTCAATGATAGAAGAAAGAAAATTAAAACTAAAGACATGAAAGCATACGAAGAGATAAAAGCAATAATTTAAAAAAAATAAGTTTAAAGAAGTGACATAGAGAAAACAGAAAGTCCGATGTAACTAATCGATATTAATATGTTATTTAAAAAAATATCAAGTCATAATTGTCATAGTGAGAAGCAGGTACAGCAGAAGTTAATATCATCATCATCATCGTCATCATCAACATCGTCATCATCATGAACATTTTCCTTTTCGCTCCTTATGGAGTATGGCGCCACCGTTGCAGCCGGTCATCTTAGATGAAGCCGGCGGCATGCATTCGCATGATCTTGTAGCGACGTTTTTGTAACAGTATGTTTTAACGGATGCAGTTGTCAGCCTCATTGCTTATGAATGTACAGTTGCATCTGAGGCTGGCAACCTCATCACTGAAAATAGCTGGTGGACACATGAACCACAACTGCAAGAGCTGGTGACTGCTTCTGTGGGTGTCCTCACAAGGAACCAACAGCAGAGGTGGACCCAGGCTCCATAGAGAGCAGGGAGTGGATGATAATATCATGATGTATATATTTATTATACTAACAATAATTTTTATATATCTTTATGTATATTTCAATTGTCGCCTTCCGCTGTCCAAAAGCACCTTCATCCGACTCACTGGATCTAAAAATAAATGCTTAGGGAGGGTAAACATTTTGAGGAAGATGAAGTGGTGGATAGAAGCGGAGGTCGCCTGATCATATCAGGAGACAAAATACTTAAAAAGAGGCATTTGTTTCCTCTTATTTTGTGGTACAAGTGTCAGCAGTCCACGCTAAACACCAGCATTAGACGGATCTTGAAGACGCTTGACAACATTTACAGTTACCCCAGCCT
Organism: Oreohelix idahoensis; assembly: GCA_024509875.1. Lineage (NCBI taxonomy): Eukaryota > Metazoa > Mollusca > Gastropoda > Stylommatophora > Oreohelicidae > Oreohelix > Oreohelix idahoensis. Next base: position 157,484 of record JAMPIV010014846.1, on the reverse strand, counting down.
TACTGCATGGGATGTGCTACAACCTCTAGATGTGACTATTGAAGAGAAGGACCAGTCCAAGGCACCTGTAGAAACTTGTAGCGACTGAAGCAGAGGCCAATCGACTCCACACCTGTAGCCAAGTACCATAACAGCGCAGCCATTGAAAACTTATAATGTTATTTTCTAAAAACATTTCCACATTTAGATCGTGCAGTGAGGAAAATATCACTAATTCATTTTTTTTTCAATAAACAACATTATTTATTTTACATTGTTAACCTATATAATGATTATTAAAAATTTTTATTCTGTAACTTTAAATCAATAGTTGGATTAATCACTATTCAGTGAATTGTATGTTTGCACCCGCATAACTCATATTGTTTAAAATACGTAACCGTATAGAGATAATTAAAAACTGCTGAATCACCGTCATCTGGGGGCTCAGAAAATACGAGTGAATACTTCCTCACAGAAGGAGCTGGAGAATAATAAGTTCATGATAGCTTAGATGATCCCAGTTATTATGAATGCTGTTCTTTAAAATCCGATGAGGCTCCCTAAAGTAGAAGCATCATTCTTCTATTTATAACTCTGCCAAGAGTAATTTTAAGCGAAGGCTGATGACCTTGTGATAAGTTTGGCCATTGTTGGACCACTATTGCAGAGCAGGGGAGACAGTATCGTCACACTACCGCATAACAATAACCAGATGCAAGACAAAATTATAATATTGATGAAAAGTTACAGCATGTGGGTCCATAAAATTAACAGCGAAAGAAAACAGAAAACTATTATGAGATTAAATGGGACAAATGGCAAACGGATTTCACTGAGAGATACATCACTCCAACATGTGAACTCATGCATAAATCTTGGTAGCAGCACTGACAACATTGACGTGATAGACTGTCGTGTGGTGAGTACTGGGGCAACTACAACAGTAGTTTTTGCCAGGAATAGTCTATGAGATATTAGATATAAGGTCTCTAGAAATTGTCTCGTTAAGAAAGAATAAAGACCTATTCGAGATAGGGACAAGAAGACAGGAATGCGAATGCTTTCCACTAGACAGTGTTGTCTAATTAATTATGGAAAGAGTTCTGTTTCCCCACGACCTTAGCTTCTGCCCTTAGATCCCTAAAGAAAAAGCCTCCAACCTCATCTGAGTAGAGAAAGGTTCCTATAGGTGAATATGTAACACCGACAGCACGAGTGATACATTAACAAACTAGATAATGATCAAACGATCGTTGGGTTTATTAATGAAATATCCACACATATAGGGTTAGTAATGGTTAGAACGTGATGATGGTGAAAGACGATTCACACAAAACACACAGATGAGATAATAAAATTGCAGTTAATTAAGTAATAGTTAATTAAGAATGAACTGGTGTAAAGTGAAATGATGATGTGATATGATACGTGTTACCAAAATGGTGAGTACTCTACACAGTCCATGTGTCTCTAAGTGCTTCTCCTAGATATGAGGATTCACATGTATGCATAAAATGTCCCAAGTTGTTATACGTTATGTCGAGTGGGGGATCTCTAAGCTGAGGACGTTCTGATGAATACTGTTGTCGTACGGAGAACGCTGACGAGATATCTATGTATATTCCTTCGCTGTTTGAGTATATCTCTGTAGTGTTGAGCAACAGTTAATAGCTTTCATATGAACAAAAGGTCTGTTGTCTAATCTCCCGAGGGTACTGGTCAGACTGGATATCTTCACGAAATGTTAGTGATATGTAGACTCATAACCTTGCATGTGTAGTCGTGATTCATTATATATATATATATATATATATATATATATATATATATATATATATATATATCTATATATATATATATATATATATATATATATATATAGTCTGCTTCATAGAATGCGCTTAAGAGGGTGTTGCCCTTGCTATAAATATGCGATTCCTCTTTTGAGCTCTTTTGCTTGACTTCAGATAATAATGATCTTTCGAGTGATTTGAATTTATGATGACTCTGTATTGAACTTGTGATAACTCTGTATTGAACTTGTGAGCAAGCAGTATATTGTGACGAAAAATGCTGCGTCCACCTTCTGACTTGTGGGTGAGACAATATTCCTTTTTAATTGAGGAATGAAAGATGTTCTAGGGCGAATTCTGCTAGCCAAATGTCCGTTTTTGATAACTTATTTCTGGTTAGACGTCAGACACGTTGCGTGTAGACTCAGACTTCTGATGAACTTCTTTTCCCTTCGCAAAATCCTTTAAGAACACAATTCATCACAGAACTGAATTATATCCACTCTGAATAAACACGTGTGTTAGGCTATGCGTTTTTGGGTTTAATCTCTTCCTCACAATGTAAAAAACTGGACTCCTCCCTAGAACAAGCTACGCAGTAGATTATATCTCTGCCCGTCCAATATGGGTTTCTGGATCCGACATCTAGCTCCGCCCATACCAACCAATCCTTAATGGCCCCTCTGGTCACTCATTCACAGGATCGCCCTTGTCCCCTGTCAGTCCAAACGTGGGTGTAGTTTGACCTCTGATTGTTTATTGTTCACATGGCCAAGGTGGGCGTCCAATGTGGTAAACCAAAGCTTGTCTGAACAGCGGCCGACCAAAGATAACACCATTACAGGATGAGACGTTTTCCCCTGGCCAATCTGGGCGTCCAATGTGGTGTCACAGAAATTACAGCATGCCCAGATGTTTGATTGGGATGACCAGATGGGTTTTCACCAGATTTATCACGATGCAATGGGGGCTTCAAACGATAATATCAGGCATGGGGACTCAATCAAAGGACTTTTATTTTCCCCGATGAAAGAACAAATGTGGTTCTCTAGATACTGGTCTCGAGTAATCACAACGATGAAATAGCAAATGTTTGTCGCAAATGTGGGATGAAAGAGCAAATGTCGGAGAAAATACAATATGAAAAATGTAGGAAAAGATGGGGCAAAAAGGCCTTTGCGCTCGTTTATCACATAGACAATAATACTGTAATTTGTAAAAGAAGACACAAATGAATAGCAGCTTTCATTGCACTCAAAATAAAAAAAAATCGTTAATAAAACAAAAAAATTAACAAAAATTAAGTCCAATACAAAGAAATTTCAATCCAAATATCAAGACAGTCCTATTGTATGGCTCTGAAACATGGAGAACGACAAAAACAATAACCAGCAAGTTACAGACTTTCATAAATACGTGCTTATGCAGAAGAGAAGGTTTAATATAGAACAACATGACAAGAATAAAACGTGGAACTGATGGAACGAAACAGACAAAAACCAGTGAAACAAGAGATGAGGACATAACACTGGCGTTGGATAAAACACAAACTGTAGAAAACACTTGATAGCATTCAAAGACAGTGCTTGTTCTGGAATCCTCAAGGTAGCAGAAATAGAGGGAGACAAAATAAAAACACACAGAGAACGAACGAACGAATGAACGACCGAACTTTATTTTCAAAGGGTTGAGAATTGGGCACACAGGCCCGTCTGACATTCTGCCCTTCCTTTCTCTCACCTTTCATACTGAATTCATTTATTCTCATATGCATTTTACATATCAATTTCAAGGAATTCAACGTTGTAGAGAAGATAATAGGAGACCACTGGCTTAACATGGATAAAGGCGAGATGAACAGATCTGGAACAGATGGCACAGGATACTTCGTCCATGTTTCCTATTTGTGACAACGGATGACGATGATGAAAACCCAGAGAGGTACATCTATTTCTAGTGTATTGTTTAGCTGTCAATTTGACTTCAATGTTACTTTCCTTTACACACACACACACACACACACACACGCACACACACACACACTCACACACACACACACGCACGCACGCACGCACACACACACACTCACACACACACACACACACACACATATATATATATATATATATATATATATATATATATATATATATATATATATATATATATATATATATATATATATATATATATATATATATATATATATATATATATATATATATATATATATATATAGTTACTTTGATGTTGCACCAAACAGCCACTTTACGCTTGTTTTTAAACAGTTATTTAATATGAGTGCTGTTTGGATGTTTCAAATCTTTGAGCCATCGGTTCACTAGGTTTCATATGACCTGAAATTTTGCACATGATTATCTATCGTGGTACACAACTAACACAGTTTCAAGGAAACTCAAATGACCTGGTCTACCATACAAAAATTTAAACTGAAAAGTCATAAACATTTTTACAAGACTACAGATGTGAAAGTATCACTGAACACGGTGACGTTGTACACAAAATTGTGAACAGGATCACATAGTTTAGTGACGTACACAAAATTGTGAACAGGAGCAGAGAACTTTTCCATTTTTAGTGATTTTAAAATAAAAATGTATAGCCTACGCTTGATTTTCCTTTGCTAGATTTACTTACTCTACTACAAGATATAGAATCATACACATATATTGGTAGTAATATAGAAAAAGTAGCAAGAACAGACGATGATATCAAAATAAGAATAAAAAAAGCAAGACGAGCTATCATTTCATTGGGAAACGTATGGAGATCAAGAAAATTCAAGTCCAACAAACAATAAAAAAGAATCTTCAACTCAAATGTTAATCTAGTTCTATTGTATGGCTCAGAAACATGGAGAACAACAAAACCAACAACAGAAAAGCTACAGACATTAAAAAATGGCTACTCACATTGAATAAAAGAATTAATATGGTAGGACAAGGTCACCAATGTGCAAATGATGATATTAACCAGAACAAGTGCCTGTGGAACAAGAGATGACAAGAAGACCCTGGCGATGGATAGGACATACAACCTGCTGACAGCATTACAATGCAGAATTTGTTCTGGAATCCCCAGAAAAGACAGAGAGACAGAAGTAGAACAACAAAGACACGAAGAAGAGAGTTGCAGACAGGTGACAATGATAAGCAAGACGTGGAAAGAACTTGAACTAATGGCACGTGATAGGAGAACTTGAATTAATGGCACGTGATAGGAGAATTTGAACTAATGGCACGTGATAGGAGAACTTGAACTAATGGCACGTGATAGGAGAACTTGAAATATTGGCACGTGATAGGAGAACTTCACATGTGTTTGTTGAAGGCCTAAACTCCTTTGAGAGTTAAAGGGTAGTTATTGATTGTCTTACTTACTCTACTGGTACTGTAGCAAATACCGCTGTAGCATCCAAGAAGTCACAAATGACTTAGAGCTCGCGATCAGGCACCGACAGGTCACGATTGATTATGCAAATGAGTTATGCAAATTAGACGTCGTGCAGCGGTATTTGATGGGCCTGGCGTCTGCAGCTCTTCAACCAAAACGTTTAAACAGAAATCTTTATGTAGTCTTCATGGCTGTCGCGAAACATTCTGAGGAGATAAAAAGATCAGATATTAAAGTACACGACATTGTCTACACAAGATGGAGTTTGAAATTTTTCGTAAATTGTTATCGACCCACCAAATATTCTACGACCTTTTTTTTCTATTGATTTTCCTTTCCCTTCTTCCCACTTCTTTTATTCCATATTAATGTGTTTCTTCCAATGTCTTTAGATTTAACCTTTTCCATTTAACATTACATTATCGTTCTCGGTACTTTCACAGTATCTCTCTCTTGGTCTATTTTTCAATCAGTTTTGTTTTTCTTTCCGTTAACCGTTCTCCTAGAATTTCTACTTTGCCAGTGTATCCAGACAAGTTTGACTGAAAAGATCCAACGATGGTGAAATGCAATGGAAACGACTGAACTGATCAAAGGAGAAATAGAAACGTTATGAGGACATAAAGCAGAGAGAGAAAAATCATAATTTTTTGCCGTCATTTATTGTGGCTTATATACTCGATGTTAATAACGTGATAGTGTATGAATGAAATAGCTAACGTGTGCAAGATCTGATAACATGTACCAGATCGTAAATTCAGAAAATTATATGCGAATATCATTGATATATATATCATATGCATGTTTCTGAGAAAATATGGTTGACAGATACCCTCAAATGACCGTGAAATAGGGTACAACACCAAACTTCGGCACTGTATGGATGACAGGTCCCAGCATTGGCCATGAAATGGAGCACAATAGAAGACAGTTGAGGGGCAAGGCGTGTGGGGAATGGAAAATGGACCACAGCAGAAGAAAGTTGAGAGATAAAGCTGGGGTGGGCTATAGATAATCTCACGTGGCCGTGATATGGAGTAATAATTTAGTAGAATATTGATAGGTAAGGAGTGAGGTTGATGGGAAATACCCTCTACGGCCGTGAAATGGAGTCTAGTAGTAGAAAGTTTAGAGGTAAGGAGTGTAGTGGATGGGAAGTAAATAAATAAATAAACAAACAACACACAAAGGTATGTTATCAGGCAACTCAGTGAGAAATAAAGAAGCAGAAGACTAGACAACTGAAAAACAACAGAACTGATAGGCTTACCGGGAATCGAACCAGGACCGTCCGAACGGCAACCCCCTATACTCTCTGCAAGCTGGGCACTACAAAAGAATAGTGCTTCGCCGACATAGGTCTAGCACGACACCCCACATAACCCGGATATATGTACCTAAGTACGACTCATACTAATTATAGAAGCAATAACTATTGCAGTTTTCTTATTAAACAGTATAGGCCAGATTACACAGGACAAAGACCTTAATACTGTGTCTAGTAAATGATAGAAGACTGAGAATAGTAGTAAAGGGCAGAGGGTAGGTTTGGTATTTTATAAACGTATAAACAAATAAGGTGGGAAAAACCCGAGGCCTGTAAACAATAAATAAATAAACAAACAACACACAAAGGTATGGGGAATACCCTCATACGGCCACGAAATAGAGCCCAACAATAGGAAACTGAGAGATCAGGTGTAGAAGGGGTGATAGCTCTCTGCATAATTCCTTGAAATGGAGCACAGCAGTAGAAAGCGGAGATCTAAGCCCTGTGAAAGCAATCAGACGAGGCCTTGAGATGAAGCATGTGAACGTTGGAACGATTGTAATGAATCTGGCTAGCTCGGAAAATACTGATCTAAACGTTTAAAATGTGTTGAGTTCCTCATACTTTAATCTAGGAAGAAGAAAACGAGAATCCAAGAGCTAAGAGCGTAGAAAAATTTGCTTACTGAATATTTAAAAAAATTCCCGCTGTCAAACAGATTATTTTTAGACGTGTAAATTCCCAACAGAGGATATCTGGCGTCTGCTGGAAAATTGCTCTTTTATTACGTAAGCGCCCGCCATTGTCCGTAGCTGGAAAGAATATGGTGTGCCAGAAAGATTAATTGTTAGTGTCGACCCGAGTGCTGGATTAATATCAGGGATCTTCAGACTTTCCTGGAATTAATAGACGAGTATGAGCTCGTGTTCTGAAGTATTGAGTTGATAGAAAAAAGGTCATATGTAATCCAGGAAAGTAAAATTAATGTTAAAGGCAGACAGCAGTTAAGTTACGGGACAATATTAATGTACATGTTACGTGGAATAAGAAAGAGGGCAGAAATAAAAAATATAGGAAATTTATAATAGTGTAAGTCATCATCATTATAATAATTATCATCATATTATCATCATTATCATCATCATTGTAGCAAATGTAATTTTTGCTGGGGAGGTTAAGATGTTATACTTAACAAGAAAGACAGTTGTGTCTGTGTTAACTGTGTGAGGTCAAGCACATGTAGGTCCCTGACTATAAAAGAATGATGATGATGATATTTTGATCAGGGAACCTAACGCTACCTCCCTAGATCTCACACAGTCAGTATTTTGATTCTAGTGGCTGGTGTATGATGTCTCTAGTGTCTAGGGGTGAAATGAAGATGATGGTACATCAACACAATACACTTTAACTCACTAAAAGAAAATGAATAAGACGGTGGTTAAAGTTTTCTTTTTAGAATTTGAATGTTTTTTTTTTCTTTATACAATTTAATCTGCCTGTCCCGCTAACTTCTTTTGGACAGGTCTTTGAAAATGAGGAAATATATTTACACATAATGCTGTAACTAAAAATATGGACTCTTGGTCCTATGAATATATTGTTAATATAGAGTTCCTGTAGGTGTATTCACAGACTAATACTTTAATAGTTGCTAGCGATTGCCATTTGTTATGAGGAGCTGTTGTTTTCATCAAGCCCCATATAATTCAATGTTATTTTGAAAGAAACTATTTTCTTAGGATGAAATGTCAGATGTCCCAGCTGATAACATGTCACCTGGGATTCTTCGTAGATCGAATATAAGTCAGTATCAATGTAGAGACAATGTAGATCAGCACCCACACGTAAGCTCCTTCAGGTTATCAGCTGACAGCTTAAACTTTATAATGGAGACTTTACACCCACTCATCAGGTTTCCTGTCACCGGATGGTAACAGGAAATAAAAACTCTGCAATAAAAAGACACCCTGGCCTTTTCAACCTGATCACAACTTCTTATCCCTATATATACATAGCGGTATGGGGTCAGCCTTTTGTGCATTCATGTGCATCAGCCCTAATTTATGACTCACACCCTTCTGTGACCACACCACAGGTCCCTATGGCAGATACGCCACTGTACTTTTACATAGTTTGCTTCAATGCAATAACGTGGAGTAACAACATCTCCTTTTATATGATTTTTTTTTTCTTTTCTTTTCTAACTTATAAACGCTCTAGGCATGTTGAAAAGTGTTCATAGAACACAGAGGCTTCCTAACATTGCCAATACAAAATATTATTACAAAATCATAATAATATGCAACAGTCAAATACAGTTCAATGTGAGGACTCAATAATGTTTGCTTCCGGCATGTCCTTCACTTTTCCACAGCAGTATCTGACTTTTTCAGTTTTAATCAAGCATGTAAATACATAAAGCATTCTTACCACTAGTTCAAAGAAATATGTCACAAATAACGTTGACTGGCAACGAATATGGCCTCAGTTTTGCTCTGCCCCGTCCAGATAGTGAATTAGTAGTTAATTTTACAAGTTATCACATCTGATCTCAACGTAGTTGTTTGAATAAAATTTTCTAGTCAAATGGCCACGAGACCACTATGCCTCTTGTCAATATCTATTAGAGCCGATTAATGAAAGCAGGCACTACTACAACTTTTGAATTTAGTTTGAAAAAACAAAACAATTCCAAACAAACTATGTGCCTCGTAGTCCATTGGTCAGTCTGTGTTAGTTATGCCAATAGAAAAAGATGTATAGTTGTAGTTACATTTTTCCTATCTCTCCCCTTTTACTCCTATACTCTTATACCAACTAATAGAATTTGAATTTCTACAATGCCTCTCTTTTTTTTTAAATTAGCGTCCCCAATAACGTTATGTGTAACGAGCAAGAACAACAGTCTGTCCGGTCAAGCGTTCATAGACATTTAGTATTTTCTCAATAACTTGGCTAATACTTGGACTACCATATTTTTAAAAAACATATTTTTGCTCAGGGGACTCTAAGCTATACTACCATATGATTTTTATGGTCAGTTTAGTATGGTTTAGATTTTCAATTTTGTCACTGTCAATCGTCAAATATAAATTTTACACAAGTCGGCCACCTTCCCCCCCCCCCCCCCCCTCCCCCCGGTCTCTAACATTTTCCTCACTTTTCAAATAAACCAACTAGTTTGAGTGACGTCAGAATATTACCGCTAGGAGGAAATGAAAAATTGTCTGTGTGTTTGCCTCTGCTGGCTTTGCCCACAGCTTGTATATATTAAAGAGACCGCGTGCAGAGCGAAGAGGGGTTTTTCAAAACTTTGGTAGTGTTTTGCGTTAATTATTACGATCGCCTCATTCTTACTACTGTGAAATGTCCGAATTATTACAAATGTTAGTGTTAAAGTTAATATATTACGTTAATTCAAACGCCAGTTTGGTCTCACAGTTCTGGCAAGTCGTTAATTACAAGCGTTTCCCCCGTTTCGTGCAGCAGATCGGCGAGATGTTAAAATGTTTATTCTACGTTTTCGAAACCGAAACTAAAGCGTGTTAGATTTTTACGGCGGGTCATTTTCTTAGCATTCCCACTGCACAAAAGTCATTGCCCTACTGGCGTTGAAGATGAAACCAGTCAGAAACCTGAGGGCTGGTGTATTTATTCATCATATGACTAAAATCTTACGGAAATAAGCGAGTATCTCACAGATTTCGCTACAATCATCACCATTATCATCATCATCATCATCATGTTCATCATCATTATCATCATAATCATCATCATCATCACCACCATCATCATCATTATCATCATCATAATTATCATCGTCATCATCGTTATCAACGTCATCATCACCATCATCATTAGCATCATCATTATCATCATCATTATCATCACTATCATCAACATCAGTATTATCATTAGCATCATCATCATCATCATCATCATCATTATGTTCATCATCATCATCATCATCGTTGTTATCATCATTATCATCGACATCACCATTCTTATCATCATTAGCATTATCATTATCATCATTATTATCATGTTCATCATCATCATGTTCATCATCACTGTCGTAAATTTTTAGATAGGTTAGAAGATATTTATGGCCCCGTCTGAGCAGAGGTGATAGTGGTAAATAGGTGAGAATAAAGGTGTAGAAATAGATTTCAAGAGTGAATAGTTAAGGAGAAAAGGTTGTCTCTGGACTGAATAGTTTCTCTAGTCCTGCCTATCTTCTTCTTCTTCTTCTTCCGTCCTTAGCCAAAGACCGACCAAGCAGTCAGAGGCCATCACGCCTTGTGGCGTCTTAAGGGCAACAGCAGATTGATTTTCTCTGTTGTAGTTTCCCATCACGCCTAGCGGCGTCTTTAGGGCAACAACAAATAGATCCATCTGCCGTTGTTTCCGTAATCGGTGTGACAAGCCAACGGGTGATCAGCCCATTGGGCTCCTGCCTATCTATACGACTATATTGTAGTGTAAGACACTCTTCCAACCCCTTATCTCTATAAAGATAAGTTTAACTAAACATATCCACACACATTTATGTGACAACAAGACACGCAAGACGTGAAAAACTATGGATAATTGGGTATGGGTCTGACCGACACACACATTTAAGTTCTTTTTGTTGTTTTTTTTATCATTAAACTTCTTACAACATCAAACATGTAGAGAAATCAATAAAAAATCATGGTTACAGATACATGAAAATAACCGAATAAGTGCCCTCCCTTTGTTGAGAAAAAGATCCCACAAGAAGTTAATAACCCAAAGGTCAAAGATAAGCACTAGATTACAGAATAGACTGCGAAGAACAAGTTCCCACTAAATTACTACTCCGTAAAGTACTCAGTTTAGCGAAATAAAAAAAGAAGTTAGTACAATGATTGTAACAAAGGAAAATATTTACTCTCTCTCTCTCTCTCTCTGTCTCTCACTTTGTCATCTGTGACCACAAACACTCTTGCTTACCTAATAATGGTGTATGTATCCCTCAAACAATTACAATAGTCCGAATCTATATTGTCAGGGGGGTTGCCCAAATCTGGCCCCAGTCCAGCCTTAGTATCGAAAAATAATTACAAGGTGAACGCCAAATTTTGGTGGTTTAAATTTTCCTGGATGAATCATGCGTCACCGCAAATAGTTACTGAAGCAAGACGTTCTCGGGACATTCACAGTTACAAAAGGAGAAAAGTAGTTCCTGTATTGTCTAGCCTCTGGTTGCTAAGACAAATGTTACAATATGTAAAACTGATAATGATGGTAAATCCTATCGGTTGACTCTTATGGTGAGTGTCGATTTTGAAACAGCGTAGTTTTCTGGATCACTCCGTTGCTACGGCTATCAAACGTCAGGAATATATGTTCTTTCGTGTGCCCAGTGAGCTGGAAAAAATTGATAAATAATTCTGGGTAATGTACCGTCTTACTGTTTATATTGGTCTCTCTCTGAATGAAGAAAGAGGACCGAACAGGTCCAAAAATCGAAGACCCAAAATAATAATAATGTTACTGGTAAAATTAGACCGCTAGCCGCTGGTTTTGATCAAGTGCTAGATAAGAAAGAAAAGAACATTAAAAAACTGCTACTATCCTATCCACCCGTAAGTTTTCCGCTATGGCATGTCGGGAACAAAGGGTATGTGCCCTCCCCCGTTATTGCCCGCGAGAAAATGCACAGCGCACAAAGTCAATTATTATTCAATTTATCCATACGCGCACTTTAACAAAAATCTTCTGTCACTACTAGCTATTTGTTGGCGTCTATTGTTTAGTCACATAACATTAACTCTAGTCACTTATTTAATTTCACACAATGAAACTTAATGCGAATTCTATTCGGTCACTGATCCGTCACACTTTGTGATCTCAGTCAGGTAAGCCGTCTTTTTTTGTGTAAGAAAAATGGGGTATTTGAAATTACATTACTCTGAACGACTGGCAAGAAATATCTATGCGTTAGGTTATTTCACTAGTTTTAAACGCTAGGGAATTATAGTGAATTAAAATGGTAAACCCAACACATTTTAACACTTAAACACAATTTCTATTACTACAAATCAGAAAATTAAATCCCCACGGGACAATTTAACACATTTAGCAAAGAAATGGTTCTAGTCCGTCGTGCTTAGATTATCCAAGAATTTCTGAACGGCTCTTAATAACTGAATTTGAGAGAGCGCGGTATATATGCAGCTCATGGTGTTATCATCACCAGAAGACGTTACAATTCACACCTTCTGTATAGTAAGAAATTCATGAACTGCGTTTCCCGGATCAAAGGTTTCTTCGTTCATTCTACTCAGCGATGCTGACCAACATCAAAAAACTTTGCCGTGCACGGCCTCTCTTAGATTACGTCCCCGTTCGCAGATCAAAAAGTCCGTTATTTTCTCCGCGCAACTGTCTAATGACTATAACTGGCAAATCAGCTCGCGTGAGAAACTCAAGTAAACGAATCAGGCTCGCTGCCTGTTATGCTGGTAGGTCACGGAAATTAGTAAATGTCTGTTTGTTTACATGTCAAGAAAAAAGAGCGCGAATTAGATATAAGTAATGCAGTCAGAAAATTGCGTGGTTTGGCTTAGCAAATGGTAAACACTAAATGGGAAAGCAAAGGCTGTCAGATTACTGTATCAATATTTACATTCACCACGTCACAATCACCATCATCATCATCATCATCATCATCATCATCATCATCATCATCATCATCATCATCATCATCATCATCATCATCATCATCATCATCATCATCATCACCACCACCACCACCACCACCACCACCACCACCATCATCATCATCATCATCATCATCATCATCATCTTCATCAACATCATCATTATTATTATTGTAATTATTATCATTATCATCATCTTCATCATTATTATCATCATCATTATCATCAACTTCATAATATTTCTCATTCTCAACATTATCATCATTATCACCATCATCGTCATCATCGTCATCATTATCATCATCATCAGTATCGTCATCATTATAAGCATCATAGTCATCATTATCATCATCATCATTATCATCACCATCATCATGATTGTCCTCATCATCATCAATATTATCATTATCATCATTTTTATCATTTTGTTTATCATCATCATTATCATTATCATCATCTTCATTCTTATCATCATCATTATCATTGTCACAGTAGAGATATTCGCCGAAATATATTTAGTTTGTTACTCTGTAGAATGGCAACAGCGTAGAATAGAAAACCCGTTTGGCGAGTCGGGCTAGAACGGAAGAGGATGTAGATTTTTTGGCGCGATTCAACCGAGGAGATGTCAGCGGTCCTGTACGGACGCTTGTGCCCTTTGTCAGCGCTTCTGCTGGGATTACACGAATGCCATTCTTGTTCATTGCTTGCCGATTGTTTCAGGTGTTCAGGATTATTGTTAGATTACTAGAAGGGTGATGTGATTTCTGGTGGTTCTTTCCTGGATATTATTTACGGTAGAATCTTGCAATTATGTATTGCCTTGTTTCAGTATTGGACATCGCCTGTAAGCGATAGTCATTCTGTAGTCGCTGGTTGGATTATGTCGGTGACTGTTTTGCTATTATGTTGAGCTGGTGATTTTGGCAAGTAGTTTGGCATTTTCATTACATTGTGTATTGCATTTCATGTGTATTGTTAGCCGTGTGTGGCTCATATGTGTGCACCGTACTTATTAAAGGGTTATTACCTGATTTAGGTGTTATTGGATTATTCATGTCAGCTACTGTGTAATGTGGTCATACCTTTGAGACAGCGAGCGAAGTGTATAGTGTGAGTGTGCCTTAAATCCATAGTACCAGTAGAGGGGTTTGTTCACACAGCACAAGTAGCCCGGTGTGCTCTGTGTGTGTGCTGTGTACCATTAGATACATATAACCTATTCTGACATCTGGGGTAACTCGTCGTGTTTAGGCGTGGAGCCTGTATGATTTAATAGTTTAGTTCCCAGCTAGCTAGCAGTATTGTTTCATTTTATTTGATAGTACAGCCTTAGAGCCTGCATTGGTGTTGATCAGGCCATTATGGTGCACACAGTATTCTAGAAGGTGGTAGGCCATTGTGTTGGCGCCTTCATATTTTTTCGCCAACTCACAGGAGTGAGTTGTTTTCGTCCGTCCAGTGAAAGGTTAGTGTGTGTATCGGTCTGTTAGTGTCTTGTTTACGGTCGTGTGACCTGACCTCGTTTACGGGCTCTGACCTATTTTCAGCGTCCAGTAATGGCTACGTGTCAGTTGATTTTTGCAGTCTATTGTCGATGAAATATTGTACTGTTCAGTTCCAAGTTCTTTGTTATGGTATCTTGGCAGGTGTAAGTAAGAGTGTCAAAGTATTAGACTAGAGGTACAGGGTGCGTCAGACGGGTCAGTTTGACACATCTCTGAGTCATTTTGGTGGTTGGCGACAGTGATCCAGGTAGAGCAGCGGAGCTTGGGGTGTGAGTACCATTTAGCTAATTTGGCCCAGACGGTATATGGAGATGTCAGATGGGAGATAGCTTGGTCAACCTCGGTATAGGGTGGTAGGAGATGATTGTTAGGATTTTATAGTTGATAAGAGGTTGTTTAGTGTGGTTGGTACCCATGGTCATCGTGTGGGACTGCTGGTCTTGTTTCTGCTACTAAGATGTGCCCACCCAGGGGTGAAAGTCTCAGACGTCTTTCCTAAGCCGACGCCAGTGACGTTGCCCGACAACGCAGAAGTGCCTGACCAGGGGCGAATTCTTTTGTGTTTTGTGCCCTGCCGTCCTACCGGGCGGGTCCAGTAGATGTTACCGTGTAAGCTGCTGTGATCCAGGAAGTGTGGTTACTATGTGATTAACTTTTGCTATGACACATATATAGAACAGTGCCAAGGAACTTACTCATGTTTCTTTTCGACGTATAGACGGTTGATAGTAGCTGTACAGCTGATCCTTACAGAAGTAGACTGTGCAGTGTGTTTTATGAACAGTTCTGTGTGAGCACCGTAGATAACAGTATATTCATCGAGAAAAGTATTTGACACTCAGACTTGCATAGTAAACTGTTTCCTGGACTGAGTTTCTTGTGGATTTTACGTTGTCCAGTGTGGAGTTTCGTTTGTTCTGTGATCATCAGTCATCGTCAGTGCTGAAGATTCTCCATACTCAAGCGCCGTTGGAGCTTTAGATAAGTTATTGTTTGTCTGCTTTTGTATAATATATTATATTGATATTTTCTTGTTTTTTTCAGTGAATGTAATTTTCTTGTCTTACCTTCTATCTGTTATTAGTATCATTTAGCTTAATCTGTATTCTAATATAGTGCTGATTCTTTACTTACTTCTTGGCTTGTTATTGTTTTCTTTCCTTTTGTATTGTCTTTTCCTTATTGTACGAGTAGGACTTAGTCTGTATGTAAGTATGTTAATTGTTAGTTAAAGCTGATCTTGCTGTGTTTTCTTTGTAGTCAGGAAATAGTTACATTGTATATTTTGGATCCATTATAATATAATTTTACTGATACTTTACTTAGTTTCTTTTCACTGAAGTGAAGAAAGTGCTTGGTGGAAGAGATAGCTTCCAGCACCTCATTGTTGAGTGTGGTTTTCGTGGAGTCTTTGGTGTTATAGTGTGTTCAAGGGAGGTAGGGTGGTGAGCCTAATCCATTCTTGGCTTTTCGTGAGAAAAGATTGGATTAGACCGATTTTTTAGGGTGTGGCTGTGTTTGTTTGGTGGTGGAGTAAGCAGACGGGATTTCCTGCGACTGCCCTGCTTAACATTCCAAGCCCTGTTGTGTTAGGTGTAGTCGTGTAGTGTGCATTTATTTTGTCGTGTACATTCATTACTTCTTTTGTTGTGATTAAGTGGTGTTTTCTCTTGTTCCATTTTGCTATCTTGTAAATACGTTTACAGGTATCCCTTGTTTTCTTCGTGTGCAGTCACGCATTGTACATATTATTTTACTTCTTCTCTTCCTGTTCTATCATCTTGTTCCTCGTGACTGGAATTTTGTTTTCGTAATGTGATGTATATGTTTATTTCATCTGTGTAGTGCTCATTTTGCAATTGTAGTACTTGCATGACTTAGATTATTGAGATTAGTAGTAAGTGAAGTACTATCTGAGTATAGCACCAGTGTGGGTGCCAGTAACAGACTTTGAAGTAAAACCTGATTTTTTGAATAAGTTGATATAGTGGTGTCAAGGTATCAGAAAGTCTCATCAGTTGTTATTATACAACTGTCGACTATTGTAAGTTTGTTGAGGATATCATAGAGACTAAGTGGTCAGAAAGACCAAATTTTCAAAGGTGTTGAGACTGTAGCCAAGTGGCACAGCAAGACTTTATTTATACTATAAGAGATAAAGGTTTATGATGTGTATACAGTGAGAGGTGAGGTGTTATATACTTTCATACATAAATATATATGTGTATATTGGAGTAGTGATAGCAATATTTATTGGTGATTACTGCATATTTTGTAAGCAGAAATTATCTGCTGATTTAAGTGAAATATATACGACTGAGTAGTTGTATAGCAAAATCTATAGCCAGATATAATAGTGAGCA
The DNA here is from genome assembly GCA_024509875.1 of Oreohelix idahoensis. Classification (NCBI taxonomy): domain Eukaryota; kingdom Metazoa; phylum Mollusca; class Gastropoda; order Stylommatophora; family Oreohelicidae; genus Oreohelix; species Oreohelix idahoensis. The sequence continues at coordinate 140,462 of JAMPIV010014846.1, read as the reverse complement.
TTCTATGTGTACACCATAGACCTGCAGGCTTTCATTCAGATTGGGAAAGAATGTGGGTACACCCAGAAAGAACTCATGGATTTTGCTGAAGCAAAATTTTACACAGCGGAGAATCAAAAAAGCTTTGAAAGAGAAGAAAGAGAAGGAGAGAATTGAGAAACAGAATGCTCTAAGAGATGCTCGAGCTGAAGAGCTAGAGATAAAAAGAAAAGAATTCGAATTACAGGAAAGGTAGATGAAAGAAGATAAAGAGTTACAAGAAAGGAAGATGAAAGAAGAAAGTGAGTGGAAACAGAGAGATATCGAGTTGCAAGAAAAGTTGAGAGAAGAGAGAGAATAGCAAAAAAAGAAGATGAGAGAAGAGAGAGAATTGCAAGAAAAGATGATGAGAGAAGATAGAGAGTTACAGTTGGAGAAGGAGAGAATGAGAATAGCTCTGGAAGAGAAAATGATGGAGAAGGAAATACAATTGAAGAAGTTAGAAGTAGGTGCGAGTTGTCAGAACTCAACTTCTGGTGGGGCTCATCGTCCTTTTAGGCTGCGTCTACCAAATTTCAATGATAACATTGATAGTTTAGATTTCTTCCTTGAAAGATTTGAAGCCGAATGTGTGGCCTATAAGGCTTATAGGGATCAGTGGCCATCTCTTTTATCGACATTACTAGTGGGGCCCGTGATGGAGACTTTTTATATCCTCCCTTTAGAGGATAGGGCCGATTACGACAAAGTGAAGGAGAGATTGCTCCGGAAGTTCCGTCTGACTGCTGACGGCTACCGGACGCGTTTTAAAAACGCGATGCCTAGTGCAGACCAAGACTTCGAGGATTTTATCTCGAAAATCAAACTTCTGCTGAATAGATGGATTGATATGGAGGGGATAACAAAGGACTTTAATGGCTTGCTAGATTTGGTGCTACGGGACAAAGTTTTGTCCTCGTGTTCCAGTGAGTTGGTTGCGTATTTTCAGGAACGCCAACCAAAGGACATTGAGTCCATGGCCAAATTGGGGCACCATTATGTCCTTGCCCATCCGGGCAAACATTCCTGTCCCATCAGCGCTCACCAAAATGGCAGACAACTGGCTGTCGAACATAAATGATGTAAAATTATGTGGTGCGGTTTTTGTCGACTTCAAGAAAGCATTTGACATGATTGACCACACTATCTTGGTTCAAAAGTTGGAAACCCTCAGAATAGGCTCTAATCCACTAAACATCATCAAATCATTCCTGGCAGATCGACAACAGTTAGTGCTTCACAAATTGGGGCACCATTATGTCCTTGCCCATCCGGGCAAACATTCCTGTACCATCAGCGCTCACCAAAATGGCAGACAACTGGCTGTCGAACATAAATGATGGAAAATTATGTGGTGCGGTTTTTGTCGACTTCAAGAAAGCATTTGACATGATTGACCACACTATCTTGGTTCAAAAGTTGGAAACCCTCAGAAGACTTAGTTGCCAGTGTCGGCAAAATTCAGCGCCATCCTTGGAGAAATCAGTCAGACAGAGGCCAAGATCAGAAGTATGACAGGCCCTCCAGTCCCTACCAGCCGCGTAGAGGTAGCTATGAGAATTTTCGTTCTCATAGGAATGGTCGGCCGAGGTGGCAGAGCCGACAATATGATAGTTATAGCAATAGAGGGGAGCGCCAAACGCGAAAGCTGGTACGCTTCGAGGACTCTCGAGACGAAGACCGGTTTTGGTATAAAACCAAACATTCCAAGCAGAGGAGTGGTTCCTCAGAGAGTCGATCTTCCGACTCGGATGCGGGGTCTTCTTCATCGAAAGGCTCCAGCAAGGGTGCACGTGATGAGAAGAAGAAACAGCGCATGTGTTCTAGTTAAGGTTACAAGAATCATTGCGCTGACAGGTGTCCCACCCCAATAGAACACGCGAATTCCGCGTTTGTGTTGGACACAATTAATAGTGAGGACTGTGCAGGGTGTCGCCCTCTGTTCCACGCAAACGAGAGGGTAGTGCTTCAATGCGGGCATGCGGCACCATGTCTGTCAGCAGTCCATGAGACGGGCAAGATGATCCTCCACGAAGGCAAGGTGGAGAATAGACCAGTCCGGGTGTTGAGGGACACCGGTGCACCACAATTGGGGTGCGTCGATCGTGCATCGACGACCCCTGCCTTACAGGCAAAACGGTAAAGTGCACCAGATTCGGGGGCAAAGTGGAGTCTTACCCCCAGGCGAGTATTAAGGTGGACATTCCGTTCCTCTCGGGTAGAGTGAACGCGTTCGTTCTTGAGGACCCGATTGCCGATTTAATTGTCGGCAATGTACAGGGAGTGCACAAGGCCATGGGTGACATGAGTAAGAGCAGTAGGAACGTATACGAGAGTCCGAAAGCTAGTGATCGCAAAGTTTGGGTGCGTAACGTTCCCTTGAGTGCGAGTTGGCGCTCACTCAGAAGGGTGTTTGATTAGGTCGCGCCGGTTAGATTTGTAGAGGTACTGTCGTTGCGCGACAATACCAAAATGGCGCGGGTGACTTTTGCGAATAGTCGGGGTGCGCGTAAGGCAGTTACGCTGAAGCATATGTGTTTTTTTTGTTTTTGTTTTTTTTTCAAATTTCCTCGCATGAGGTTGCATATTTTTTCCTCGCATGAGGTTGCATTGGCCCCGCCCCGCCCCAAACCCGGCCCTGGTCAAGACCACATGTCCCAACACAAGAAGACCCAATGACAACATGTGTCATTGTAGTGGTCTTCTGTGTTCTCACACAAAGGACCTAATGACATGAATGTCCTACTGGTCCCTGTGTCTAGACTTTTTTTTTCCTCGCATGAGGTCGCACATTTTTTTCTCGCATGAGGTCGCATTGGCACCCACCCCAAACCCGGCTCTGGTCAAGACCACATGTCCCAACACAAGAAGACCCAATGACAAACTGTGTCACTGTAGTGATCCTCTGTGTTCTCACACAAGGGACCTAGTGACACATGAATGTCTTTTTTTTTTCCCCTCGCTTGAGGTCGCATATTTTTTTCCTCGCATGAGGTCGCATTATCCCCGTCCAAACCCGGCCCTGGTCAAGACCACATGTCCCAACACAAGAAGACCCAATGACAAACTGTGCCACTGTAGTGATCCTCTGTGTTCTCACACAAGGGACCTAATGACACATGAATGTCACTGTACCGGTCCCTGTGTCTAGACACATGATCCTAGCCAAAGGCCAGATATTAGGGCTTTGGGTTTCACAGCGTTATTTGCGCTGTACATAAGGTTCACATAAACAGTAATTTGGTGTGGATGAAATAAAAGAGTAATGGAAAATGGGTTAGAAAATATAAATAATCTAAGAAACGGGCTATTTGTCTTAAAGATGGGAGATAAAAGGTTGTACACCTGTGCTTAGAGGGCAAGGGAGAGAACCCTTTAATTCCAAGTCATTGAAAGTAAGGCTGATTTACACTTAGATGGTTTCTATGAGTACGCAGTTATGGTGTAGAGAATTTGCATATCATGAGTGTTCTAATAAGCCTTAAGTAAGGGAATGTAACATTAAAGCAAAAACCTCAAAGGGAGACTACAATTAATTAGCGCCCCTTGCAGATTAAGTGAGCAGAGAGAAAAACTAACGCACGAGAAAAATGAGCAAGGCGTAAACAGTATGGAACAAAAGCTCACTGAGTTGTTTACATAGGAGAGGAGCGTGAGTTTTGTGATCGGTGAGTTGGAAGCGATGGACCAATCGTATTGACTGGAAAACAAAAACGGATGACGGGATGATGATTTGAAGGACAAAAGAAATTAGTCCTGGCCGAGAAGTTAACGAGGCAAGTCGTGTGTTGCCAGGCTCTCAAGAAATGAAACAGTGAAACCTGTGGGTGACAGGAGTTTTCACAGATGAAGTAGCTAGATTTAGCATGATTAGCGGTAGCAATTCTGTAAACTAGCATAAATTGTGTTCATTGAATTGTGTTAAACGTAAGATTAGCACATAGGGGTGATTTAGTAGAAAATGTGATAGGTACTTGGATTCATTTTGACACGGTAAGAAAGACTCTTGCTATTTTTATAGACTTTCAGTCAACTTATAACCAGAGGTTAATGATGCTCATGTTTAAAGGGGAGTACCACAAGAACTAACATTGAAACAAGTACGACTGAAGAAGGTATAAAGTGGATAACATAACTTTTTATTAGCTGATAGCCAGGATGGGCTGTTGTATAAAAAGGAAGAGGTATTGTCATTAGACAAGAATAAATGAACAAGGGTTCTGCAACGCGGACATCCTTGAGATAAGACATGCTCTCTCTCATTGAACAGTAAATCAGAGGAAAGAAGAGATAATGGTGAATTTGATAACTATGAGACAACTCAGGTGCTCTCTCATTTGACAGTAAGTATGAGGACGCCACAACAGCTGTACCTGACATGATTTGATTTTATATATGAACCATGTATAGATATTGATGTAATTTTTATGAGTTAGGCCTGACAGGGCAGATACAAGAGATAAGGTGGAGAAATAAAGAAAAGAGAATAAATTGTGGGTAGATCACCTACGCATAAGTAAGAGTCTGCAGGAGAGGCAATAAATATACCATTTGGAACAAGTTGAATTAAGGGCTGGATAAATGAACATGAAATGGAGTTTTGAACCATACTCCTTATTGGAAAATGTCGGAACTTTAATTTTGTAAATAAATTTGTTATAAAGTTGAACCTACCACACAAGTTGACTTGATTTATAGAAGGTTATGGAGTGGGTGTAAGAAATAAGGAGTAATAGCACAACAAAAATTAATATCATGGTACGCCACAATACGATCTAGTCGCTACACAACAACAAGGAGGGAAGAACGTGACCTGGGTTGATAAAGGAACCAAACCATAACTCATCCAAGAATCATCACCTCTGGCGGTAAGGGCCAGTAAAGAGATAACCTTACGTGGAAGATAAAGTCAAGTATAAAGTCAAAGATAAAGTCAAAGATAAAGTCAAAGATAAAGTCAAAGATAAAGTCAAAGATAAAGTCAAAGATAAAGTCAAAGATAAAGTCTGCCAGTTCGAACGAACGAACTTTATTTTCGAAGGGTAAAGAATTGGGCGCGCAGGCCCGTCTAACATTCTGCCCTTCCACTCTCATTAATCTTGCATACTATATCCTTTCATTCCCACATGATGCTTTAAGCATTAATTTAAAGGCATGCAACATTATAAAGTTACCATAACAGCATTCATTTACAGTATGCAATCATAATAAAAAAAATGAGTAGGTTTTTTTTTTTTTTTTTTTTGAAACAAACAAGCTAGTAAATGGGGGAAAAAAGTAATAATAAAATAAAATAAATAAAACAATAAATAAAAATAAATAAATTCTGTATACCGACACTCACTCATGTGGTCAATCCGTCTACAATTAATCTGTATTTTTGGTATGCGGGTACATTCTCACGACTCACATTTCTAAAGTACAGTATTATGTGGGTACATTCACACATACATTACATTATATAATAATATTTTAAAGTGAATATAATAATGATATTACATGGATATAAAACAAATTATTCACACACAAAAATGAGCGGAAGAGGAAAAGAAATGTTGACCTATGGATGAGATGTTGACAGGCAAATACTGTTTCTATGGGGGTAGATAATCAGTGTTGAGGAAGTGTTTGAAAAGTGCTTTGTTAAAAGAATATTGTGTAGGTAGGCTTTTTAGGTGGTGTGGAAGGCTGTTCCATAAGTAGGCACCAGAGTAGACTAGACTCTTTTTGAACAGGTCGATCCTAGGTTTGGGCAGACGTAACTGATGTAATCGTTGTCCCTCCCTTCTACTGGTTTGAAACAATGATCTTAGGTACGACGGGGCATTGTTAGATAGAATTGTGTGAGTCAGCTTGGCTTTGTTTCAGAGAAGACGTTTTTTTAGCGACAGTATTGTGGGTTCTTTTCCTGTCCTTGTGTGTGGTGTCGTGCGATTATCGGTGATCAGACGCACTGCTCTCTTTTGCAGAGAGTGCAGTCTCTTCGAGGTGGAAGCAGGGCAACAATCCCATAGTGTAGAGCAGTAATCTAGATGTGTCTGTATATGTGAGGTGTAGAACAATAGTCTAGTGTCTGCGTCTAAGAAGTGTTTTATTTTGGCTAGCTGGTACGTCTTTTGTGCTATGTGTTTGGTTAAATTCCGTACATGGGAGTTCCACGTTAAGTGCTGGTCAATCGTGATCCCCAGAACTTTGTGTTCTGTTACATGTTCAATTTGTATTGATTCCGCGTGTAGCTGTAGCGATCTTTTGGTGCAGCTTAGGAGTTTCTGTCTGGTGGTAATCAACATAGATTTCGTTTTTGTTGTGTTTACTGGCATACGATTCATATTACTCCATTTTGTTAGATTGTCTACATCGCTTTGAAGAGTCATTTCAAGTGCCACGCAGTCATTGTCACTAGTGTAGATAGTACAATCATCTGCAAAGAGGTCACAAGTTGAATATTTTAGATGTGGTGGCAGGTCGTTGATGAACATTGCGAAGAGTAGGGGCCCAAGAATAGAGCCCTGCGGTACTCCTGTAACTACCTTCGAGAAATCTGATGCCGAGTTGTTGTGAAGCACTAACTGTTGTCGATCTGCCAGGAATGATTTGATGATGTTTAGTGGATTAGAGCCTATTCTGAGGGTTTCCAACTTTTGAACCAAGATAGTGTGGTCAATCATGTCAAATGCTTTCTTGAAGTCGACAAAAACCGCACCACATAATTTTCCATCATTTATGTTCGACAGCCAGTTGTCTGCCATTTTGGTGAGCGCTGATGGGACAGGAATGTTAGGGTCTGAAACCTGACTGGCTATCAATGAGCAGTTTGTTTGTTGTTAAGTGTTGAAATGTGGTGTTGTAAATGTGTTTCTCTAGTGGTTTTGAAAGAGATGATAGAAGGGATATTGGTCTGTAGCTGTTGGGATCGCTATGTGAGCCAGATTTATAGAGGGGGTACACTTTGGTAGATTTAAATGCTGTGGGGAAGTAGTAATGTGCAATACATTGGTTGTATACATAGGTTAAGGAGTCGCAAATGATGGGCGCAGCGTAACGTAGAATCTTATTGCTGATACCATCAAGCCCAGATGAATTGTTGTTTTTTAATGCCAAGATATATTTGAGAACTTCATGTACTGTTAGAAAAGGAATATTTCTTAGATCTGTTGTGGTGTGTTCAGTGTTGCAGAAGGCTGTCAATTTACTAATATCGCAGTCCATTGGCTTTAGTGTCGACTTGAGAAGGCTAATTTCTGTTTTGAAGTGGTTGCTAAAATGAGTTGCCGTGAGGGAGCAGCTTTTTGGTAAAAAGTTTAGTGACTTTGATTTGTATGTTAGTGTTCTAATGGCTGCCCAGACTTCTTTGCTGTTTGCTTTGTCTTGAATCATCTTTCTGAAATGTAGTTTCTTTTCCGGACGAATGAGGTATTGTACTTTGTTTCTAAGCATCCGATACCTGCTGAAATCTTTGAGCTTATGTGCTTCGTCCCGCTCTCTCATTGTTGATAGTATTTCGTTGGTTATCCATGGGGTCTTTCTGATGTTTTTGACCCGAACCTGCTTTATAGGAACATGTTTGTCGAATACGTTGTTGAAAGTTTGTGTCCAGTATGTTATGGCTTCTTCTGGATGCGGAAGTTGGTACACGTATGAGAGAGGGGATATTTGTAGGTCTTGTAGGAATAATTGAATGTTAAAGTTTTTGAAATTCCTGTAATGGACTGTGATGTGTTCCGTTTTAGGTACTTTAAACCCCTTTTTCGTCCAGGTACAGCAAATAGGATAGTGGTCACTTAATGATGTCTGTGGGACTGTGCATTCTATAATGTTTTCTGGGCAGGTCGTATAGATATGATCAATTAGTGTAGATGATGAGTCTGTTACTCTCGTGGGTTGATTGATTAACTGTATGAGGTTGTATGAGATGGTGATATCATTCCGCGTGTTGTTCGGTTTATGAAGGTCAATATTGAAATCCCCCAGTAGAATAATTTCCTTCGAAGAAGCCCAAACGTTGTCCATCATTCGTGAGAATGTGTCAAACCATACAGTAGAAGAGCTAGGGTTTCGGTACAGGTAACCAATTAAAACGGGGGTCAGGTTGGGGAGTTTTATTTCCAGCCATAAACATTCAATGCCAGTATGTTCTAGATCATCACGGCGTCTGTACTGAAGAGATGTTGAGATGTATATGACTAGCCCGGTTTCATGTTGTCTGTTAGGATCCCTGCGAATGGTGGTGAATCCATTAATCCTAATTTCGTCATCTGTAATGTTGTCATTGAGACGGGTTTCAGAAAAACCAAATATGTGGAAGTTTTGTTGGAGGGAGGTGGAGACTTCAGAAAGCTTACCTAGCAGGTGGTAAATGTTTAAATGGCCAATTTTAAGCCCTGATAGTTTAAGCCATGAATTAGTGGTATTGCCTATATTTTGATTAGAGTTTTTGCACTCGGACATGATAATAGTCAATAGGACAGAAATAATGAGGGGAGTAGGAATGAGTAAGAAGCAATAAAATTGGTACACAATGGTTTATACAAAATTGTAGACAAGTAATAAAATATACACTGCTAGAGTCCGTGGACACTGTTTACAGTATCTTAATCTCTGCAAAAAGTGTGGTTTTTATCTTAAAATACAGTCTGTTCCGAACAAAAAGGAATATTTTTACTTCAACCACAGTCAATGTAGAGAATTAATCCTTCCGGGACAGTTAAAGGTCCACGCTGTGACTTAGTTAGTTAGTTTTGTGAGGATTTCCTAATTTTCCTCAATATGAAAAAAAAAACGAAGGTGCAGATGTATAAAAGATGTAAAAGAGATGTAAAAGAGAATGGTGAGCGTAGGAATGAGAGGAATAAGCACAGAGATAATAATAAGAAGAAAACAATAGTATTAATATGATAGAGTTATTACTAAATCGGAAACAAATTTAGATACGCCCTGCTCTGACGAACAGAAAGAAATGTTTAAACAGACAATGTAATAAAAAAAATAAAAAAATTATTAACATACAAAAGTGACAGTTAAAAGTTCTACGCTGATACTCAGCTATGTCTTTTATCTCAGGACAAAGGTCACTAAAGTGCTTCCGAAGAGAACGCGTCAGGTCGAATGTTACACTGCAAACTTGTTTTAAAAAAAAAACAGTTTTAAGTTGCTTGGTTTTAATCTTGTTCTGTAGAGCGGTATATAGACATCTGAAGAGCCTGCATTAATATCTCTGGACTATATTGAGTCAGTTGCCGTAAAACGGATGAACTGTGAGAATTCCGTTCTGTGCGGGTGGAGACGGGGTGAGAAAACTCCCATTTTCTTGCTGTAGTTCCTGCGTTGCGATTAAGTGAATGGGTGTTACTTGTAGTCCAATCTGTCCATCTGTCCAGTGGTGTCTGTTGTGCAGTTAGCAGCTGGCTGGACTGTTGTGTGGGTAGTGGCGGATACATTTGATCATAAAGGTTAGCGTGGGAGGTGGGCTTAAATGTAGCTTTTCTAGATACTTGCTTGTCAGCTGAGGACGGTGATTGATGGTTATGAGCTGTTGTGCCTGGGTTTACTAAGTTAAGTGTATAATTTGTGTCCCTGGTGAATGAATGTGTGTGTTTCTGGTGTGTCCTCTGAGGAAACTTTAAATTTTTGGCTAGGTAGCTGGTCCCTAGTTTAGAAGTGTGCACCTGATCTCTGTATAGCAGTTTTTTTGGCGCACCTGACTTAGATGTGAAAAAGGGTGTGTTGTTTATGAAAGACGTGTTATGTTTTGAACAAAAAGTGTAAAGCACCTTGTTGTTGATATCCACAGTTTGGCGTGCTTTACCATAGCTGGGTGGAATAATTGACGAAATATATGTGGATGTGTTGGGAAATTTTTGTTTTATGGTGTCAATCATTCTGGAGATGTCTGATAGGTTAAGAGTGTGTCCATTTGTGCTGTCGTTTATCCCTACGTGTATTGTTGTTTTCTTTATGTTGGTGTTTGTGTTGAGACGGCTTATTTCATTGATAACTCCTACTATTCCGGCTCCAGGTAATGGTATAACAGTGACTAGTTCCCCTGGTGTTGTTGACATTCGATCGCTGTGAATGCCATTTAGCAATGAGTCTCCTATAATAATGTTGGTTGTGTTCGAGTAGACTACGACTAGGCCTGCCTCTGTCACCTAGTTATTTAAAGAAGTCCCAGCACTGTCACATGGTAGGACTAATTGGCGCCGTGACCTCTCCTCCTACAGCAACAGCATGGCTACATCACAAGGAGAAATGCATTATAACAACAGCAGCAACAACAACAACAGTCCATATTTGTTTCACTACCTCTAGACCAAGAATCATAGAGAACAGAAAGAAAATTGTTTCAAGAGGGAATACATATGAAATAATTGTAAAAGAGATTTCTACACGATAGAGATAGCAGCATAAATAGTTGAGTTGAAGAGACATTGAAACATGGAGAAGTGTTCGACAACCATAGAGAACAGAAAGAAGAGAATAGCAATGAGAGACTTCGCTTCAGAGTTAAAGCGCTGTAGAAGTTACGCAGTCGATTTCCCTTGCATAAGAATAGTAGACGGATTGGTTGCAAAAATCTATAAGATAGAAATAAAGGATATTGTTGAAATTAAACTACAACCATTGACAGTGAAAGAAGGGAGACCAAAATTAAATTTGAAAAAATGAACTGAACCTAGAGTTACTAAAATGGAACCTCAAACAAAGAATGTCGCAGTGCAAACAGATGACAGGTGTAAGAAGAGTCTAATCCTAGTCAGGGTAAAGTCAAGACAAGTTAGAGATGACTTACCTGATTTGTGCAGTGTTAAAATGGTCGATAATATAGAAAAGCTGACATCTGAAGAAAGAGATGTGAAGAATGACAGCGAAAACATGAAGCCATGTACATTCTTGTCGATGCTATGTAAGTCAAGCACAGAAATGTAAGAGATATAAACAGTGCGGAAAAGTCCATCAAACAATTGCTAATATTTCAGAGCTAGAGACTGTTGATGGTATGCTGAACAGTCTAGTGTCAAAAGGAATAGGTGTTCTAGAAGACATAAAGACATTACTTATGACCCAGATGGGAAAGTCAAGTCAAAGTAACAAGAATATTATTGATAACGTACAACAAAGTAACATTCAAGATAAATTACAAGATGAGAAACAAGAAGCTGTCACATGCAAAAATCCAGAAAGAACTGAGCTGAATGTGCAAAATCATGTACCGGCTCCAGAGTTGAGCGACGTTCCCTTAGATAGTGGATATTCAAGAAATAACAGCCTTAATCCACAAAAGAGTCAGGAGCAGCTGAAGCAAGTTACAGCATCAGCACAGATAGATTCAGCAACACAAACAGACAATAGAGTTGCGGTTTCAGCAGCACAAACAGATGTCGACCTTAACACTGACACATCATGCAGGCGTATAAGAACCGCAGTAAGAAGGAATTCTATCAAAACAGGTCCACAAGAAGTACAAGACATAGACACATCTTATAGGCGTACAAGAACAGCACATTGTCCCTATGACGACACAACACTTAGAGAGCGGGAAGTGGAGAAGAGAGTACAGAGGTCGTCGTCTTCAGACGATTCGGTGGTTTATAGAGAGCGTCTAGCAAAGCTGAGACATGTAGAAGAGGTCAGACGGAGGAGGAAGAATAAAGTAAGAAATACTGGTGCAGCGGGAAGTAGGAAAGATATAGCTGCACTGTGCGAATTTTTTGACAGAAAATTTGAGGAGCTGAGAATGGGCAATGAAGATAGGAGAAATACGGATCGAAGAGAATACCGATCCAAGAGCCGAGATAGGCTGAGAAAAAGAAGTGATGATAGGAGAGACACGGATCAACGGGAGTACCGATCCAAGAGCCGAGAGGCTAGAAAGGAAGAGAGAAAAAGGAGTATTAATAGGAGAGATACTAGGAGTATAAGTAGAGGTCAAGGTAGCGACCAATTAAAGAGTACGGAACCTGAGAGGAACTCAGGGAGTGCGCGAAGGGAAGAAATGGAAGATAGAGAGAAACCGAAGCAAACGGTTGACGAAGTAAGAAGTAAGGAGGTTGAGAGAAACTCGAGAGATATACGAGATGCAGAGGTAGAGAGGAAGCAAAAAGTTAACGAAGTCAGAGGAGTGGGGGAGACTCAAGATATGGATAAACTGATAGCGTTAGAGGCGCTTAAAAGTAGAGAGGCCATGATGATGAAGTTAATAGATATGGTGAATAAGTAAGGAGAATGGGAGAGAGTAGCAGGAGGCTATTGAGGAGAGGCATAGCATATTAAGATACATAACAAGATGGCGGCGGTAGCTGAGCCTTGAGAAGGCTAAGTATAATTGGTCTGTACCGCACACACAAGAGAGAACTGAGTACACCTGACCAATAGGGTGCTGCCGTAGAGGAGATGAGTGAAGTTGATGTAAGAAGTACATTAGAGGCCATGGTAGTATGGCGGAAATTATGTGAAAAGTCGTGGTGACGACGGCAGAAATAGTGGAAACTGAGATTTTTTATGAAGCCGCAGAGGAAGACAGCTTCTGATTGATGTGATGCAAGAAGAGTATGGGGAAGACAGTCAAGAAGACACAGAGAGCCTTACAGAAGAAATAAAGAAGCAAGAATCACATGAGAGTCTAGCCGCACTACACAAAGACAACACATCAGTGTTTGCAATGTTATTCACATGGTCACAACCATTATTCCCTACCCCTTCGTCAGCCCCAACATACTCCCTGCGACCCCCGTCGCAACCCCAGTGATAATGTGAAGCGAACATGTGATGACAGAAAATAATCTCTTACAGCCTCACACGAAGCAACATAATTCAGCAGAATCGGAGCATTACAGAAGAAAACTTGAAGTGACAACTACAACTACCAGCCACAACTACAACCACCAGTCTAAACACTACGGTTAGGATGATTGAAGATGAGATACCTTTACGAGCACTGAGGAATAATAAAACCTATCAGAATCAAAGCCCTACAGCACAGCATACTAACATTCGCAAGAATATTGTTGACAAATCGGTAGCGCCGGTATAACCAGAACTTGGCAACAGAAAGCGAAGAAAAGGACACCGAACGTATGGACGACTCTACCAACACCAAATTCTAAAGAAAACATCGTCAGGAATACAAACCATTGTCTGGTTGATAACAACATACAAATATTCGTTCGTCCTCTTCCTCCTGCAGAGCGACTATAAACACCCTACAACTGATACCAACTTTATCACAGTACGACAGTCGTCTCTCCAGTGGAGAAATTTACACTATTAGAGCTTGTAAAAGAGATCTCCAAAATTCGTACAAGCAGTGTAATCGCCGTAAAGTACTCACCCAGCAATAGTACTAATTCGCAGCACTCACCCAGCTATGGTGCTTAAATAAGGTACCTCAATCAACGGTAACCAACGGTTAGTTAGATAATTAGATCTTTCAGTGGTTAACATAGTGGTTATTGATATTTCGGAGCACACTTAGACATTTACACTATACATTAACCTGGTGAACAGACAGGGTAGATGTGACGGGTCGGTGGTGGTGGTGTGGTTGGTTTTGCGGTTCCTTCGTTATGGTATTATTATTGAATAATAAAGTCACTCTGTAGACATAGCAATGTTGGTTAGACTGGTTAGCTCTGGGCATCAGAACATCCCTTCGACGTTCTGATTTGCATAGTCTATAGTATTTGATTTCCCTTGTGGGAGAGTTATCGTGCTGACAAAGGTAAACACCAACAGTTGTAGAACCGAACCCGAAACGTAAATAAAGGATCAAGCCTTCTGCTTCGAGTCCACATGTATTAAGATTCATACAAAACGATAATCGACATTCACAAAAGGTTTCATGTACAATTCAGCGTAACACTTGAATTCCAAATAATATCAGTATGTATCCGTCCGTGTCAAAACAATGTGTCAGAAGAACATCGTGTCTATATACGTGCGCTGTTATAGTCAACAGCCAGAAATGAGCACATGAGTTCTTGACATCTACAAATTGAATCATAATACGATTCTTCTTCCATTATTAGTTTAATTTAATTAATCTCATGCTTAGATTAATTTCCGAACTGACCCTGAAGTCTACATCGATTCGTCTATAAAATATAGGCTATATACTCAGCCTTATTTCCTTGGAAGAAATACAAGACACGACCTTCTTGCTTGACGGATAGCGTAACAAAGGCCCTGTAACCAAGTCACCCGGCGTGACCTTCCCAACGCGAATGCGTCATAATCTCCGCATATATTTCGCGTTCACTATACCGTAAAATATCGACATATTCTATAAATATTAATGACTCCTAAACGTTGCGCATGGGTAAACCCCAGCAGACGCCATCATTTAAAAAATAACACCGTAACAGATTTCCTGTCAGACGGGGGAAAAAAAAAATCTATGAAATAGATTTTTTTTTTTTGAATAATATTAATCAAATTATCAAAAATTTAACAAAACCCGACGTATGACCTACGATGTTCTATCTAGAACAGTGTCGCAGTCATGTCAGTAATATATTATAATACAATCAACGTCATATTATACATATACCTTATATTAAACAAGGAAATGTCACTGTCACTAACTAATTAACTAATTAATTTGTTGTATATATAGACTAACTAATAATGTGAGGTGTTATTAAAATTATTCTAACTAACTAAAATTAAAATAATTAATTATAGTATGTACGTATGGTACTAGCTAATTAATATCTAATTGAAGAAAATGAGAAATAGAATAAGAGAGTAAAAGAAATAAAAATTGAGAAGTACGGACAATTGAAACCAAATATTAAAGTATACATTAAATTAGCATGCGTGTGAAAATGAAGTGTAAGGATAGATACCTAATTAAATTAACGCAATCAGAAGAAAAGAGCAGAAAAAATTCATACATTTTAACTATATATATGAAATGTCATAATGTAATATCTATTACCTAAATAATTACACTAATTAAAAGGTTTAATTGGTGTGATATTCTTTTGTTTCATCTTTTCTTAGTATATTTTATTTTTTTATTTCATCACACTTTGACTTTATTATTTATTATATACTAATTTAATAACTAGAAAATTTAATAATATTGGACATGAAGATCCAATCGTTGTTAAATCCTGTTGAATTGTATGAAAGTTCATTAAGACACAAGGCTCATATTATCAAATTATGATTTGATGATCCATTCATCGTTAGTTTCTTTATTAAACTTTTTGAAAGTAAATTGACTAAGTCATCAACGTATATGTCCTTTCTACATCAGAGATTGTTCTTTTTTAACAGTTTTCAATCGAAATGAGTGATACTCAAAGTGGAATTGAAGTTCAAATTTTCAAACGATCCGTAAAACTTGATATTTTGATTACAATAGTTTATTTCGAAATGTCCTTATTTAGGTAGGAAGTCCAACTGAATTGTTGTATGTTCTGACTTGATATCAATACCGTTCATTGCAAATGTAATGCTTGACTAGTCAGAACATTTTCTTGAAATTGTTATATTCATTCAGAATCCGTAGGATGTCTGGACAACGTGTCGGCTATGACGTTTTCAGTTCCAGGTATCGAATGTATCTCGAATTCGTAGGGTTGCAACGTAATAGCAAATCGTGCAAGTTTAGCACTTTTATGGTTTGAGCGACGTAATGCTGCTACTGATTTCTGATCAGTCTGGATCAGAAATGGAGATCCCAATAAAAACTTTTCCAACTTGGTAATTGCACAGATTACGGACAGCAATTCTCGATCCACAGTGGAATATTTCATCTCCGGAGGTTTCAGTTTGCGTGAGATATACATTACCGGGTGAAGGACATCATCATGATATTGCAGTAGACATGCCCCGAGTCCGTAATTACTCGCATCTGTACGTAGAACAAATTTTTTAGAAGCATCTGGTAATCTTAAAACAGGTGGGCATGAAAATATTTTTAAGATAGTGCGAAAAGTTTTGTCACATTCGTCGGTCCAATTTATCCTTAAAGGCATGTTCTTCTTTAGTAACGAAGACAGGACAGCCGTGATGGATGATAGGTGAGGTACAAATCTGCTATAGTATTGGATTAAACCTAACAGACTCCTAACCTGTTTCTTCGTTTGAGGAACAGATAAATTTAATATTTTAGAAACTGTACTGGGAATTGTTTGGATACGTCCCGATCCAATAATGTGCCCCAGGAATGTTATCTCATTACACGCTATTTGAATTTTAGTTGGTTTAGCGGTTAAATGGTTATCCCGCAATATTTCCAAAACTGATTTAAGACCCAAAAAATGTTCCTCAAATGATGAACTAAACAAACATATGTCGTCAATGTAGGTAATTATATCTGATCTACCTGCTAAAATTTTTCGCATCATGCGAATAAAGGTAGCTGGAGCATTCATTAGCCCAAAAGGCATCACGTTCCACTGGTAAAGACCTCGTGGAGTTGAGAATGCTGTGTAGTATTTGGCTCTTTCGGTTAGTGGAATCTGCCAATAACCTTTAGTTAAGTCAATTTTAGTGAAAAGTGTAGCATTGGATAGACGAGGAAGTAAATCGTCAAGGATAGGATGTGGTTCGCTATCCGGTACTGTCTGCGCATTAAGTTTCCTATAGTCAACACATAAACGTATGTTGTTGTCCTTTTTCCGGACAATGACTAAAGGAGAAGAAAATGGAGATGTACTAGTCTCAATAATACCTAATGATATCATCTGTTCGAGTTCCTGAGATGTCTTACTCAGAAAATGTAGAGGTACAGAATAAGGATGAACACGAATTGGTGTATCATCGTTCAGAATTATATCGGGACTAATTACAGATGTGCAACCCGGTACATCAGTTAACACATCTGGGAAAGATTGTAGAAGATTAGCAACGCGTTGATGCTGTTGCGGTGTAACCGTAGAAGAAATGGTCACATCACGCCAAGATTCAGTAGATTGGACAGTAAGTACAGGTAAAGGCATCTGCACTTCAGGAAAAGAAGATTCTTCCTCCTGTATAACAGATAGATTAGAATAATGACAAGTAGATACAGTATTGTCATCTAATTCATGAAAAATTGACTGTAAGTGTATAGGACGTGTATGAAATTGCTTGAGCATATTAATATGGAATATCTTTCTGTGTCCCTTGATATCTAAGACGTAATCAACGTCTGAAATTTTATCAGTAACCTTATAAGGACCAGTCCATGAGATCAATAACTTATTGTTATTGTGAGGGAGTAATACATAAGCCTCATCGCCTGGGAATAATTGACGTAATCGTCTAGATCGATTTTGTATAGATCGAGCCTTAGCTTTTGCAGCCTCAGAAGAAGCTGTTGCCAATTGGCAAGACTCAATAATATTATTTCGAAGATTAATCACATACTCATAAGATGACTGAGTGTCCTGAGTCATCTCTGCATCAATTAATAAATCTTTTATCAGTCCCATAGGACCTCTCGGAGGGGCACCAAAAACTAACTCAAAGGGAGAGAAGCCAGTTTGTTCATGTGGCACCTCTCGGTAAGCAAATAGGACAGCTGGGAGTGCTCTGTCCCAGTCCTGAGGGTGTTTAACAGTAACCTTATGTAAAAGTTGCTTAAGCGTACGGTTAAGTCTCTCAACTGCACCGTTACTCATGGGATGATAAATACTACTCAAATTCCTATCAATGTTCCAGGTTTTCATTACCCCCTTCATGGTATCGGATATAAACTGCGACCCATGATCAGACAATAATTTTCTAGGAAACCCTATTCTAGAGAAAATTAGATGTAATGCATCAGCTACATCTGTGGTAGTGGTTGTCTTCAATGGAATGGCTTCTGGCCATCGTGTGCATAAATCAATGCACGTGAGAACAAATCTATGTCCTCTCGCAGATGGTAGAAGTGGACCAATTATGTCTATGGCCATCTTGTCAAAAGGTCGTACTGAGATATCGCAAGCCTGAATAGGCGCCGTGTGAAAAGCTCCACGTGCTTTCACTTCCTGGCACGTAGTACAAGAACGTACATACTGCGAAATATCACGTGACACTCCTGGCCAAAAGAATGAAGATAATACTCGAGATCGTGTTCGAGTATATCCCATATGTCCTGCACACTGCGAGTCATGCGCGTGTTGAAGAATGTACCGTCTAAAAGCAGCCGGTACCATCACTTGTTGTTTTACCAGTGATTTATCACTAAAACATCTAATTAGTATATCATTTTTCATAATAAACCAATGTTTGTTCTTATTACCTGAAGGTAAATTATCAACCTTATTAACTAGGTTAAAAAATTTATTTAGAGATTTGTCATTTTTTTGTTTGTTAGCAAATGATTCCCTGTCAATAGGTGAATTGACCTCAATATCCTCCTGTTTTTCTGCATCCATCTTATTATCATTGACACTCTCCATGAGCATAGTCTGAGCTCTAGTTGTCACGGCGTTTCCAGTGCATAGATTGTGTCTCTCCCATTCAATAATATCTTCTGGTGAACAATCCTTGCTGCCGTGTATGCGACCCACCATAAGGTCTGCTATTGGCTTTTTCAGCATGCATACCTTCACGTTACCTGTGAAAAAAGGTGTGTTAACATGGATAATAGCTGTGGGGTAAAACTCAATAGTTCCCCCAAAAGTCATGCAACGGATATATTCCCCCGTTGCACAGCTAGGATGTACTAGCGACTGTCGCACTCCAATGGTTGTGGACCCAGAGTCTCTCAATACAGAAACTACAGAACCATTTACTATCCCTCTGTTAAAAATCAGAGAGCCTGTTCCATCATTGGCTGCAAGACCTACTTCTGGTGTAATGTGTCCGCAGTTTAGCACTGTCTCCTTTGCCTTCTGAAAAATAAGATTGCATTGTGGGCAACTATTTGCCACGTTGTAATTTATAGCAAAGCATGCAGCAGAAGAATTCATTGTATTATCGTTAGGTGGAACCTGAACCTTAGGGGTGATATCATTTGTAACTGCTGCCCCGGTATTATGGTTATAATGTGAAGATCCACGAGAATGAGAACGATTACGAGAATAATTAGTTGAATTATCTCGTTGTCGTCTATTATAATTGTTATCTCGATGTCTCGAGTTATAATTATCGCTATTCTTCCAATTGTTACCATTATTATATTGATATGACCGATTATAACTTGAGTTACGTGGATTACTGTTGTATCTTGACTGAGGTGAATAATTTCTGGTTTGTTGTCTTCCTCTATTAAAGTTATTGTTAAAGTTATTCTGTCCCTTATGAAAATTAAAGTCATAGTTTCCTTTGAACCTACCTCTGTCCACACTGTGTGTTCTAGGTTTGTTATGATTATGATATGCCATATTGGAGGCTACAGGAAGTGGTTCTCTTATCAACGAGCCAGAAATATTAGCATTCGGATGAGCTGTGCAGTAATTTAAAGAAATTTTTTCTAACTCATCAATAGATTCTGGTTTTCTTTCTTGCAGATAAGCAAAGAATGGTGGGCTGACAGAAGATAACACTTTATCCCTCAATAATAAATCAACTAATGTGTCGTAAGATTTGTTGACACCTGCCAGTTCAACCCATCTGTTAAAAGTATTGCGTATGTTAGCAATAAAACCTGTGAAATCTTTATTGTTATCTGGCAACAAACTTTTGAAACGTAATCTACATGCCTCCTCGTTCAAGTGGAAACGACGTAATAACAACGTCTTAATGGCCTCATAGTCTGTGGCTAATGTAGGATCAATGTTTTGTGCTGCACTTGCAGGTTCGCCATCCAGAAATTCCTTAAGTTTAAGTGCCCATGCAGTCTTGTCAAGGTTATTGACCTTACATATATCCTCAAAGCGCGCCAGCCACGATGAAAGGTCGTCCACGTGTAATTTGAATGGTGGTAATTTAAAGTAATAATTGCCCTTAAGTCGGGTGGATGAAGATCCAGATTGAGCATTATCATTTTGGCTTGCTGCAGCACTCTGCGAATTAAGTTTTGCTGTTTCCAATTTAAGCCGTTGCAATTCCATTTCTTGCTGTAGTATGATTTCTTGTCGTTTCAATTTATTCTCTTCTTCAATCCGTAGGATTTCATCTCTTGCCACCTTTCTTTCTTCTTCTTGTCTTAATTCTGCTTTCTTTTCCGCCTGTTTTCTTTCAAGTTCTTTCATCTCTGCTTTATCAATAGCTTTCTTTTCAGCCTCTTTTCTTTCACGTTCTTCCATCTCTGCCTTAGCGATAGCTTTCCTTTCCTCCTCTTCTGCCTTATATCTTGCTAGTTGTTGTTCAGCAAATTCAAGGAGTGCCTCTCCCTTTTTATTACAATCTTTTCCAATTTTAATGAAATGGTCCAAGGTAAGCATTCTTGGAGTTTAATTATTTAAGTATTTAATTACTTATGTATTGTAATCAACAATAGAATGTATGTAGATAATTATAATTACTCAACGAATGAATAATTAATACAAGAAATTGCAATATTCCTGTATTGTTATGTATAAGTTCCACAATCTATAATATATTTGTAAAAATATTATATATATACTCACTGATATCTATCATAAATAGTTATGATAGTTAGTTATATAAGCTGCTGAAATTATATCAAGCGCTTAATATTAATATTTAATAATTATATGTATTATCCCCAAATAATTAGTCTTAATTGTCACTAAGTTCACAATATAGTACTGAGAAAGTGTACTAATTTATATTAAATATGTATTAATATGTTATAAAGTTTTAATAATTAATCATTATATTTTATGCCATAATCATGAGGCATAAAGTGCATTGCCCATTTCTAGGACCACTACTGCAAATATGTGCAAAGTCCCTAATTCCTCATCAAAGTTGATAAAAATTTAATCATATTCATCTACACTATTATTAATGAAGAAATTATGGCATTAATATTAAATTATAGAAGGATGAAATGAATACAAACAATACAATGTGTTAACCAAGGATTACAGAACAGTAGCACAATACCAAAGTGACATTTTCACAAAAATAAATGATATTATAAAACCAAGTTTAGTAACAGGAAATGTAGAAGGGTGAAGGTTAACTGAAGGAAACGAACATATTTGGCACTAAGAATGATGACGTCACAGGACTCATTTGACGTTAATACAATACATTTAATTAAAATTAAAGATAGCTAGATCAGAATAACAAGATAGATTACGAACATAGGACTGTATATGAATAAAAATAAGAACCAAATACATCAGAAAACAACAGTTATAACATGACTATACACCTAACATGCAAAGTGAATTAATGCAAGTCCGAACTAACCGATCACCGATAACGATAATTCGACGCTTTCTTCGCGAGGTGCTGTTAATTCACAGCCTTAGGAACATTCAGAATGAATATCGGCATCCTGAGAGCCATTTTATTCATTATGAACCGCCGCCCAACCATACCCGCTACATGAAAAACGGACAGAAACAATATTTAACATGGATACATAGAAAAAAGAACATGGCATTATTTGGACAAACAGGACGAAATATTTTAACCTATAAAATCAGTGACTTATCTTGTTTTGGCGGTAATATCGTACATTATATGATTCGCCGACGGACTCTAGAGCTTGTTTGTATCATTGAGAAAGTCAGCAATAGGTTTCATTTCATGTTTGAAAGCTGCAAATAAGTTTGTTTGACGGACATTGTCAGCTGCTGGCTTTTCCAACCGTTCATCTGTCGTCAAGGGCATGACGTCACCGGTGTTTATGCAAATAATGTTCGTTTCGGCTCGAAAGGACAAATGTCTCATTTTTTTGTGGTTCGTTCTTCTGAAAAAATTCCAAAACCACTAATGGCCACCAGTTGTGACGGGTCGGTGGTGGTGGTGTGGTTGGTGTTGCGGTTCCTTCGTTATGGTATTATTATTGAATAATAAAGTCACTCTGTAGACATAGCAATGTTGGTTAGACTGGTTAGCTCTGGGCATCAGAACATCCCTTCGACGTTCTGATTTGCATAGTCTATAGTATTTGATTTCCCTTGTGGGAGAGTTATCGTGCTGACAAAGGTAAACACCAACAGTTGTAGAACCGAACCCGAAACGTAAATAAAGGATCAAGCCTTCTGCTTAGAGTCCACATGTATTAAGATTCATACAAAACGATAATCGACATTCACAAAAGGTTTCATGTACAATTCAACGTAACACTTGAATTCCAAATAATATCAGTATGTATCCGTCCGTGTCAAAACAATGTGTCAGAAGAACATCGTGTCTATATACGTGCGCTGTTATAGTCAACAGCCAGAAATGAGCACATGAGTTCTTGACATCTACAAATTGAATCATAATACGATTCTTCTTCCATTATTAGTTTAATTTAATTAATCTCATGCTTAGGTTAATTTCCGAACTGACCCTGAAGTCTACATCGATTCATCTATAAAATATAGGCTATATACTCAGCCTTATTTCCTTGGAAAAAATACAAGACACGACCTTCTTGCTTGACGGATAGCGTAACAAAGGCCCTGTAACCAAGTCACCCGGCGTGACCTTCCCAACGCGAATGCGTCATAATCTCCGCATATATTTCGCGTTCACTATACCGTAAAATATCGACATATTCTGTAAATATTAATGACCCCTAAACGTTGCGCATGGGTAAACCCCAGCAGACGCCATCATTTAAAAAATAACACCGTAACAGTAGAACTTCGCGAAGAAACTTAAATGTGTAGAACATTATCACTAGTGATAAAGTACATTGATCACATAGACATGAGTGATAAGTTCATTAGTCTCGGGACATATTCAGAGTGATAATAAAATAATTTAGACACAGAGACCATTGTAACTGACAAAATAGATTAAAACAATGAACTATCTCAGACTAGAATAAAGATACAGCATTTCAGAAAGCTTAAACAAGATTCTTCACAAGATAAGACTTACCACACTAGAGGATCAAGACTGTTAATTAGTTTATATAGAACAATTTGCATGTTAACTTATAATGTGTATGTATTTCAGATATGTATTTGGTACAAGTTCAGAGGAAAAAAAAAAGATGGAACAAGAGACAGAAGGGATGTTACAGACCAAGCCAGACTACATTAGAGCACGAAAACCTAATCCCTCAGATAGAAGTGCACACATTGCACTGATGAGAAAAGTCATCACTTATTGTGCTAGTGATCACATAGCGACATGATTACAGTGTTGGTACTATAGCTACTACTTACTTGAAATGGGATGTTAAAAACAATTACGAGGCTAACTCCACAGCAACTTCATACATGATGGTCTTGAAAAGGTTGTTCGGTCCGATAAACAGGGGTACAGTGTATATGGTTCAGACTAAGTTAACGATTCGACGGGTGCATCCAAGGCTAGCATCAGCCGAGCACATCACATTCTGACTTAGCAACACACATCTTTTACTATCACTTTTGGGATAATTAGTTAATGCATGGTGACGTTATTTATTATAGATCTACTACATATTCTGCCTATCTGACCGCTACAATGCAATACTGACACTGACGGCAGATATTACAGACATTTAACGGACTGACAAATCTCTGCTTTCAGAGGCAGTCCCATGTCGCCCTTTGTATATATATAAATAGAATATTTAATTATAGATGTTTCGATAATCTATGAGATACGACGTTCCATATTTGAGTTATAATTAATGAGATAAGTATTATTATTTAGGCTATAGCATAGTCTTACTTTTATAATTTAATTTTCTTCATTACTTTTAATAATTGTCTTTGATGTCTTGCGAGTAGTTTGTGGGTAGGATAATGGAGATGATGATGGGATAGATAGAGTTCGCTTATTTGTCGACAGAGTGCAAATGTCTCCCTGCGGGATACATTTGTACGGCCCCGGGATGTATGTCACCGTTGGGTTTCACAGCGTTATTTGCGCTGTACATAAGGTTCAGATGAACAGTAATTTGGGGTGGATGAAATAAAAGAGTAATGAAAAATGGGTTAGAAAATATAAATAATCTAAGAAACGGGCTATTTGTCTTAAAGATGGGAGATAAAAGGTTGTACACCTGTACTTAGAGGGCAAGGGAGAGAACCCTTTAATTCCAAGTCATTGAAAGTAAGGCTGATTTACACTTAGATGGTTTCTATGAGTACGCAGTTATGGTGTAGAGAATTTGCATATCATGAGTGTTCTAACAAGCCTTAAGCAAGGGAATGTAACATTAAAGCAAAAACCTCAAAGGGAGACTACAATTAATTAGCGCCCCTTGCAGATTAAGTGAGCAGAGAGAAAAACTAACGCACGAGAAAAATGAGCAAGGCGTAAACAGTACGGAACAAAAGCTCACTGAGGTGTTTACGTAGGAGAGGAGCGTGAGTTTTGTGATGGGTGAGTTGGAAGCGATGGACCAATCGTATTGACTGGAAAACAAAAACGGATGACGGGATGATGATTTGAAGGACAAAAGAAATTAGTCCTGGCCGAGAAGTTAACGAGGCAAGTCGTGTGTTGCCAGGCTCTCAAGAAGTGAAACAGTGAAACCTGTGGGTGACAGGAGTTTTCACAGATGAAGTAGCTAGATTTAGCATGATTAGCGGTAGCAATTCTGGAGACTAGCATAAATTGTGTTCATTGAATTGTGTTAAACGTAGGATTAGCACATAGCGGTGATTTAGTAGGAAATGTGATAGGTACTTGGATTCATTTTGACACGGTAAGAAAGACTCTTGCTATTTTTATAGACTTTCAGTCAACTTATAACCAGAGGTTAATGATGCTCATGTTTAAAGGGGAGTACCACAAGAACTAACATTGAAACAAGTACGACTGAAGAATGTATAAAGTGGATAACATAACTTTTTATTGGCTGATAGCCAGGATGGGCTGTTGTATAAAAAGGAAGAGGTATTGTCATTAGACAAGAATAAATGAACAAGGGTTCTGCAACGCGGACATCCTTGAGATAAGACATGCTCTGTCTCTCATTGAACAGTAAATCAGAGGAAAGAAGAGATAATGGTGAATTTGATAACTATGAGACAACTCAGGTGCTCTCTCCTTTGACAGTAAGTATGAGGACGCCACAACAGCTGTACCTGACATGATTTGATTTTATATATGAACCAAGTATAGATATTGATGTAATTTTTATGAGCTAGGCCTGACAGGGCAGATACAAGAGATAAGGTGGAGAAATAAAGAAAAGAGAATAAATTGTGGGTAGATCACCTACGCATAAGTAAGAGTCTGCAGGAGAGGCAATAAATATACCATTTGGAACTAGTTGAATTAAGGGCTGGATAAATGAACATGAAATGGAGTTTTGAACCATACTCCTTATTGGAAAATGTCGGAACTTTAATTTTGTAATTAAATTTGTTATAAAGTTGAACCTACCACACAAGTTGACTTGATTTATAGAAGGTTATGGAGTGGGTGTGAGACATAAGGAGTAATAGCACAACAAAAATTAATATCATGGTACGCCACAATACGATCTAGTCGCTACACAACAACAAGGAGGGAAGAACGTGACCTGGGTTGATAAAGGAACCAAACCATAACTCATCTAAGAATCATCAACTCTGGCGGTAAGGGCCAGTAAAGAGATAACCTTACTTGGAAGATAAAGTCAAAGATAAAGTCAAAGATAAAGTCAAAGATAAAGTCAAAGATAAAGTCAAAGATAAAGTCAAAGATAAAGTTAAAGATAAAGTCAAAGATAAAGTCAAAGATAAAGTCAAAGACATAGTCTGCCAGTTCGAGTAGACTACGACTAGGCCTGCCTCTGTCACGTAGTTATTTAAAGAAGTCCCAACACTGTCACATATGTCCTTGCTTCAGAATCATCTGCTAATAGTCCAGCAATAGCTAGGGTTAGATTTCGGGTTCGTGATCCGTAAGATGTTTGGGTTAATGCGAACCGAACCTGAGTTGCTCTGACCCACGCCCCCAGTTCGATGTCGATATGAATATGTGTATTTTGTAGACTTGTACAGGTTAGGAAATGCTGTACAATGCATAGTTATACTGTATTATGTTATGTCGTACTTTGTATTAATATGGCATGATGCAATACAGGTACACTGTAGGCAGGTGCACTGCAGGCAGGCCTGGCGTGCATTTATCAGAGACTTATGGTATATGATGGTCTCGGAATATTTAAGGGTCATGTTGATACTTTATTATGCCTTGTTCGGTAATTTATTTGTTATTCTTTACAATATATGTCTATCAAAAGTTGTTGCGAGCAGAAACCAGATACTCCACGATCGAGAGGGAGTGCCTTGCGATTATCTGGGCGGTGTCTAAGTAGACACGATATCTGTTGGGGGAACATTTTTTACTCTAAACAGATCACAAACCACTGCAATTTTTGCAGTCGGCTAAATCCCCAGTGCTAAATTGACACGCTGGGCATTATTGCTACATCAATTCAACTTTACTATTTTACCAATTCAGGGTGTATACAAGGTATAATGTGGTAGCAGATGTCTTGTCCAGGTTATGAAGTTGGTTGGACATTTATAGTCTATGGGACAGGTACATCTGAAGAGAGTACTTATTACAATTTATGTAAGAAATGGGTTATGTTTATTAGAATTGGTATTTCATGATGATGTATTGTGGTATACTATATATTTTTTATGCTGCCATAAAAGCAATATCTATGAAGTTGTACTCAATGTGTAGATATATCATATTATCTTATACCTACAGCTGTATCATGAGAGATGATTGTTGATACGATGACTTGTTGTCTGATTTGGTGACAATTAGTTATATAGATTTGGTGTAACATGCATTGTGTTTAGACTACTCCAGGATTAGTCAGTCGTTGTTATTTTTCACGACTGCCAGTACCTGGTGTAGATTTGTACATGTTTCTTGTATCTAGTCTAGTGAGTGAGAAGGCATGGATGACAATAGTATTGGACAACTCTGGCATTCTTTAGCTACATGAGGAGGTGCTATCTCGGCATTTTGTTCACCCTTACCCCAGAGGGGGGTTGGGCGTGTCTCCTCCGGTGGAAGAAAACTTCGTTTTCTTTCTTAAGGGGTGGGAGGGGTGGATGTCACAGTAGAGATATTCGCCGAAATATATTTAGTTGGTTACGCTGTAGAGTGGCAACAGCGTAGAATAGAAAACCCGTTTGGCGAGTCGGGCCAGAATGGAAGAGGATGTAGATTTTTTGGCGCGATTCAGCCGAGGAGATGTCAGCGGTCCTGTACGGACGCTTGTGCCCTTTGTCAGCGGTTCTGCTGGGATTACATGAATGCCATTCTTGTTCATTGCTTGCCGGTTGTTTCAGGTGTTCAGGATTATTGTTAGTAATCTAACTATTACTAGAAGGGTGATGTGATTTCTGGTGGTTCTTTCCTGGATATTATTTACGGTAGAATCTTGCAATTATGTATTGCCTTGTTTCAGTATTGGACGTCGCCTTTGAGCGATAGTCATTCTGTAGTCGCTGGTTGGATTATGTCGGTGACTGTTTTGCTATTATGTTGAGCTGGTGATTTTGGCAAGTAGTTTGGCATTTTCATTACATTGTGTGTATTGCATTTCATGTGTATTGTTAGTCGTGTGTAGCTCATATGTGTGCACCGTACTTATTAAAGGGTTATTACCTGATTTAGGTGTTATTGGATTATTCATGTCAGCTACTGTGTACTGTGGTCATACCTTTGAGACAGCGAGCGAAGTGTATAGTGTGAGTGTGCCTTAAATCCATAGTACCAGTAGAGGGGTTTGTTCACACAGCACAAGTAGCCCGGTGTGCTCTGTGTGTGTGTGCTGTGTACCATTAGATACATATAACCTATTCTGACAATCATCATTATCTTCATCATCATCATCATTATGTTCACCATCATCATAGTTATCATCATCATTATCACTATCATCATCATTATTATCAGCAGCATCATTATCATTATCATCATTATTATCATCATAATCATCATCATCATCATCATAATTGTGTTCATTATGAACGTCATTATTATCATTCCCATCATTATCAGTATCATCATAATTATCATCAACATATTTATGTTCATCATCATCATCATTATCATCATCATTATCACCATCATCATTATTATATTCATTATCATCATCATCATTATCATCATCATTATTATCACCATCATCATTATTATATTCATCATCATCATAATTATCATCATCATTATCATCGTCATCATTATCAGCATCATTCTCATCATCATAATTGTCATCATTATCATCATCATCATCATCATCATCATGTTCATTATCATCGTTATTATTATCATCACTATCATTATCATCATCATCATTATTATCATCACCATTATTATTATCATCATCAACATCTTCATTATCATCATCATTTTCCTTTCCGCTCTTTATGGAGCATGGAGCCACCACTGCAGCTGGTCCCTTTGCAGGAAGCCTGCCCCAAGCAGTCACATGCTCCAGTAACAGTGGATTCTACTACAATTTCCTATGACGAGGTTGCCAGACCCATGTACTACCTTATAGTAGTCAGTGTCACAGTGGGAACGCATTCAGAATGAAGGGATGCGATTAGTTTTGGGCTGTACGCGTGATACCCCAATTGTGACAACGAGATACAGGCTCTGATTGCTGTCAATTAGATTCATGATATGCGAGGCACAGGCAAAAGCCAATATGCGAGTAACCATCGACAAAAGACACCCCCTGTATGAGAACGTAGCTTACATTAAAAGAGCAAGAATAAATAAGGGGATGTCGTGGATGGCACAGGCAGAGGTTACGATTGGTCAGGTGACCAGGGTTGAAAATACATCCAAAGGGGAAGAGTCGAGTAAGTCAGGGGAGAACTGGAAAAACTACCTGCAGGTCATCATTAGCCTTGGCAGAGAATGCAGATCTTGGGGCAATGGAAAAGCAGAGCTGGAGATTAATCAGTTAATAGATGATCAAGCTGGGGATGATGACGCCATTGTGTACACTGATGGGTCTGTAGTGCGTGATGAGAAATCAGGATGGGGCTTCTCTGCGAGAATAAAGGGCAGAGTCGTTGTTGAAAGAGTGGAGCTTACATGACAACAACCTCCAGCATAAGAATGGAGGTAGAGGCAGTTACTGCAGCACTGAGGTGGCTGTCTGAAACTCCATCAACCAGGACAGTTATGTTGTCAGACTCTCAAGCCATGCTTCGGAAAGTTCAGAACGGATGGCTGTGGCAGGAATGGAAGACATCAATAGAATCCTCAAGTCTTCAAGAACTGGTGTGGATCTACTGTCCTGGTCATGCAGAGGTACGTGGCAATGATAGAGCTGACAGACTGGCCTCAAGAGTACCCATAGTGGGGACACTGAACACGGACAAGGAGAGATACTAAGGGCAATTAATGATCGCCTGCTAGATAATGACAATGCAATGGATGAATCAACAAGGCTGAGACTGTTGGAGTTTGGCATCAAACGTGGGACTAGCAGAGATGGAAAAGGAAGAGGATGCATCCGTCGTATGTACAACCAGCGAGCTACAGGTACAATTAGAATTCATACTCTTCGACATTTGCTGAGGGAGACTGATCACCTATGGGTTTGCCCGGAGTGCAGTGAGGTTGATTCTAATTAACAACAATAACAACAATAACAAAGCACACAATGAGAAAATCACGTGATTACGTTACAAGACAATCCGTGTTCTGGAATGTCCAGGTTAAAAAAGATAGAGGGAGAATGAAAACACACAGATAAGGAAATTGGAGATAGATAAGAAAGAGATAAAAAAATACATGGACGTCTTTAACGGATGGCACAGGACAGAAGGCTTGAAATGAGCTTATTGTTGAAACTATGCTTCACAAGAGCTAACGCAGTTTCTTAACCTCGATCCCTTTAAAGCATCTTAAGATGCCTCGCACCCCATTACAACATCTTAAGAATCCTCACATCCCTTTAACTTCTAGCTTGTAAAAATACCAGAAGTGCCAAAAAAGAGATAACAGTTTATTTTGTGAAAATGTTATTTACAAAATGTGACGAAGGTTTGGTATCAAATTCACGTTGTCAATGTTCTTTTGTGTACAAATACATTTGAGATCACTGTAACTGTGGCACTGATAAAATGACTGCTGAACATCTGCTTCAAAGTTGCCCCTTATATGTGGTACAGAGAAAGTGCATATGGCCGACGCCAGCTCCTTTCGTGGAAAAGCTTTACGGGGATTCAAATAGCCTCAAACTGACTACTGCTTTCTTTGAGAACATTCAAGTGGACGTCTGAGAGTGTACGAAGAAGAAGAAGAAGATATTGTGTTTATGATGATTCACCTTCTAAAATATCTGCACCTCTCGCACCTCCTGTGGGTGCAGGCATCCCTGGTTAAGAAGCACTGAGCTAAAGGTTAATGATAAATATGTGGATATATTATGGCAAACTATTTTGAAAGGGCTACTTTAGATCTGATAGAATATTTAAATTACAATCGTACACGGCCCCTTTATATTACATTGTGTACTTCTGTGTACTCAGTTAAACGCTTTATCTTGCGGTTATCCGAGCGACGTTATGATCAAGTTGATTCTATTGTGCTTCTCTCAACCAGCGTCTTTCTTGTGCCAATTAGTATTATCTATGCAAAATTCTCTTTGCGAATCCAAAGTATTCGTATCTAGGAGCTCTATATTTCTCAAGCATGTCTTAAAAGACCCCAATGCATATCGTACAATACGAGGTTGTATATTGTCGCGAAAGGGTTGTGTCATAGATTTGTGATAGGGTAATTAAGACTTGGGTTGGTCCCTTCTGAATAGATTAGAATAAGTGATAGCCACAGTGAGAGATAATAATAGAAATAGATCTCCACGAGTGAGATGGTAGAAATTAATAGAGGCTTTCCCTGAAATCGAGAATCTTCTCTCTTTCAGCCTATCTTCTACAACAGATCTAGAGGAGTCAGACAGTCTATAATATATATATATATATATATATATATATATATATTTATATATATATATATATATATATATATATATATATATACCACTCACGTGCACACACACACAAGTGACGACAGTTAGACGCACAGACGTGGGAAAACTATAACAATGATAATATAGATATTTTGGAACGAGCTGACCGACACGCTGATTAAGTTTATGTGAATTTTTAATTATCATCAGAAAATTCCATCACAACACATAAAAATTACATCAAGCATGTACAAATAGTCATAAAGTCAATGAATTGCTACAAGAATAATAGACCCAGAGGTATGATCTTTTCCCTCGATGTATAGCTCACAGTCCTGTTAGAAGAAAAGTGATAGCCCCAAAGAGTCACGGATACATATGCTATAGTCTAAGATTTCCCTTTTAAAGGTATGAACAGACTTTGATACTCTGATCTATCCTAAGGAAAATATTGTTAGCAACAAAAACTTGCATAAAGAAATTTAAGACAGCGAAATGGGTGCCAAAATACAACAATAAAGGAATCAGTCCTGCATTCACTCTATTCAGTCAGCCGTGATCACTAGCTTGCATTCGTACTTACAGTTTTGGTAGAACGTCTGGAAAAATAATTCTTAGGACATGCACATACAGAATCTCCAGTGGTAGTCTTGGCCAAGGGAACCCCAGTCCCGAAAAGATAGATTGAATCCCCTACTTCAGGGAACGTTTCCTTGGTTATTCTTATTTGAGGATATCTGTTTCTGTCACATTAAAATTGTCCAGGAACGAACGTTAACAGCGAGCAAAGTGTCAATAGATTAGATTTCTAGTAACTAGGAATGTCATGTCGGTGCCTTCTCGCAGTATAAGACTTTATTTGGTCACACCACAACTAGTCAGAACTCCGTCGGAATGTCACTGATAGTAATATTTTACTTGCCACAAGGGCTGAAATGTACTTGAGGTTTTTCTCAGGAAGAATTAAATCTGGCTCGATGGGCCCGTTACTTCATTTAATCTTAAAGTTCATGTCATGGGTACTCTGTCGTTCTGGATGCCAACGCAATGCCAGACAGGTTTTACTTTATACACCCAAGTCTTTAAGAAAAAAATGTTTTTGTTCTTCACAGATATTTCTCAGTACTAAAACCGTTGGTAAAGTTGGGCTACCCCAGTTTCACTGAATAAAGAAAAATTACATTAAAAATACTTATACATACTATTTACTCGGTTATAACTTACATTGTAAACTGCAAGCGGAGAGCTTGACTTATCGTTTAAAACTCCTCGTGAAATAAGTTATATTCATAAAATCAATCATCATGAATTAGAAATACATACGTATTTCGTCAATACCCAATGATGAATCAGTGCAGTTATAAGTTAGTTTAAAATATTCTCGACTGATTATTAGCAGTTTAATTAAATTCGTTTACAGCTGCATGAGTTTAAGCTAGAAATTATAATTTATTTTGCTATCCACTGAAACACGTCAGCTAGAGAATATAACAGACTTATAAATTTAAATGGCCATGTTCGCCGCATGGAAGATGGTCGCATCCCAAAAGATATCTTCTACGGACAATTAGCAGATGGCAAGAGAACAGTTGGGCGACCACAGCTGAGGTTCAAAGATGTGTGCAAGAGAGATATGAGGGCACTGGACATGGATCCAGCAACATGGGAGGATGAAGCTGCCGATCGCAATAAGTGGCGATGCTATTTACGGCACCACCTCAGATTGGGCGAAGAGAGGCTCACACAAGAAGCAGAGGTGAGGAGAAAACGTCGAAAGGAGCACCAGGAAAATAAGCAGCTGAGGGCTGCCACCTCAGGGGCGCATTCCCATAGTCAGTTATGACTGAAGGGGCTATTATTATTATAAATTTAAATTCTTTTGCACAGAAATCCAACTAGTAAAATGAAAAAAGCGGTTATCACTGAATCACTCAATACTACTAGATATGTATTATATTTACCTCCAGACAGAACTACAGGCGATCGCACAAACTTATAATTTATTCATTCATATAGTTAGTCTAGAAGCATGGCAAAATGTCGAGTCAAACTAAGAACTTCGCTATGCAAGCTTATTTCCTTAGCACGAGCAACCTGTCTACTGCAAAATTTGGAGAACTGAATGAATAGTCTAAGCTACTCGGGTAGATATATGAAAACGGACAAAGGATCCCACGCTATTACGAAAATCCGAAATAGCGCCGGTCTCTCTCTCTCTCTCCCCTTTCTCTCTCTTAACACTTCCCAGACGCTGACCATAACTGCCAAAAGTGCGTCTTCACACCTGCTACGACATGTCTCATTTCTGAGCTATGCAGATTGACGCCTTCCCCACCTCATGCCGAGAAACAAGCCGAAGAAAATTTCGTGTCAGATGAAAATGTAGACAAATGTCTGCTCTCTATGTCTGACTAGACGAATTCTCACATTATTTCGTTCACATCCAGGGACTGACATTTTACGCAATAAAATGCGTTACTAGTATGAGAAAAGAAACAGGCGAAAGTTTGAATGGGAAAGTAATATTTTGTCGCAAACGAACGAATGCGAAAAACAGGAAAAGGATAAAAGAGCGATAATAAAGTAGAGGACACGGGTAGAAAAGAAAAGAATGTAGAAAATTTATTGATCATAAATCTCTATGCAACAGGTTGAGATGTTATTAAAATATAATATATCCTTCACACAAAGTTTTATCACGTGATACCAGGATAGTGCCAGATAATAGTCTGGTCTTATAAGTAATACCTCCTTCTCTGAAAAGAGTAAGGGTGTATGGATATCAAAGGTAGGGTCAAGCTGTATAAGTTTCCAGGTATGATGTTAATGTATTATCCTGGATCCCTATGGGTTCCCTCTCAAGATCCTCCCTTGATTATTTTATTATTATTATTATTGTTGACTCTGCTAGGGGATATTAACAACATTATTTCCAACAAGAACATGAACTCAACTTTAATAAGTAAATAAGTCTGTTGGTAAATATTTACACTTTATTTAGCCTATACCGTTTCTCTTTTCGGTCTGGAAAGTTTGAAATGAAATCAAATTTATTTACAACAATAAATCAATAAACATTGAAAATAATTAACAATCTTAAAAAGTCATTCACTTGTTGAAGATTATCAACTTGATTAATTATCTCCTTTTAAAGAACATTGATATGATACTAATGATTTTGGTCACTATTTCTCGACTGTGAAGCTAGTAATGGGTAAATTTATGTCCACACTTTTCATCATTCACTGTATGTTTATTTGCATCTTGTATTTTAGTATAGGGGTATAATCTGGATACGCTGATCAGTTGCTTTGTTTTGCCACTTATCTTGTATTTAGAGATCTGTCACTCTCCTGCCATAAACGAACACGTATTCTGAATTTCTCCAGGCGATGGAAGCAGGGTATCTGGCCCTGTTAACCACAAGGGCACTTGCACCACAGAGTCCAGCAGAGGTGGATGACTCTATAAAGTTTTTGTTTTGTAAGTGTCAGGATAGAACCTGAAACAAAAATAAACGTAACCCCTATATGGTCCATCACTATTCCATTATTACACAAGATGGGAACGTTAGACAGTGTCAGATAATGTGCTAGCAAATGCACAGGACAATATATACCAGCACTACCCACATCCAGTTCACCGTTACTACACTTTCCTTTTAAAACCTTAGTTAGATCCATCTGTCCATGATCCGCCTCCATACAATGATTTAGTCTAGTATCTTTTATATATATATTGACTGCTACAGAAACCAACACTACAAGAGCATGTGAATGCTTGGAGCAGGTTGCCAGCAAGGAGACCAGCTTTAGTGTTGCTCCAAGCTACGATGTACAGATTAAAGGAAATGAGCGAATGAATAAAGGAATGAATGAATAACCAATGTAATACCTTGATCCATACATTAAAACAATTTCTGTCCTTCTTTCTTATATTCCAGGCATGTGTCCCATTTCCTCAAGAAATATTTCTTTAAAAGCTTTTCCAAACCTACGGACACAATTCTGCTATCATTCTCAATTTAATTTGAATATACACAGGCGGGTAAGTCCTTCAGAAATTACACAATGGTTGCAGAAACACGTCTACACACTTACCAACACACTGTAGTGAATCAATATCAAATCATATATATATATATATATATATATATATATATATATATATATATATATATATATATATATATATATATATATCTTACCCTCAGGCACACACAGACGAGCTGATAATGGCAAACTTGATCTGCTCTCAGGTACAACTGGCAAAGGCAGTCTTCATTTACAAGTTACCGCTTCTTTCTGCTCGCTGTGTTTTTCAAATCTTATGGCCCCAATTTAGCAAGGGCAAGGTCTATTTATACTAGCACATCCGGTGTATCGGAAAACAGGGGGCTAACGGGGTATTGCGAATCCCAAAATGAGGCATAATTTGTCGATGTGTTCAATTATGAAAAACTAGTTTCCTTCTTATCTTTCTTATTTCTGGAGCGATTTTATTCATCTAAGGCTTAAATTATACCCTGAATTAATCTTTATCTTCCTAGCTAAAAATCTTTTAGTCTCCTAAGTGCATTTTATTCTATGCATATTTTAAATACCTAAATTAGGGACTAACCCGATGTGTCGAAGCCTTTCCACTCAATATATCTCTCTTAGTAAACTACTTTTCGTGGAAGTCTTTACACCTACCTCTAAAGTAACATTTTTGTTGTAGAATTAGAGACCTCGTCCCGGTGGTACTTCTTTATTACTTATGTAATTAAATGGCATCCTTCACTCGGTTGCACAAATGAGGACTGGCCATTTTGCCTGTCCAAGGCTGTGGTAAACACACGAATACGGAAGTCTTTCCATTGGCTAGTGTACCATACAATTTCTACAATGTATGGCGCGCGGTTTTCGTCAGAGTTACTCAGGATTATACAGAAATAGGGTTGTGAAGCAGACTAACTCACGACATATATGTGCCTGGCAACCTCATCATTTACAACAAATTGCTACAAAAACAACTGCAAGAATATGTGAAGGCGTCATGCAGACTTCATGCCAGGGGGTTATGTTTCAGTGGTGGCCCCATGCCCAATAAAAAGCGCAAAATAATATACTGATGATGATGATGGTGTTTTAAAGGGCGACTAATGTGATGCTGGCTAGTCCGTCTAGTAATAGACATTGCTACAGAAAATATCGCTGCACGATCAAATGAACTTTGACCCAGGTTTCCTGTAAGGTAACCAGATGGAGAGGTGGTTCCATGTTACGAAGGACAAAATGATATTTATAAAAAAAAAACTAGTGTAAAAGCCAACCATAAGAAGGGAATTAAATTCAAAAGCACCAATACCTAACGGCAATTTTACATATTCAAAAGTATTAAAAACAACTAAATATATGTTTTACATCTGATGTTAAAAGTCTGAACATGACAAGAAGAGCATCTTTATTTTCTATTGTTTTAATCTGGTACAACTTAAATCATGGATCTCCGCATCTTCCTGTCTCCAGTTCATGTACTGTTTATCAGTTGTGTTGTCGACTTCTATCCATACAGTATAATCAAACTGTTCATGCACACCGTCATTTGTGCACTTTTCTTTGTCGAGTGTAACTATTTTTGGGAGAGTACATATAAGGGAAACAATACAATTAATGTCTAACTTTCAACCAAAGTTGCATCCCTTAGCGTTACTGACAGAAAAAGCTGTGATTTTATATATATTGACTGCTACAGAAACCAACACTACAAGAGCATGTGAATGCTTGGAGCAGGTCGCCAGCAAGGGGACCAGCTTTAGTGTTGCTCCAAGCTACGATGGACAGATTAAAGGAAATGAGAGAATGAATAAAGGAATGAATGAATAACCAATGAACAAAATAAACACGTGCAGTCAGAAAGCAAACAAATTAAGTAAAATATAAACGAGACAGTCAACGATGTATGTTTTATGACAAATATAAATCACTTTATATTCACCATTGACATTTGACCTTTGTTCATCTGTGGTTAACGGTTGTGTAAAAAAGCAATAATCCCTGTAATTACCTGGAAATGTTACTTGTGTGATGTTGAAGGAAAAGTAATCTATGAAACGGTATTCTTAAGCTGCTCTGTCATTGTGCTAAAGTAAAGCTAACATCTGACATTCTACATTTTACGTTAAACAGATGTTGGTCAAAATCGAAAAGATTAATTATAAAGATTGACATGGTATATGATGTTAGTTACATGCACATAGAGCAAGTTGTTAGATACAAGTCGGTAAAGTAATAAGATGTTAAATATGGGTACATAGAAAAGAAGGTATTAGGTACAGGCACATAAAATAGTAAGAGGTTAGATATAGGTCCAAACAATAACAAAATGTTAGATAAAGGTACAGAGAGTAAGATGTTAGATACAGGTACACAATAAGATGCAACATAAGGCCTCACATAATAATACGATGGTGGATACAGGTATATAGAGTCAGATGGTGGTTGCAGGTAAAGGGAGTTAGATGTTAGATACAGGTACAGGGAGTCAGATGTTGGTTACAGGTAAAGGGAGTTAGATGTTAGATACAGGTACAGGGAGTCAGATGTTGGTTACAGGTAAAGGGAGTCAGATGTTAGATACAGGTACAGGGAGTCAGATGTTGGTTACAGGTAAAGGGAGACAGACGTTAGATACAGGTACAGGGAGTCAGATGTTGGTTACAGGTAAAGGGAGTTAGATGTTAGATACAGGTACAGGGAGTCAGGTGTTGGATACATATATAGGGATACATATGTTAGATACAGGTACAGGAAGTCATGTGTTGGATACATATATAGGATACAGATGTTAGATACATGTACAGGGAGTCAGGTGTTGGATACATATATAGGGATACAGATGTTAGATACAGGTACATGGTGTCAGATGATAGATACTAGTACAGGGAGTCGGATGTTAGATACAGATATAGTGAGCGAGACGTTATTTGCAGATAAATGGAGTCAGATGTTAGATACAGATATATTGAGCAAGATGTTAGATACAGATATAGTGAGCCAGGTGTTAGATACAGATATAGGGAGTCAGATGTTAGATACAGATATAGTGAGCGAGATGTTATATGCAGATATAGTGAGCCAGATGATAGATACAGATATAGGGAGCCAAATGTTAGATACAGATATGGTGAGCCAGATGTTAGATACAGATATAGTGAGCCAGATGTTAGATACAGATATAGTGAGCCAGATGTTATATGCAGATATAGTGAGCCAGATGTTATATGCAGATATAGTGAGCCAGATGTTATATGCAGATATAATCAGTCAGATGTTATATACAAATATAGTGAGCCAGATGTTATATGCAGATATAGTGAGCCAGATGTTATATGCAGATATAGGGAGCCAGATGTTATATGCAGATATAGTGAGCCAGATGTTATATGCAGATATAGTGAGCCAGATGTTATATGCAGATATAGTGAGCCAGATGTTATATGCAGATATAGTGAGCCAGATGTTATATGCAGATATAGTGAGTCAGATGTTATATGCAGATAAAGTGAGTCAGATGTTAGATACAGATATAGTGAGTCAGATGTTATATACAGATATAGTGAGCCAGATGTTAGATACAGATATAGTGAATCAGACGTTATATACAGATATAGTGAGTCAGATGTTATATGAAGATATAGGGAGCCAGATGTTATATGCAGATATAGTGAGCCAGATGTTAGATACAGATATAGTGAGTCAGATGTTATATGCAGATAAAGGGAGCCAGATGTTAGATACAGATAAAGGGAGCCAGATGTTAGATGCAGATATAAGGAGCCAAATGTTGGTTACAGGTGTATAGAACCAATCTTGACTAATGAGAGTGAGTCATGGGCAGTTAGTAAACAAGTAGGGACAGCACTAAAGGGCACAGAGATGTGGTTGTAAAGAAGAATGTTAAAAATACCACGGACAGCCAATAATAATGAAGATGTCCTGCAAGACAAAAAGAAATTACCCCCCCCTTTCCCCTCTCCTCCCCCCCCCCTCCCCCCTCCAAAAAAATAAAAATAAATAAACAAATTAAAAACAGCAGATGATCATGAAAAGTGGTCGTTACTTGTGAGCGTGTGAAAGATACTTAACAATTATTTTTAATTAGTCCAATTCTTTTGGCACTATTAAGAAAATGGCAGGCCAAGAGAATGTCTGGACACAGCGCTCCGAGAACAGAAGTATCTTGGACAGCTCATAAATCTTCAAGTCCTTAGGACAGCCTCACACGTTCTCATCTGAAAGAGCTGAATATCTTCAATCTAGGACAACAGCTGCTGGTTGGTCTATTCTGGTTGGTGTCAAGTCAGAGAGTACAACGATGGAAATTCAAGGACAAAGCCTTTTATCTTCTTGCTGCTACAAGAAGCATTCATTCAGTCATCAGAACCACACTCCTCTTCCAGTCTTTGTTTTGAAGCTAGGAAGGATGACATGGAACTTGTAGACCAAGAAATTCAACAAGAAGACTGACACTACAGAAGACAACAAGTGTGGAAGAGAAAAACCACTTCTGACTTTGAAGAGCGTCACTAGGTTGTATGTATCGATCCATGTGCCAATTAGCGTGAGCAGGGAGGAAGCTGAACTCACCATAATTAAAGCACTGTTCAAAAGGTTTGTCGCTGCTCTAATCAAGTACAAACCTGTTAAGCCGATGCACGCGCGTGTGTTTCTTTTTTCTCTCTAGCCTTTATAAAAGCTGCAATCTATCAATCCTTTTTGATTCATAAATACAAAAATATCTATTATTGCCGCGGTTTTCTCTGCATTGCGGTTTTTTCTTTCTTCATCTATCGCATTATGTCTTTCTCTCTCGCTCTCTGCTTCTCTCTGGTGCCATTATGTCGCCTTCTCTACTAGTAATCTTCTGTATCTTGCCATTATACCGCCATGTTGCTTTTTTCTCTCTTCGTAAGTATCTTGAGCTTTATATGTTAATCACCTCTTTGCAGTAAATTTACGCCAGGTTCTGCAGTGTTTATTTCTGTAGCATATATCTCACGTGATGTGGTTGCCAGCCGCACGTACAACCCACTAAGCTCACTTTTTAGGGCATGTGTCGCAATTTTCTGTATCTCACATTTGTTATCTATTAGCCTCATCGACCAAATTTCAGTGACGTTTACAGGAATAGTCAATATTATCATATGCCCTGCCGTCACGTATTGTTATAGAATCTTCACGGTTCCCTGTTTCTAAT
The DNA here is from genome assembly GCA_024509875.1 of Oreohelix idahoensis. Lineage (NCBI taxonomy): Eukaryota > Metazoa > Mollusca > Gastropoda > Stylommatophora > Oreohelicidae > Oreohelix > Oreohelix idahoensis. The sequence goes on along the minus strand of JAMPIV010014846.1, from coordinate 100,315 downwards.
TTATCGATTTAGACATTATTACAATCTTTGTTCCATACAATTATTTTTCATTCTTCCTTAGTGGACCAGTTTTGCTTGTTATTCATAACTCTAATTTTCTTGTTTGACACACACACAGATTTCCGTTGTCAAAGCTTGAATATGTTCTTTTGTCTGAGTTTATTGAAAAACGATCATCAATGCATTGTACTACATATTTTGTTCCACCATCTATATGTTGTCTCTATTCAAATTTGTATATCTGTCACGTTTTTCTATGACGATTGTTGTTCATAACTCTTCTCTGCTATAATTATCTACTAGAGTAATAGATTCTCTCTTACAAGCCTTACAAAGAACGTGTCATCTTTAATTCTTTTGAGATGAATTCAGTGTTTATTTTGCCTTCTATCGCATTCTTATCATTATTTTAACAGTTCAAATTTCCTGCAGTTTCAGGGATGTCAGTACACTTTCCATACAAAAACAATGAGAGTTTAAAGTGTCGTACAACCGAATAAGAATCTTCAACTCAAATGCCAAGTCAGTCCTACTGTATGGCTCTGAAACATGGAGAACAACCTAAACAACAACAAAAAAGTTACAGACATTCATAAATTAGTGCGAGCGTAGAAAAGAAGGATTGAAATGGTATAACGAAGTCACAAACGTGGAACTGATGACAAGAACCAGACAAGTGCCAGTGGGACAAGAAATGAGAAGAAGACGCTGGCGATGGATAGGACACATATTTAGGAGACATGTTGATAGCATAACAAGGCAGTCCTTGTTCTGGAATCCACAGGGCAAGAGAGGCAGAGGAAGACCAAAAACACATGAAGAAGAGAACTGGAGACAGAATTGAAAATGATGAGGTAAAATTAGAAATAACTTGGATGGCACAGGACAGAAGGACGTGGCATGTGTTTGTTGAAGGCCTATGCTTCTTGGGGAGCTAAAGGGTATTGATTGATTGACAATCGACGATATCCATTGTCTTCCTGCACAGAAGACTTTGTTGCGTGAGTGACAACCGAAGATATCCATTGTCTTACTGCACAGAAGGCTTTGTTGCGTGAGTGACAACCGAAGATATCCATTGTCTTACTGCACAGAAGACTTTGTTGCATGAATGACAACCGAAGATATCCATTGTCTTACTGCACAGAAGACTTTGTTGCGTGAGTGACAACCGAAGATAACTATTGTCTTTCTGCACAGAAGACTTTGGTGCGTGAGTGACAACCGAAAATATCCATTGTCTTACTGCACAGAAGACTTTGTTGCGTGAGTGACAACCGAAGATATCCATTGTCTTACTGCACAGAAGACTTTGTTGCGTGAGTGACAACCGAAGATATCAATTGTCTTACAGCACAGAAGACTTTGTTGCGTGAGTGAAAACAGAAGATATCCATTGTCTTACTGCACAGAAGACTTTGTTGCGTGAGTGACAACCGAAGATTTCCATTGTCTTACTGCACAGAAGACTTTGTTGCGTGAGTGACAACCGAAGATATCCATTGTCTTACTGCACAGAAGACTTTGTTGCGTGAGTGACAACCGAAGATATCCATGGTCTTACTGCACAGAAGACTTTGTTGCGTGAGTGAAAACAGAAGATATCCATTGTCTTACTGCACAGAAGACTTTGTTGCGTGAGTGACAACCGAAGATTTCCATTGTCTTACTGCACAGAAGACTTTGTTGCGTGAGTGACAACCGAAGATATCCATTGTCTTACTGCACAGAAGACTTTGTTGCGTGAGTGACAACCGAAGATATCCATGGTCTTACTGCACAGAAAATTTTGTTGCGTGAGTGACAACCGAAGATATCCATTGTTTTGCTGCACAGAAGACTTTGTTGCGTGAGTGGCAACCGAAGATATCCATTGTCTTAATGCACAGAAGACTTTGTTGCGTGAGTGGCAACCGAAGATATCCATTGATTTACTGCAAAGAAGACTTTGTTGCGTGAGTGACAACCGAAGATATCCATTGTCTTACTGCACAGAAGACTTTGTTGCGTGAGTGACAACCGAAGATATCCATTGTCTTACTGCACAGAAGACTTTGTTGCGTGAGTGACAACCGAAGATATCCATTGTCTTACTGCACAGAAGACTTTGTTGCGTAAGTGACAACCGAAGTTATCCATTGTCTTATTGCACAGTAGACTTTGTTGCGTGAGTGACAACCGAAAATATCCATTGTCTTACTGCACAGAAGACTTTGTTGCGTGAGCGAGGAAGTGGAGGGGAACTGCGGTAAGACGTGGAATACGATGGATGGGTTTTCTGACTCTACTAAACCTCCCTTTACACCTAAACCTGGAGCCTCTCATGCCCTGGACCTGTATATCAAGAACACCATCCATGACATTCAGCAGCTCCGCCCTCGTAGATTGCATTATTCCAATCTCACTTCGGCGGAGTCTGGTGCTCTCTCCCTTCTTCGCCGTAGAGACGACATTGTCATCAAACCGGCTGACAAGGGAGGAGCCATTGTCGTCTGGCAGAAGGACTTGTACCTAAGTGAAGGTAAAAACCAGTTGACCAATGGCACTTTTTACAGGTCCAGGACCAGCGATGCGACTGTCTCTAACAATCGCATTGTACACAACACGATTAAACAGCTTATCACTAGTAATGATCTTCCTCCCGAAGCATCTCATCTTAGGATTCATGACAGCTCTTTGGGCAAGCCTGTATTCTACATGCTCCCCAAAATTCACAAGATCGAAAACCCTGGAAGACCTATTGTCTCAGCCTGTTCTTGTCCTACTGAACACATTTCTGACTTCCTCGATAGCATTTTCCAGCCTATCGTTGAGAATCTTCCCTCCTTCATCAAAGACACCAATCACGCTCTTACAACTTTCTCCTCTATCCGACTCCCAGCAGACCGCTCCTACCGTCTTTTCTTGCTGGACGTCTGCTCTCTGTATACCTCTATTCCCCACTCTGATGGTCTCCGAGCTCTTCAGTTTTTTCTGGACCAACGCACTTGCCCTTCTATATCCACTGTCACTCTTCTCCGTCTTGCTGAACTGGTCCTTCAACTGAATTCCTTTGAATTCAATGGTCAGTTTTTTGACCAAATTAGTGGTGTTGCCATGGGAACGAAGATGGGTCCCAGCTATGCCTGTCTATTCATGGGCCACTTGCAGCATCAGATATGGCAACAATACTCCGGTCCTTTCCCTGGGTTTTACCGCAGATATATCGATGATGGCATAGGTCTCACAGATATGTCTGAGACTGATTTACACCGCTTCATCGACTTTGTGAACCACTTTCACCCCACCATCAAGTTCACCTCCCTCGTCTCCACAGTATCTGTCAACTTCCTTGACATTACTATTTCTATCACTCCCTCCGGCCTTAATACCTCAGTATACTACAAGCCGACAGATGCCCACAGCTACCTCCTGTATACCTCTTCTCATCCTCGGGCCTGTCGTGACTCCCTTCCTTTTTCACAACTTCTCCGCCTCCGCCGTTTATGCCAAGACCACGATGACTTCCACTTACGAGCAAATGAGATGTTGGATTTCTTCCGTAACAGACTTTATCCAGAACATGTTCTCACCTCTGCTCTCCAACGTGTGCTCCCCTTCTCTCGTCTGGAGGCCCTCAAACCTCACCATAAATCCACTTCGGATAGAGTCAAATTAATCTTGACCCATCACCCTCACAGTACTACTGTCAAACAGATCCTTTTCCGCCACCTCCCTATCCTCCAAGCTGAGCCTCTGACCCAAAAAGTATTCAGTGAAGCACCTTTGGTGGCATATAGACGTGACAAGAACTTGAAGGATCTTCTTGTTCACAGCCGTCTCCCAAAGGAGAATGCCACTCACTTTGGCACACTACCCTGTGGTCGGACACGATGCAACACGTGCAAGTATGTCATATCAACCCAGAAGGTGTCCTTTCCTAAGGCTACGTACACCATCACTAGTAGCTTCACGTGTGAATCGCGCAATGTCATTTATACGATCATATGTAAACGTTGCTGCAAAACTTATATTGGCCAAACAGGCAAACGACTTGGGGACAGATTCAGCCAGCACTTAAATGACATCGCTCAGCAAAAGTCCACACCAGTTGCTATACACTTTAATGGTCCTGACCACCATGGTCCCATCGACATCCAGGTCACAGCGATACGATCCTGCTCCTCTGACACTGCCAGCCGAGAACAGCTTGAGAACCGTCTTATCCACCGCATGGGGTGTCTAAAACCAGCCGGTCTCAACACTTTTCACACCTTTGTCTGAGGTCACCCTCTCTTCTCTTGCTCTATTTTACTCTTTCCACTCTTATCCTATTCTTCTATTTGTATGCCATATACATTTTTTTATTTCATATTTATTTATCTCCCACTCATTCTGTCCCCTTCTATTTCCAGTCCCCACTTTTATCACGTTGGGTAGTTTATTTTCCGGTTTCGTTTTTTAGTTTCTTAGTATGCATTGTGTACATCCGGCGGCGGAAGTCATTTTTCTGTTCAGCCACGCGCTTACAAACAGACAGCGATTTTGATAGAATTTCGGTTCTTGCCTTCAGGGAAGTACCCAGTTTTTATTTTATTTAGTTTTTATGTGTCCTATCTAGCCTTCACTTTCTTTCCTTTCCTGACGAAGGCCTTGTGGCCGTAACGTAGACTATTTTCTTTGTCTTTTGTCCTCGTAAGACGAATCACCTTTTTTCGATTTTTTTTCAAACCCATCCTTGCGTGAGCGACAACCGATAATATCCATTGTTTTACTGCACAGAAGACCTCGTTGCGTGAGTGACAACCGAACATATCCATTGTCTTACTGCACAGAAGACTTTGTTGCGTGAGTGAAAACCGAAGATATCCATTGTCTTACTGCACAGAAGACTTTGTTGCGTGAGTGACAACCGAAGATATCAATTGTCTTACAGCACAGAAGACTTTGTTGCGTGAGTGACAACCGAAGATATCCATTGTCTTACTGCACAGAAGACTTTGTTGCGTGAGTGACAACCGAACATATCCATTGTCTTACTGCACAGAAGACTTTGTTGCGTGAGTGACAACCGAACATATCAATTGTCTTACTGCACAGAAGACTTTGTTGCGTGAGTGACAACCAAAGATATCCATTGTCTTACTGCACAGAAGACTTTGTTGCGTGAGTGACAACCGAAGATATCCATGGTCTTACTGCACAGAAGATTTTGTTGCGTGAGTGACAACCGATAATATCCATTGTTTTACTGCACAGAAGACCTCGTTACGTGAGTGACAACCGAAGATATCCATGGTCTTACTGCATAGAAGACTTTGTTGCGTGAGTGACAACCGAACATATCCATTGTCTTACTGCACAGAAGACATTGTTGCGTGAGTGACAACCGAACATATCCATTGTTTTACTGCACAGAAGACTTTGTTGCGTGAGTGAAAACCGAAGATATCCATTGTTTTACTGCACAGAAGACTTTGTTGCGTGAGTGACAACCGAAGATATCAATTGTCTTACAGCACAGAAGACCTCGTTACGTGAGTGACAACCGAAGATATCCATGGTCTTACTGCATAGAAGACTTTGTTGCGTGAGTGACAACCGAACATATCTATTGTCTTACTGCACAGAAGACATTGTTGCGTGAGTGACAACCGAACATATCCATTGATTTACTGCACAGAAGACTTTGTTGCGTGAGTGACAACCGAAGATATCAATTGTCTTACAGCACAGAAGACTTTGTTGCGTGAGTGACAACCGAAGATATCCATTGTCTTACTGCATAGAAGACTTTGTTGCGTGAGTGACAACCGAAGATATCCATTGTCTTACTGCACAGAAGACTTTGTTATGTGAGTGACAACCGAAGATATCCATTGTCTTACTGCACAGAAGACTTTGTTGCATGAGTGACAACCAAAGATATCCATGGTCTTACTGCACAGAAGACTTTGTTGCGTGAGTGACAACCGAAGATATCCATTGTCTTACTGCACAGAAGACTTTGGTGCGTGAGTGACAACCGAACATATCCATTGTCTTACTGCACAGAAGACTTTGTTGCGTGAGTGACAACCGAAGATATCCATTGTCTTACTGCACAGAAGACTTTGTCGCGTAAGTGACAACCGAAGATATCAATTGTCTTACAGCACAGAAGACTTTGTTGCGTGAGTAACAACCGAAGATATCCATTGTCTTACTGCACAGAAGACTTTGTTGCGTGAGTGAAAACAGAAGATATCCATTGTCTTACTGCACAGAAGACTTTGTTGCGTGAGTGACAACCGAAGATATCCATTGTCTTACTGCACAGAAGACTTTGTTGCGTGAGTGACAACTGAAGATATCCATTGTCTTACTGCACAGAAGACTTTGTTGCGTGAGTGACAACCGAAGATATCCATGGTCTTACTGCACGGAAGATTTTGTTGCGTGAGTGACAACCGAAGATATCCATTGTCTTGCTGCACAGAAGACTTTGTTGCGTGAGTGACAACCGAAAATATCCATTGTCTTACTGCACAGAAGACTTTGTTGCGTGAGCGACAACCGATAATATCCATTGCTTTACTGCACAGAAGACCTCGTTGCGTGAGTGACAACCGAACATATCCATTGTCTTACTGCACAGAAGACTTTGTTGCGTGAGTGACAACCGAAGATATCCATTGTCTTACTGCACAGAAGACTTTGTTGCGTGAGTGAAAACCGAAGATATCCATTGTCTTACTGCACAGAAGACTTTGTTGCGTGAGTGACAACCGAAGATATCAATTGTCTTACAGCACAGAAGACTTTGTTGCGTGAGTGACAACCGAAGATATCCATTGTCTTACTGCACAGAAGACTTTGTTGCGTGAGTGACAACCGAACATATCCATTGTCTTACTGCACAGAATACTTTGTTGCGTGAGTGACAACCGAACATATCAATTGTCTTACTGCACAGAAGACTTTGTTGCGAGAGTGACAACCAAAGATATCCATTGTCTTACTGCACAGAAAACTTTGTTGCGTGAGTGATAACCGAAGATATCCATGGTCTTACTGCACAGAACATTTTGTTGCGTGAGTGACAACCGAAGATATCCATTGTCTTGCTGCACAGAAGACTTTGTTGTGTGAGTGGCAACCGAAGATATCCATTGTCTTACTGCACAGAAGACTTTGTTGCGTGAGTGGCAACCGAAGATATCCATTGATTTACTGCACAGAAGACTTTGTTGCGTGAGTGACAACCAAAGATATCAATTGTCTTACTGCACAGAAGACTTTGTTGCGTGAGTGACAACCGAAGATATCCATTGTCTTACTGCACAGAAGACTTTGTTGCGTGAGTGACAACCAAAGATATCCATTGTCATACTGCATAGAAGACTTTGTTGCGTGAGTGACAACCGAAGATATCTATTGTCTTACTGCAGTGAAAATTTTGTTGCGTGAGTGACAACCGAAGATATCCATTGTCTTACTGCACAGAAAACTTTGTTGCGTGAGTGACAACCGAAGATATACATTGTCTTACTGCACAGAATACTTTGTTGCGTGAGTGACAACCGATAATATCCATTGTTTTACTGCACAGAAGACCTCGTTACGTGAGTGACAACCGAAGATATCCATGGTCTTACTGCATAGAAGACTTTGTTGCGTGAGTGACAACCGAACATATCCATTGTCTTACTGCACAGAAGACATTGTTGCGTGAGTGACAACCGAACATATCCATTGTTTTACTGCACAGAAGACTTTGTTGCGTGAGTGAAAACCGAAGATATCCATTGTTTTACTGCACAGAAGACTTTGTTGCGTGAGTGACAACCGAAGATATCAATTGTCTTACAGCACAGAAGACTTTGTTGCGTGAGTGACAACCGAAGATATCCATTGTCTTACTGCATAGAAGACTTTGTTGCGTGAGTGACAACCGAAGATATCCATTGTCTTACTGCACAGAAGACTTTGTTGCGTGAGTGACAACCAAAGATATCCATTGTCTTACTGCACAGAAGACTTTGTTGCGTGAGTGACAACCAAAGATATCCATTGTCTTACTGCATAGAAGACTTTGTTGCGTGAGTGGCAACCGAAGATATCCATTGATTTACTGCATAGAAGACTTTGTTGCGTGAGTGACAACCGAAGATATCCATTGTCTTACTGCACAGAAGACTTTGTTGCTTGAGTGACAACCAAAGATATCCATTGTCTTACTGCACAGAAGATTTTGTTGCGTGAGTGACAACCGAAGATATCCATTGTCTTACTGCACAGAAGACTTTGTTGCGTGAGTGACAACCAAAGATATCCATTGTCTTACTGCACAGAAGATTTTGTTGCGTGAGTGACAACTGAAGATATCCATTGTCTTGCTGCACAGAAGACTTTGTTGCGTGAGTGACAACCAAAGATATCCATTGTCTTACTGCACAGAAGACTTTGTTGCGTGAGTGGCAACCGAAGATATCCATTGTCTTATTGCACAGAAGACTTTGTTGCGTGAGTGGCAACCGAAGATATCCATTGATTTACTGCACAGAAGACTTTGTTGCGTGAGGGACAACCGAAGATATCCATTGTCTTACTGCACAGAAGACTTTGTTGCGCGATTGACATTTATCATATCTAGACGTTTCTGTGGAAAAACCTTCTTCTATGTAAACTAGGAGTAATACTCGACAAGCTATGTCAGAGATTCAAAAGAATTGTGTTACATTGGATTTCATCTCATTGCAATGTCCTTGACAATGAAGAGGCTGACAGACTGGCATAAGAAGGTGGTAAGCTGCATCAGCCTGAGACAAGCAAAACTTATGAAGAGGCCAACAGTTTTTTAAGGAGGAGAAAAGGAAACAAGTGTGAAACAGAAAAACGACGAATATTACAAGGTCAACAGAAGTGAACAAGTGGTAATCTTCAGACTCCGCACAGGCCACAACAGATTTAAAGAATATCGATTCCACAAGCTGAAGATAAGAACTAATGATGTATGTAGTTGTGACACCACATACTTAGGAAGCACAATGGCACCAGATGGCGGAACGAGTAAAGACATCAGAAATCGAATGATCTTCATTGCACACGAACAACTCCATCAGTGCTCTGATCTCCTCCCATAGATCACACAAGGAGGATCTCAGCCCAGTGCACGAGCTCTGTAGCACTGGCGAGAATCCCAGTGAGTGTATATATGAATCACATATTCGATAAATATTTTTGTGGTGGGTAGGTTCCTAACTTTTTTAATTTTGCGAGGGCAGCGGCCTTATAGCCTCCTCTTTCCGATTTCCAACTGCCATGGGATTTTTAAAGTACGCAACTTGCACACGGGACCTCCTATTTTGTCGCGCTTATCCAAGAAGGTTAGGCATCCGATCTCTCTACCCAGGAGACCAGGGTTGAGTATGACATCACTGTGACCACTGGTTCTGAAAAATAAATTTCATAAATTATATTCCGACTACTGGGGATCGAGCTCGGAACTTTTAGAATTTAAGGCGGACGTCATACTTCTTAGCCACTCCACCCCCGCCTTTTTCCCAACCAAATTAATAAAGCCACAATAGTCTTTACCAATATAAGAAACATCTGGAAATCTTCCCAGTGCAGTAATAACACTAAATTAAAAATACACGCGTAATTCATGTACTTCTGTACGTTGCAGAATGCTGGAGAGTAACAAACTGTCCTCATTCCACACAACCTGCCTAAAGAAAATTCTTCGAATGTTCTCACTGAATATTATCACCAACCAAGACCTGCTAACTCGGAGCCACCAAAAAGATATGTGCGCCATCATATCGGGTATACGCTGGAACTGGGTTGGCAATATCCCCAGAAAATATCCTGGTACCATCTCCAGAACTGCCATGATATGGCTCGATGGTCTCTGAATGATTTGTCAGTCAGCAGACAAAAACCAAAGAAGAAAAAAGAAAATGATAAATGAATATCTGCTGCACAGGTGCTCTACATTTAAGAAACAGAGGATGCACATACGGATGTCACCAGTACCATTCTTGGACAAACTCTATAACGTAACAACAAACTCTATAACGGTACCAACAAACTCTATAACAGTACCAACAAACTCTATAACGGTAACAACAAACTCTATAACGGTACCAACAAACTCTATAACGGTACCAACAAACTCTATAACGGTACCAACAAACTCTATAACGGTACCAACAAACTCTATAACGGTACCAACAAACTCTATACCGGTAGCAACAAACTCTATAACGGTACCAACAAACTCTATAACGGTACCAACAAACTCTATAACGGTACCAAGTAATTCTATAACGGTACCAACAAACTCTATAACGGTACCAACAAACTCTATAACGGTACCAACAAACTCTATAACGGTAACAACAAACTCTATAACGGTACCAACAAACTCTATAACGGTACCAACAAACTCTATAACGGTACCAACAAACTCTATAACGGTAACAACAAAGTCTATAACGGTACCAACAAACTCTATAACGGTACCAACAAACTCTATAACGGTACCAACAAACTCTATAACGGTACCAACAAACTCTACAACGGTACCAACAAACTCTATAACGGTACCAACAAACTATATAATGGTACCAACAAAACTCAATAACGATAACAACAAATTATATAACGGTACCAACAAAATCTATAACTGTACCAACAAACTCAAGATTATCACTGCTTGATGTAAACATGTTCAATTCGACGTCTGAAAAGTGTATAAAGAAAAAGAAGAAGCCCCATCAACGTAACCGTAAAGGAAAATACCTATGAAGACACAACTAAAGAAGTTTTTGAACTGCCGAAGTTATTATTTGAAACATCCCAGTTTTAGACTGCGCTACTCTCAAACTCACATCTTGTATTTTTTTTTTTTTTTTTTGTACGCCCGCTAATACTCGAGCGAAATCTCAGGTTATTTTTAATGTCTAACCTGACATTGATTTTTACGTGAGTATCCTATTTTCTTGTACAGAGACAAGTGTCCATCGCCATTCAGGCAGATACTCGCCGTTTTCGGAGGTACCCATTAGAGCTGGGTCGGCTCAGGAGCCGCCAGTCCCTGGTCGACGACACTCCTTCAAATGTCGTCGCCAGGTCTCGAGTTAATCCAGTCCAAATCCCGGTCGACGAAAAATCCGCAAATGCCGTCGCCCGGGTTTGATCCTGAAGCACCCGGTCGCCATCTCATATAACACTTGGGAAATAGAATTAGAGACATACGTGAAGTGGATGAGATAGACATGGAAAAACCAGGAGCTGATGCCAGGAAACAGGAAGACTTGGTATAAGTTTTTTGAACGCCTATTCTCCTTTTGGAGTTGAAAGGTGAAGAAGAAAATTCTCATATCTCAGCAAAATGACTGACGTCAACAAAACAGGTACATGTTTAACAAAATAAGAAGGAAAATGATAGGTTCTGCTTCATCATACTCACCCCTTCCCACCTTGCACTTCTTCTATCCCTCTTTAATATATCTGTGTGTCTGAAAGACTGTCTATACATAGAGAATACCGTTCAATACATCCTTCCCTGATACTTTGTTCTATCTGTTAGAATCATCGCTGCCGTTGTCGTATTTGTATAGGGATCCGTTTTTGTTTTTCAACTCTGTCAATATGTTTATCTGTTATTCGTTATCATTTGTTTGACATAATTGTATCTGCTAATTTAAACCTTTTTACGAATCTTTACATTACATAAAGTGGAATCAATTTGTTGTTGCCCTACAATACGCCACAAGGCGTGATGGCCACTGACTGCTTTGACGGTCGGCGGTTAAGGATCAAAGAAGAAGAAGAAGATATATATATATATATATATATATATATATATATATATATATATATATATATATATATATATATATATATATATATATATATATATATATATACCGTATATTCATTTTCATTCATTTATTCTTTATCCTAAGCATCACCTTTCAGCTCCCCAGGGAGTATAGGCCTTCAACAAAGTTATGCTAAGTTTTCCTGTCACGTGTCATCAACAAACTTGTGCTAAGTTTTCCTGTCCCGTGCCATCAACAAACTTGTGCTAAGTTTTCCTGTCCCGTGTCATCAACAAACTTATGCTAAGTTTTCCTGTCCCGTGTCATCAACAAACTTATGCTAAGTTTTCCTGTCCCGTGTCATTAACAAACTTATGCTAAGTTTTCCTGTCCCGTGTCATCAACAAACTTATGCTAAGTTTACCTGTCCCGTGTCATCAACAAACTAATGCTAAGTTTTCCTGTTCTGTGCCATCATCTTCAGGTGTTTCCGTGTCATCTTCATCTCCTTCATATCTATCTCCATATATTCTTTATTCAGCAATACACAAACTTCCAAGTATCTTCCATCCAAAAGTATATTTTCTGTAGGGGTGAGTACATGGATAGATGGATCGATGGATGGAGGCGGAAGTTAGGGACTGACCGACCGAGCGACAGATAGACAGATTGATAGACCGACTGAAAGATCGACAGACAGACAGACCGACAAATAGACAGGCAAACAGACAGACAAGAAAGAAAGAAAGATAGATAGATAGATAGATAGATAGATAGATAGATAGATAGATAGATAGATAGATAGATAGATAGATAGATAGATAGATAGATAGATAGATCCAGCGACCGACTGACCAACAGATAGACAGACCGACAGAGAGACAGGTGAATATTTCATGAATAGATATTTACATTATAACCTCACACTATTTGAATTCTTCCTACAATTTTGGTTTGTTGTGCCCCTTTCTTATTTCCCCATTTTGACAGTTTGGCACATGTACGTTATATAGGGTGATCGAGAAGTCTCTCCGCAGTGGATTCAATGCTTTAATAATATTAATGTAATTTGGTATGATACAGTAAACAGTATTATTTTAATTGACTTTAATTATTATTTCATCGAGTTCAATCATCAATATCACAGAATGAAACCCCGCAACACATTTGGTAGGCCAAGCACGGGATTTTTGATCAAATTTTGCTAGCACACACAGTAAACATTTGTGTATTGAAGCACTGAACCCACTGCCGAGGGACTTCTCAATCACCCAGTATAATCAGACAACAAGGTCCTTTATATTTAGACTTACACTTTAATATAACCAACGGACCTTGGGCCTAGGTGGAATGGTGTGAGCCTTGCTAAAACGAGGCAAAACTACTATTAAAAAAATAAAAAAAATATATGTATATATATATATATATATATATATATATATATATATATATATATATATATATATATATATACATATAAATATCCATAAATACATGTATATCCATAAAAGATTGTACTCTTTTTAAAAATATTATTCTCTGCCCCATGATGTGGTACGAGGATGCTTTCTATCACAAAAGTAAGATAATCTCTGCAAGTTTTTAAGCATACCATAAAAGAAAGTACCTATTTCTTTTATTTTCACCTACTTGACCAGTGTGTGGAGAGACATGAAACAATTACCGGTTGCAACTCAACTGCGAACGTTTCACTTGAAATACCCACCGTGTGCATGCGAAGGGTGCATATTTTGAGTCTTTGTAAGGTATGCTTAAAAACGTGCAGAGATTATCTTACTTTTGTGATAGAAAGCATCCTCGTACCACATCATGGGGCCGAGAATAAATTTTTTGAAAAGGGTACAATCTTTTATGGACTCCCTATATATATATATATATATATATATATATATATATATATATATATATATATATATATAATATATATATATATATATATATATATATATATATATATATATATATATATATATATATATATATATATATATATATATATATATATATATATATATATATATATATATATATATATATATATATATATATATATATATATATATATATATATATATATATATATATACACACACATATATATACGTATATATATATATATATATATATATATATATCCTGTATGTCTTTAGCATTAAATTTAGTGTCCCGGACTCCACATAACCTTTTTTCTATCAACTCATTACTTCGGAACACGAGCTCCTACTCTCCAATATTTCCAGGAGAGTCAAATGATCCTTGATTACTTCCAAGTATCTTCCATCCATAAGTATTTTTTCTAGTAATGTCATGGTTATTTGACATTTCAAATAATCCAACTCGACTTTTTTGATAGAGATACCATCACGTTGGAGATTATTTCTATATTGTTCTAACAAATGATCGACACGGCAATCAGAGCAATTAGCTGATAGACGTGATGTATAACGTAGCGTGCGTGTTCGAAATTAAATTTTTATTGGACTGATTCTCTGTACGTTGTGTGCACAGGCTGCCGTACAAGAAACTTGTTCAAATACTCTTTTTTATTTCTTTTTCATTTAGCTTCAGATCCCAGACTCGCTGTTATGGTCAATATGAGCTGCCAGATTTAGTCAATGGCAGAATAAAAATCCAATTGTTAAGCCAGTTGCTCATGCAGCTAATACAGATTGACAGAGACAGGCAGACACACAGATAGACAAAGAGCCAGACAGAAAAACATATAGGTAGACAAACAGACCAGACCAGATCTGATAGACAGACTGTCGTGTGTGTGTAATTTTTGAGTATTTGTCGAGTAAGACAAATTGAGTGAACTGCAAGATTTATAGAGAAAACACAGATAAGTTGTCAAAGTAGGGAGAACTTAAGACGATCTGCAAGGAGTTTTACTAACGCTATCACTCTTTCCAAGCCCACAACTCACTTGTGTAGTCTTAAGTATCACCCGCTCTCTCTTCTTTCTCACAGATAGATAGAGAAATCGCAAGAGCTTAAATAGGTATGGATGAAGGTCTTGAACAGCGCATTTAACAAAAGGTTAAAGTTTATTAAAGTTCTCTTTAGCTTGTATAGAAGAACAGAATAAAATCTCCGCAAATAATAATTGATCAAATAACAAAGTTACGGCTGTTTGTGCCCTATACCAGAGCGCTCTTTTAGTTTCGGTGACCGGAATTCTGACACCGGGTATAAAATTTTCGTGTGCACCGTAAAAGACTTTAAGTTTCTGGCGGGGAAAATCAGCTGATGTGTGTGTAAAATCAGTAAAATATAAATCATTACACACTCGTTCTGGATGAACACAGCGCTAAAATTCTTTTGTGTACTATAACTTTGTTCTCTGCTCTATTTTTGATTGCATTTTTATTTGTTTGAAATTAGTTTTGACGGAGTTACAGACTTTTGAAAACAGCGTCATCATTTGAGAAAATTCATAAAATAAGTAATCTTTTTATTAATTTAATATCTAAAAATCGGCCCATTCGTTTGAGTTTATAATTATAAAGACTTCTCGAAGGGAAGCTAAAGATTATTTCCACATTCTTTTTTTTTTGGTTTCATCTCTTGAGAATGTGTGGTAGTCAGTTTTGTGAGTTTGGCATTACAAGAACAAGCATATTGTCACCAGATTTTATAGCATTTAAATCACTGTAAACGCATTCCTGATACTCACAAATCTTAAATAAGGTTGTAAAAAAAAACTTTTTGTAAAGCACCATCTTTTTTTGCATTTTCATTCATTTATAATGATATTTAGCTACGTATATAAGCGTCAGAAAACATGTAAATCTATAGATAGATTACTTCCACATACTTTGTTCTATCTTTCAAGTCTTGTTAATCTTGTATTTATAATATGAATTTTTTTTTTAATTGTGTGTGAGATAAGGACTGTTCCATTAGTGTTCTTTGGTAGACAATCCTGTGCACACGACGGCTGCCAAAGAATTCTAAGTAACTGTTTGTATATCTTCTTTCATTCACAGATAAAGCATTCTACATCCTGGTGTTAGACTTGATAGTCCCAAATATTCCTCTATCTTTATACACACACAAGTAAACTATACTACATAACAACGAAATGGAACATACTGTTTTGCATCATATGAATTGTGCCAGTGCACTGTGCAGAGCCTGTGGCAAGAGAGCATTAACTTCCAAAACAACACGTTCAATTCAGAAAGCACTGAACTGTTCTAATTACGTTAATGATCTGTTCTTTGTGTTTGGAATTAACGTATCAGATGATAAACCCACACAGCATACGACTATATTTTGTAAGAAGTGTTACTTACGAATACAAAACTCAAAAAGGAGGCATAATGAGAAGTGTCTTGAAACAGCCAAGTTACTATCGGAAAACAGTCAGCACATCTGGAAAGACTAAAACCATAATTTAACTATAAGTGAATGTCAACTGTGCAATTATGTTGCAAAGACATCTTTTGGTGCTTTAAAAACAAAAAGCTGCTCTATCCCCTGTGATGTTTTTTCTGACCCCTCCATGTCTAGTCAGTCATTCAGCTGTAGTCAGTCAGTTTGTAGTCAGTCAATTAGCTGTAGTCAGTCAGTTAGCTGTAGTCAGGATAGCTCTGTACAGTAGGAGGTTGATGTGCCTGCCCACATTAGTGATGATATTGTTCAACTGGAGGTTGATGTGCCAGCTCACATTAAAGGCGATACCATTATTCATTTGGAGGTGGATAACACTACTCACCCTAGCATGCCAGTTTTTGTTGCCACATCTACACCTACCAAGTCAGTTATACATACGACAAGTACATCCACCTCGCCTGTCTTCAAAAGCGACATCACAGTACAACAGTTACTTGCTAAGCCACCTTCACAACCACTGACACAAAAGGAAGAACCCCTATTCACATCCATTGTTAGAAAAAAACTAGAAACAGCAAAAAGTAATATCATAAAATGCAAAACCAGAGGACAGCCTATTGTACTACAAAAACTAATTAGACATAGAAGAGAAACATCAGTCACCAGAACGCCAACAAAACGTAAGCGATCTCAATTGCTCCACACTGTTAGAAAACATATTGCTGGAACATCAACTGATTCATTAGACCTGCAGCAGGCACATGAACTACAACGCTGTTCAGAAACGTCACGTCAAGAAATTTGCAGGAAAGCAGGCATTGATAGTAGAGTTAGAATATCCAAAGAATTAGCAATAGACATGAAGGAAACAGTAGGTCTTACGTGGGCTCAGGAGAGAAAACAGAGAAGATTGAAAATTGAAAGACGCTCCAGCGGTATTAAAAATATAACTTCACAATTAAAATTTATAATGGAAACTCATTTGTTACAAATTTCTCCATCTGTGAATGTACAGATTCATCCTATAAAAAAAAAGGAAGTGTGAATGATAATTGAGCGAAATTTTGGGGCTAGAGCAAATTATGGCAGTTGTTGCTTGAGATTGACAGAATTAACAGAGTGTGGAAATCATTTAATAGATGTATTTATTAAATACACCTATTTATCTATTAAATTGAACATTTCGTTTTACTCATGACCATACTCATTTTTACATGACCATCGTGATGTATGATTGAGATAATTGTTATCTCTCATGTTTTTGGGGACAATTGGGTGTGTTATTTTAAGGTAATAAATGTGGACTTGCAATTTAATGTTTCAATAATTAATGTTTGACGCATGAAACCAAAACAAAACTTTGATATCCATTTTCTGCAGGTTTTCTACTTTTGATTTCTGTAATTTGTTATGCATGTTGATTGTGACCGATTTAGTGAAAATTGCATTATAAACAAACCATAACAAAATATAAAAAAAACATAAATTTTACACTATTTCAGACTATTATATCTTCTGTTCTAATTGTGATAAAATGTTTGTTCTTGTTCTAAAATTTACTCTAACATTTCTAGTCTAGCTTTACGCAAAATTAAAGCTGGTATTTATAATAATAAAGTAGCCTAAAAGCATTAATTAAGCCCTATCAAAAGTAAACATCGCCACATGTTTTTCCCATTAGGAAGTTGACCACGTGACCTCTGTCAAGTGGGCTATAAATAGCGCGGTCGGGGAAAAAGGGGAAATAACTAAAAGATCGCTGGCAAACAGCCGTGCAATTACATCAATTCATACATCAAGGAAAACACACAAAACCATCCTGTAGGACACCGACAAATGAAATATATAGAGAGTTAACAGTCCTTCAACTGCTTGTGAAAAATACAAAATAAAAACAGTCAGTGTCTTTATGCTAAATCCACTGTAACGCTATCCTTGCGCCGTTTTCACAACACACAGCGAATTTGACCTAAACCAACATTTGGCTGTTAGTTTTACTCTGTCTATATTCTGACCATTAATACACACCGGGTCCGTACTGACCAGAAGACATAACAAATCGAGGTCAACTCAAGGCCACAGTCTGTTTTGCCGCCATATCCTGACGCTGTGAATTAAAGTGGACGTGTCTCGTATATTGAAGTCGATGCGTAATCCGGTTGAGTCTGGTTTGAGACCTTTTGTTGGAACTGCGTACCGCGTTTAAGAGCACAGTAAGATAATTTCCATTAGCTGGTGATGCTGTGTACGATTAGATATTGGTTGCCACTAAGCTCTGACTTGTACTAAATAGGCGAGTAGGAAACCACTACTGCACAAAACTTGACGTCAGGCTGAGTCGTTGGTTCTACACTGCCGTGTAGGGTATTCACGTAATTTTTCCACCTGCTTAGTAAGGTTAAGCGAAGTATAGTTGACAGGTATTTGTTGACACTCGTCGTGTTATCTGCTTATTGAAAAACCGTTTGGCAGAAGGGAGAATGGTGCATTCCCTCTGTTGCGTACGTGTAGTCCTTTGCTTTAACAGTGGGGTGGGGGGGGGGGTGTCACGGGATTGCCTCCCCTTGTTTTGCAGTAGTGGTCCACTAATGGTCACAACGCAAGCGTATCTAAAAGTAGGTCGTCCAAGGTATCTATCTTCGCGCAAGATTACTCTTGGCAAAGATATAGATAGAAGATGAATGTCGTTTCTGCCTTAGGGTAGTCTTCACAAGAAATTCCCAGAAGTCAAGAACAAACGCTGCTTAAGGGCTGAGCAAAGTTGTTAACATTATCTGGTCCGTCGCCTTTTGTGAAGGGGTTATGCATTGATTCTGGCCCGTCAAGGCCCCATTCGGAGTAATCCAACGAATGCCCTCATAATTAATGGCTCTATATTAATAGATATGTATTTATCAAGAACACTGGCTCATACGTTTGCTTTCGTACAAATAAACCAATCAACTATTATTGTTTAGTTTAAAATAACAAATAACAAATTTAATAGTCAATTAGTTCAACAAGTTAAAATAATGATTAAATGGGGTGAAAGTTGTATTAAATTTTCCTCATTGCGGTTTTGGTAGGGCGTTAATAATAATGTCCGTATTTTGGCTATAGCCTGTTATATAAAACTAAGCTCCAGATGAGTCCTGCAGCTGTGGTTTCCGTCACTTCTTTTTGGTGATGAGTACACTTCTCCACATAATTCGTCCACTTTAGGCGGTTGATGGTGATACTCTTCTCTCACACTAGTGGCGTAGGAACTTCAGTACTTAAGTCTGATGTCGTGTAACCACGAGCTGTGACAAATTAGAAAGAAACAAATGCCTCAGTACATTTGTTCTCCGCAACTAACAGGCCCATTTTCATGCGCTCCACCCACGAATGTTAACCTCTCAGAAGAATTAAATTCCCGAGCACACAATGTAACTCAGGGAATATGAGGAAAATTCACCAATATCCTTCTGAGTGTCAAGTAGGAAATTGCGTCTGGAATGCGTGAATAATGATCTGCATGAATTACAATTACAGTAGAACTCCATTTATCCGAACCCCAATTATCCGAACTGTCATGAAATATTCTAATCCACATATATAAATTATTAGGTAAATATAAAGCCTAACAAATAAAATTAATAAAGAGAAGAGCAATGGGAAAATGACAGTGCTGTCACAAAGAATGTACTCGAAATCCCCCTTGTTTTCTGCTTCGTCTGCAAATTGTAACGCTTTCACGTTGATAGTAAAGCTTACTGTATTATTACCCGCCTTCTTCAATGAAACGTGTGCTGTAATTCTTGGAAAAACATTGAGACGTACTGCGTAATGACCTAAATTAACCCTAACATTAATTATACTGCGTTACCAAAACGAACGAACAGATGGACTAAAGGGATAAAAAGAGAAGGGAGAGGCAGAAAGCCGAACACTAAACCCGCTTCGCGCGATACACAATTACTACCATCACGCGTGTAAGTCTACATGCACTAATTTTTTTTCAGACGGACAGTGATAAAATACACTACCCTTTCCCAGAGTTAGGTTTATAAATCATAACAGACTCTTATTAGAAAAGACAACATTAGATGGGTTTACGTTTGAACACATAACAGTACCCAGACAGCACATCTTCTAAACAGGAGATAGAAGAAATTGCATATTTTGAACGCAGCCACGTAGCTCCTTTAAATTAGTATTTTTGGGTTCCTTAGGGTTTGCTGACAAATAATATGTAAAACGTTACGCAAATAGTCCAGGAATTAATAAATTATACCCAAAATAAAATATTGGGGGTGCCTGACAGCATAAAATCATTTCTGCTCATAAAATTTTTTTTATAACGTGTTCGAAAAAACCTTACGTTACATAAATAGCCTACCATGTAAACTCCAAATTGATTGGAGCGCAACAAATGAAAGCCTAACCACGATTGGTCGGGCTATAAATACTATCTTTCGTTGTTAGGGGAAACGGGAAAAGATAACATTTTTTCAAACACTTGTCGAAACGTGGCTCATTGGCCAGACTCGCTGATATAATCACTTAGGAGCGTTAGTTCGAGACCACTAGTTCAAATAAGCTTGATAAAGCACAGTGCGTTGAAGCCAGCTCATATTTTTGCTAAATAAAAGCCTGGAACATAAGCAGATGGAATTTGTGCCAGTTTGTGCCAGAATTCATTGCTAATCAACGTATCTGTGTTTATTTCCATGAAATTGTGGTAAGCTTGAACCATTCAGTATCTTTTAATGAAAATTGAATGTGAATTGTTGATTTATGCCTGTATATATATGTGTAGTTCAGTGGCAAACGTGAGGTAAAGCCTATAATGCTCCAGCCTGAACAGAGGGTGTCGGAGAGAAGTAAAACGGCATGGAATGGCCAAATAGTACACTGACACCTGGATGATTGACTAGAAAGAAATAATGCTGGAAGTGCAGAGGCGTAGTAACCATTAAGAAGGGTAATACTGGAATAAAGTATTTCAAATGAAGCTGACTGTTGGCCTAACGCTCTGAACGCAATGTTTGTGCTGTATTGTGATCAGTGTAAAAGAGAATATAAATTAGTTATGAAGTAGAAGGTACATCCTTCTTGATTTCAGGGACAGTGGTCTTGATGGTACTGAGCAGCACCTGGTCAGAGATTTGCTGAATCCAGAGTCGGACAGCATACTCCTTGGTCTTTTTAGCTATCAGTGAGGTGTCTCCAGAGCCCAGAGGAGAATTCGAGCAGAGGAGTCCTTTCCTGCCGCCATCACGCAAGATAAGCGAGTTGGCCAGCTGAGCTCAACATTATGTCCCCTCATCTTGAAATGACTTTATAAAAATAACATTAAGAGGGGAATTTACTTGTCTTAAAATCAGGAACTGTGAACATCTCCAATACTAGTCCCTAAAGACAAACTATTGAAGTCATGATGACAAATACCAACAGAGCTTGAACAAAACAAAACCAGTATTACCTCATTTTACTACTACACAACTGACACACATAGAACATTTGTAATAATATATGTCACTACAATATTCATATTAAATACATTCTGTACATAACTTGTAATTTAAATTGATTGTGATTCCTGGTTCCCTTGTAGTTGAATCAGGACACATATTCATTCATGCCAGTAATGAATACATATTGTTATTTGAAAAGTTACGAGTGACTTCTTTAAGATATTCTCATAGAGTGTTATATGTATGTGTGTGTCACAGTGTTGTTAAGAGTAGTGGATTAAATTAAATTGTTTATCTGTCTGTTGTTGTGACTTACACTTCACCATACACATACCCTAGACACATAACGTAGCATCACACTATTCCAGAATAATTCTGACTGAGATATATAGATATGTGGTAGCAAGTAAGGTTATCTATAATACACTACTCTTAATAGATATAGATACCTTCACAGCTGATCTCAGTCAGTACACTAAGTCCCCTATAAATATTTATAACATCCCACTTCACCACATATATTGGGGTCTCGCTCTTGGGATTTTGAATCTTTAACTATTAAAAATATTGGGGGTAATTCACTTCAGGGAATATAAGAATTAAAAGGTATCCTTGGGTGGAATTAAATAAGGTTGAGCTCACGGTGCCTGTGTTGTCCATTAGAGATTGAATTGTTGGTTAGACATTGTATAAATTTACCTGATAGACAATGGCGGACCTGGCCAAATTTCGATCTGCTGCGGTTCAGACTGCAAAAGAGTTAGGATTAGATGGGCAAGTTATGGTTGCCTATGTCACGACGGAATGTGACAAATTTATTGAACGTGAAGAAAGAAGGTTTGAAGCCGAAAGAAGGTTAGAGGCTGAAAGGGAAATTAAGAAGTTACAATTTGAAGCTGAGGCTGAGACTAAGAGGTTGCAAGCTGAGTCTGAGACTAAGAGGTTGCAGATTGAGGCTGAGGCTAAGAAATTGGAAGCAGAAAGAGAAGACAAAAGATTAGCAGCAGAAGAGAAGAAATTAGCTGCAGAAAGGGAAGAGAAGAAATTAGCTGCAGAAAGGGAAGAGAAGAAATTAGCTGCAGAGAGGGAAGCAGAAAAGGAGGAGAAGAGATTACAAAGGGAACATGAGTTACGACTAAGGGAGTTTGAGTTTCAAGGCCATGCTACTGAAAATGGTGCCAGTCCCTTTGCCTCTGATGCTACGGTTACTCAAGGAGCCTCAACCTCAGCTATGAATTTTCATTTAGATCATTTTGTTGAGAAAGACGATGATATTGAGAGCTATATAAATAGGTATGAACTATTAGCTACCACGTATGGGTTAGAGAGAGAAAGGTGGAGCTTAAAGTTATCTCAGGGACTTCGTGGGGCAGCTTATGAAGTTTTTGCAAAAATGAGCAGAGGTGATCAGGAAAATTATGACATGCTAAAGCAGGCTCTTTTGTTAAGGTATGAAAAGAATGCAGAATTTTATAGGAAAAAATTTAGGAATGCTAAACTACTGTCAGGTGAAACCTATCACCAGTTCTCTGCACGAATAGAGACATACTTGGAGAAATGGACTTCTCTGGGGAAAACCCAAGATCTTAAGGAAATGGTCCTTATAGAGCAACTAAGAGAGTCCATGGCTCCAGACCTGAGAAAGTTTCTCATGGAACAAGGTGCAGAGAGGCTGGGTGAGTTGCTAAATGTTGCTGAAAGGTATCAAGCAGCTCAAGCAGAGGTAACAGGTAATAAAAAGAAACAGGTGGATAACTTTAGGGCACCACAGAACTTTAATAAATTTGATCCTAAGGATCAAAATAAAGGTAAGCACCAATTTGATAGGCCACGGTATGAAAATAAAAATAAATTCCCACAATTCGATGAAAGGAAATATGATGAAAGAAAATCTTTCAACCAAGGAAAAAGGTGGTGTAAAAATTGTAAGATGAACAATCATGACACTGACCATTGTAGAAGGAAACCTCCTCATTTTGCTGCTATGACATCGGGGAAAAAGGAAAAGAAGGGCAAACCTGAAGAATTACAGGAACCATACCACCCCCCAGTGTGTGAAGATGTCATCTGTAATGGTGTCACTATAAGATGTTTATATGATACCGGTTTAGATTACGATTCCGTTGTGAGTTCTCACCTGGTGCAGGCCGATCAATACACCACAGAAACAGTGGAGATTCAAACTGCAACCAAGGATGTAGCTACCATGACACTTCCCGTCGCCCGAATAAAAGTGAAAACGCGATATGTGGAAGGAATCATAAAAGCAGCAGTGATAAATGAGCCAATCTACCCTCTAATATTGGGGTGTAGATATGTCTTCTTGGGGAATCCCAAGAGACCTGTGATATTGGCAACAGTGCAGACCAGATCACAGACAAAGAAGGAGGAGGATAATCCCATAAATACTCACCCAGATGAGATGAGGAAGGCACAGGCTGAGGACAAAACACTCAAGCCATGTTTCAAGAAGTTGCCCAAATCTCATACACCTCCAGGCAAGGGAGAGTTTTATATGAAGAACAAATTGATATATAGGAAGGCTGGATCTGAATCCAATGGTCACGGACAGCTGGTCCTTCCCACTTCATATAGGACTAAAGTGTTGGAACTAGGGCATGCGATTCCCTTCAGTGGTCATATGGGAATCAGCGCAACAGGACAGCGAATAGCTTGTCACTATTTCTGGCCAGGAATAACTGAAGATATCAAACGATATGTAAAATCCTGTCCAGAGTGCCAACGAGTAGCACCTAAACATTGGACTGCACCAGCAACTCTGGGGGAAATGCCCATAGTGGGAACACCCTTTGAGAGAGTTGCCGTGGATCTTGTGGGACCTCTCACCCGAACCAAGAGAAGGAACAGCTACATTCTGACTCTGGTGGACACTTGTTCTATGTGGGGAGAGGCAGTAGCCCTGTCATCGATTGATTCTAAACATGTGGCAGAGGCATTGCTCACAATTTTCACAAGGTTAGGCTTTCCCAATCAAATCTTGACTGATAATGGCTCTCAGTTCAAGGGGAAACTAACTGAAGAAGTTTTCAGGATCTTCCAGGCCAAACACTTCCATTGTAGTGTGTATCATCCCCAAGGGAACGGCCAAGTGGAAAGATTTAACGGCACATTGATGTCGATCCTGAGAAAGTTGGCACACGAAAAACCAGATACATGGGACCAGTACCTGCACGCCGCCCTCTTTGCTTATCGGGAGGTACCCCATAGTTCAACCGGTATGGCCCCGGCAACATTATTGTTTGGAAGGCCAATAAAAGGTCCACTTGAAGCTTTGTTAAGAACGTGGACTGATGAAAAGGCAGAGGAAAACATTACATCTTCATACCAATATGTGAATGAGCTGACCACTCGGTTAAAAACTGGCTGGAAACTTGCCAATGAAAATTTGAAACAAGCCAGGAAGAAACATGCTGCCTATTATAACAGGAAGGCGAAAGACAGAAATTTGGCTGTGGGAGAGAAGGTACTGCTTCTTTTGCCCGGGAGTCAGAATAAGTTACAAATTGGATGGCAGGGTCCATATACAGTTCTAGAGAAGGTGTCTAGAACAAATTATAAGATAGATAAGAAGGGGAAAGAAAAAATCTATCATGTGAATCTCCTGAAGAAATATTTGGAAAGAGAACATCAGGAAGAGACACACTTGTTGACCTTGTCCATCGCCATGGAGATGAAAAAGGAACCACTTTCATCATTTGAATATCCATTACACCCCTGTGAGACAGCAGCACAGGTGAAAATCAGTACACATTTAACGAAAACTCAGAAAGAGAGAGTGCAACAGGTTCTAAATAATCATGCAGAGGTGTTAACAGACCGACCAGGGCATACAAACCTATTGGAATATGATATGAAACTAATAGACTCCACACCTGTCTGTATGAAACCATATTCGATTCCGTTTGCTAAGGAAAAAGCTTTGAAGGAAGAGATAGACTATCTGTTGAAGGAAGGAATTATTTCGCACAGTGAGTCTTCGTATAGTTCCGGTGTTGTACTCTTAAGGAAGCCCTCTGGAGAACATAGACTCTGTATAGATTACAGGAGACTGAATGCTATTACAGAAGGACAGGTGGATCCATTGCCGGATACAAATCAGCTGTTTGCCAGACTAAATAAAGCTAAATATTTCTCAAAAGTGGATCTGAGTAAAGGATACTATCAGATTCCAGTAAAGCCTGAGGTTAGACCATACCTAGCTTTTAGTACCTCAGAAGGACACTATGAGTTTAATAGATTGCCATTTGGATTGAAGAATGCGCCTAGTGTCTTCTCTAGAATGATGAGAAAATTATTGGATCCTCTGAATAATCCCTGTATAACAAATTTTATGGATGATATCCTTATAGCAACAGAAACATTTGAGGAACACATTGACTCTCTGAACATGCTGTTTGATCGACTTAGGGAGGCAAATTTAACAGCCCGACCAACCAAATGTTGCGTTGGATGTAAAGAATTGGAATTTTTGGGACACACAGTTTATCAGGGAAACATGACCCCTGACCCAAAGAATTTAGAGAAACTACAGAAAGCCCCGAGACCACAAACCAAGAAGGACGTGAGATCCTTTGTCTCATTATGTGGTTTCTACCAGAAGTATATCAAAAACTTTAATTCCATATGTGCACCGTTAACTGAATTGACACGTAAAGGACTTCCAGATCGCATTACATGGACACCACAATGTGAAATGACTTACCAAGAATTGAAGGAAAAGCTCACAAGTAAACCCATTTTGAAATTACCTGACTTAAGTCAAGAATTCATAGTAAGGACGGATGCAAGTAATATTGGGTTAGGTGCAACTTTACTACAGAAATCAGATGCATTGGATGGGGAATTAAGCCCAGTGGCATATGCTAGCAGAAAGTTGAATAAAGCTGAAATCAACTACTCAACTAGCGAAAAAGAATGTCTTGCAGTAATATGGGCAATAAAGAAATTCAATATTTATCTATATGGGAAGGCATTTAAGTTGCAAACTGACCACAAACCTTTATCGTTTTTAGCACAGGCTAAGCATGAGAACTCTAGGTTACTCCGATGGTCTTTGCTTCTGGCTCCATATAATTTTAGCATTGAATATATATCTGGAAAAACCAATCTGGGAGCGGATTTTTTAAGCCGCCATCCGTGTGATGAGAATCACCGTAAACCCCAGAAATAATAATAAATTTCTCTATGTGTATATAGAATAAAGGACTGACATATAATGTCTGTTTTAAGAGGGGAGGTGTCATGAAATATTCTAATCCACATATATAAATTATTAGGTAAATATGAAGCCTAACAAATAAAATTAATAAAGAGAAGAGCAATGGTAAAATGACAGTGCTGTCACAAAGAATGTACTCGAAATCCCCCTTGTTTTCTGCTTCGTCTGCAAATTGTAACGCTTTCACGTTGATATAAAAGCTTACTGTATTATTACCCGCCTTCTTCAATGAAACGTGTGCTGCATTTCTAAGAAAAACATTGAGACGTACTGCGTAATGACCTAAATTAACCCTAACATTAATTATACTGCGTTACCAAAACGAACGAACAGATGGACTAAAGGGATAAAAAGAGAGGGGAGAGGCAGAAAGCCGAACACTAAACCCGCTTCGCGCGATACACAATTACTACCATCACGCGTGTAAGTCTACATGCACTAATTTTTTTTCAGACGGACAGTGATAAAATACACTACCCTTTCCCAGAGTTAGGTTTATAAATCATAAAAGACTCTTATTAGAAAAGATAACATTAGATGGGTTTACGTTTGAACACATAACAGTACCCAGACAGCACATCTTCTAAACAGGAGGTAGAAGAAATTGCATATTTTGAACGCAGCCACGTAGCTCCTTTAAATTAGTATTTTTGGGTTCCTTAGGGCTTGCTGACAAATAATATGTAAAACGTTACGCAAATAGTCCAGGAATTAATAAATTATACCCAAAATAAAATATTGGGGGTGCCTGACAGCATAAAATCATTTCTGCTCATAAAATTTTTTTTATAACGTGTTTGAAAAAACCTTACGTTACATAAATAGCCTACCATGTAAACTCCAAATTGATTGGAGCGCAACAAATGAAAGCCTAACCACGATTGGTCGGGCTATAAATACTATCTTGGTTGTTAGGGGAGACGGGAAAAGATAACATTTTTTCAAACACTTGTCGAAACGTGGCTCATTGGCCAGTCTCGCTGATATACACACTTGGGAGCGTTAGTTCGAGACCACTAATTCAAATAAGCTTGATAAAGCACAGTGCGTTGAAGCCAGCTCATATTTTTGCTAAAATAAAAGCCTGGAACATAGGCAGAACGGAATTTGTGCCAGTTTGTGCCAGAATTCATTGCTAATCAACGTATCTGTGTTTATTTCCATGAAATTGTGGTAAGCTTGAACCATTCAGTATCTTTTAATGAAAATTGAATGTGAATTGTTGATTTATGCCTGTATATATATGTGTAGTTCAGTGGCAAACGTGAGGTAAAGCCTATAATGCTCCAGCCTGAACAGAGGGTGTCGGAGAGAAGTAAAACGGCATGGAATGGCCAAATAGTACACTGACACCTGGATGATTGACTAGAAAGAAATAATGCTGGAAGTGCAGAGGCGTAGTAACCATTAAGAAGGGTAATACTGGAATAAAGTATTTCAAATGAAGCTGACTGTTGGCCTAACGCTCTGAACGCAATGTTTGTGCTGTATTGTGATCAGTGTAAAAGAGAATATAAATTAGTTATGAAGTAGAAGGTACATCCTTCTTGATTTCAGGGACAGTGGTCTTGATGGTAGTGAGCAGCACCTGGTCAGAGATTTGCTGAATCCAGAGTCGGACAGCATACTCCTTGGTCTTTTTAGCTATCAGTGAGGTGTCTCCTGAGCCCAGAGGAGAATTCGAGCAGAGGAGTCCTTTCCTGCCGCCAGCCCGCCAGATAAGCAGAGTTGGCCAGCTGAGCTAAACGTTATGTCCCCTCATCTTGAAATGACTTTGTAAAAATAACATTAAGAGGGGAATTTACTTGTCTTAAAATCAGGAACTGTGAACATCTCCAATACTGGTCCCTAAAGACAAACTATTGAAGTCATGATGACAAATACCAACAGAGCTTGAACAAAACAAAACCAGTATTACCTCATTTTACTACTACACAACTGACACACATAGAACATTTGTAATAATATATGTCACTACAATATTCATATTAAATACATTCTGTACATAACTTGTAATTTAAATTGATTGTGATTCCTGGTTCCCTTGTAGTTGAATCAGGACACATATTCATTCATGCCAGTAATGAATACATATTGTTATTTGAACGTTACTAGTGACTTCTTTAAGATATTCTCATAGAGTGTTATATGTATGTGAGTGTCACAGTGTTGTTAAGAGTAGTGGATTAAATTAAATTGTTTATCTGTCTGTTGTTGTGACTTACACTTCACCATACACATACCCTAGACACATAACGTAGCATCACACTATTCCAGAATAATTCTGACTGAGATATATAGATATGTGGTAGCAAGTAAGGTTATATATATAATATACTACTCTTATTAGATATATATATACCTTCACAGCTGATCTCAGTCAGTACACTAAGTCCCTTATAAGTATTTATAACTTCCCACTTCACCACAGAAGCAAATACAGAAAGTTAGTTAAAAGTCAGTGTCTTTACGTGCGTGTTGTATATGTGGAATCAATACTTGCCGAGTTTGTATATGTAACCCGCCAAGCACTCCAAGGGAGGTAACTAACAATCATTAATGTGACTGCCATAATAAAAAATCCTATATGTGTTGCTAAATTTCTCTCAACTGGATTAAACTTAATATTGAACCCCCCCCCCCCAACCACCTCCCCCCCCCCCTCCCCCCCCCCCCAATTTTAAAACTAAAAGTTTGAAAGATGTGTGAAAGAAAGACATGACTAGATTCTACAGGACGGAGATGCTCCCTACGATTATGCAAAAAGAGGCTCTGATTCGGACACTGAGTCTTTTTCAGGGAAAATCCTTGTCAGAGCTTCAGGCTAGCAGATGGATAATGTTAGTCCGTTTCAAGACTTAGTATCTATCAACGGGCTAGCAGTCCTTTTCAGGGCTTTTTCATACTAGCTGCTAGCTGATAGATGCTAGTAGTCCTTTTCAGGGTTAAGAATTTATCAACACATCGCTTCAGTTAACAGAGTTCACTTATTTTTGAATGATAAATGCGCTCTGATTTAACCAAATAGGTTGACAGGAACGCGCATCGCCACAAGAAGGCAAAAACCAAACTAAACAAACAAACAAGACGGAGATGCTGACCGCAGCAAGTCGAGATACGCCCAGTGATTATGCGACAAGACGCTCTTACAATACCCTGTGGAAATAGCCATTTTAGAGATGCCCCTTAAACGAAAGAACCATTAGAATAAAACCAAGAAGTAAAACCAGAAGGAAAACATGGTAATATTTCAACAAGAGAGCTATGGATAGAGAGATGGCTGTTGGAGAGAAGGTGCTTCTTCTATTACCAGCAGTAATAACAAACTGCAAATCGGATTGCAGAGCCCATATACTGTTCTAGAGAAGCTGTCTAGAACCACCTGCAAAATAGACAAGAAAGGGAAGGAGAAGGTCTATCATATTAACCTACTCAAGAAATATTATGATAAAGCTGCATCTGAAAGTGCCCATCTTATGACCCTGGTCATTGCCACTGAAATGAAGAGCGAACCTCTCACCTCATACGAGACCCACTGAAACATTCGAGCAGGTGAAAGTAACTACTCATCTGACGAAAGGTCAGAGGAAGCAAGTTCTAAAAGTACTAGAAACACATGCAGAAGTGCTAACGGACAAACCGCAGCGCACTAACCTGCTGGAATATGACATGAAAATTTTAGACCCAACACCGATCTGCATGAAAACATATCCTATCCCCTTCGCAAAAGCACAAGCCTGGAAGGAGGAAATAGACTACTTGTTGAAGGAAAACATAATTGCTAAATCAGAATCGCCATGCAGCGCTAGTGTCGTTTTACTGAGGAAGGCGGCTGGTGAGCATCGTTTCTGTATTGATTACTGTCACGAGACAATAAGGTGCTTACACGCACACCTTTGTCTCTGACAGCAGCGACACTATCGCTGTTACCACTCATCTCACGCAATCAGCAACAACAACAACAACGGCAACGTAGTCTACCGGACATGTTTCCACACTGTATATAGCAATAAATAAGTGAACTCAAAGACTGTGTCAATCTCGACATAATATAATAACAACTAGTACATGCCATATTTATGAGGTACTCAAAAAGCACAAGAAATTACCAGTCTATCTCGACAACCTACCAGTATTCGAATAATACTAATATCACTTCTGGGACTACGACAACTTCCAAGATCATATATAGCATCGATCCTAGCAACAACTAAAACCACACAACAAACACCAGCTCTTCTACACAAGAGCAACAACGTGACACGTCCGTTCCCTACTACAACGTCTGTCAACTCCTCTTGGACAACCTTGTAACCTTTTCACCTTCCATACCTCAGGCTAACTCTAACCAATAATAAACTACTACTTTAGTCACATGTCATAACAGTCAAAGTTCAGCTGCTCCTGCAAACATTACATGCAAATCACAAACGTTTAACTCGACTCACATTACAATCACGTTTACACAACAATGTACCAATGTACTGACAGGCATATTAAACAACTTTAAGTGCGAAAACAGGGAAATCGGAAATGCAGCAATACTACGGGAAGAAGTGGAAGAGGCTATATGTTCGATGAAAGGAGGGAAGTCACCGGGTGTGGATAATATACCAGCAGAGCTCTTGAAATATGGAGGACCAGATATAGTAAAAATCATGACAACAATTTGCCAGAAGATATGGAGTACAAAAAAATGGCCAAAAGAATGGACGCAGTCATTAGTAATACCGCTTTCAAAGAAAGGAAATCTAAAAATGTGCAAGAGCTACAGAACCATTAGCCTTATTAGTCATCCAAGTAAGGTGATGTTAAGGATATTTTTGAACAGAATAAAACAGAAATCAGAAGAAATCTTGTCAGAGGAACAGGCTGGCTTTAGACCAAAAAGAAGTACCTCAGAACAAATCTTCAATATTAGATTACTGATCGAAAAACATCTCCAGCATCAACATGATTTATACCATAACTTCATCGATTTCACAAAAGCCTTCGATCGAGTCTGGCATGAAGGCTTATGGCAAATAATGAGAAAATTCAATTTTGATACCAACATCATAGATATCATTGAAGCACTATACAAGGACGCAAGCAGTGCTGTTTTTGCAAGCAACGACATTGGAGAATTTTTCAAAACAACTGTAGGAGTTCGCCAGGGATGTATCCTGTCACCAGTGCTCTTTAATATATATCTAGAACATATTATGCAGGAGAATCTCTACGATTATAAATCAACCATATCGATTGGAGGCCGACCTCTGTGTAATCTACGTTTTGCTGATGATATTGATCTGATAGCTAGAACAGAATCAGAACTTCAAGACCTTACCTCTAGACTGGAGAAAGTAACAAGAACGTATGGGATGGAAATTAATATAGAAAAAAGCAAGATATTGGTGAATAGCCATAAGAAACATGTTCCGACCAACATTACGTTAAATGGGCAAACGTTAGAAGAAGTTAACACCTTTAAAGATCTCGGGTCCACTATATGTAGTGATGGAAGATCAAGTAAAGAAATCAAGACAAGACTTGAGATGGCCTCAGCTGCCATGACAAGGCTGAATGTGATCTGGAAAAGTAACATCAGTTTTCCTGTGAAGATCAAATTATACAAATCACTTGTATTATCTATTCTCTTGTATGGGTGTGAGGGCTGGACACTCACTGCAGATACGGAGCGAAGGATTCAGGCTTTCGAGCATAAATGTTATAGAAGAATTTTGCGCATTTGCTATAAAGAGCACAAAACAAATGTCTATGTTAGAGAGAAGATAAACACCTATGCAGGCCACCAAGAACCACTTTTGTCAATAGTGAAACGTCGAAAGCTTGCCTGGTTTGGGCATGTAACTCGTCATGACTCCGTTTCGAAAACGATCCTCCAGGGAACAGTCGAAGGTAAACGGAGAAGAGGAAGGCAAAGAAAATCCTGGGCTGATAACATCAAAGAATGGGCAGGACACGGTTTTTTCACACTTGTACGCATTGCTGAGAATAGAGAGCAGTGGAGGACCCTGTCTGCTGATGCTTCCACCATGGCACCCCTACGACCCATGACGGGTTATGGGTTGAGATGAGATGATGATGTACCAAATAAACCTTACTCACATAGAAGCATACAACCATAGCAACTTCTCAAAATTGCAACTTGGCAATTACAGAAAGCTTAATGCGTTTACCGAGTCCCAAGCAGATCTATTGCCTGATACGAATCAGCTGTTTGCGAGGGTAAATAAGGCAACATATTTCTCAAAATTAGATCTGAGTAAAAGATACTATCAGATTTCTGTCAAGCCTGAAATAAGATCATTATTGGCCTTTAGCACTTCGGAGGGGCATTATGAAATAATTGTATTGCCTTTTTGGTTGAAAAACGCCCCGACTGTGTTTTCCAGGATGATGAGGAAGTTACTAGATCCTTTACACAACTCAGCTATCACTAACTTTATGGATGATATCCTCATAGCAACAGAGACATTTCAGGAACACAAATCCTCTCTTGACATGTTGTTGGACAGACTCAGAGAGGCAAGATTGATCGCTCGTCCTACTAAATGTTGTATTGGTTGCCAGGAATTGGAATTCTTTTATCAGTGAAAAATGACACCTGACCCCAAGAATTTGGAACAGTTACAAAGAGCACCACGACCTCAAACAAAGAAGGATGTGAGATCCTTTGTTACTTTGTGCGGGTTTTACCAAAAGTATATCCGTGATTTTAACACGTTGAGTGCTCCATTGACAGACTTAACTAAGAAAGGCAAACCAGAAAAGAGTTGAGTGGACAGCAGATTGCGAGAAAGCATATGCAGAACTTAAACAGAAACTCACAGATAGGCCTATTCTGAGACTGCAAGACATCAATCAAGAATTTGCGGTTAGGACTGATGCGAACAATATTGGATCAGGTGCAACGTTACTGCAGAGGTCCCAGGCACAGCCAGGGATAGATATTCTCAGTTGCTTATGCCAGCCGCCAGTTAAATAAGGCTTAGAGGAACTATTCAACTGTTGAGAGCGACTGTTTGGCTTGATGTGGGTCATAAACAAGTTCCAAACTTATCTTTATGGTAGACATTTAGTGGTTCAGTGTGACCATCAGCAACTCGTTTTTCTCGCATCGACTCGTCATTGTAACGCAAAATTGTTGAGGCGGTCCCTCTTAAACCATCCATATTCCAGTGGACGACTGCCTAGATGAAATTATACTACTCGGAGAGTTGAATGCCAGAGTTGGAAATGCCCATGCTAGACGGGGTGGAGTTATCGGAAGATATGGAGAAGATACTCTCAATGACAATGGAAAGCGACTTCTTAGATTCTGCAGTGAACAGAATATGATCATTACAAACACAAAGTTCCCCCATAAGCGCATCCATGCATACCACTAGATGTGAACCAACAAATAATGAGAAACCAGTGATCGACTATGCCATCGTTAGGAAGAGCTCATTCACGTTTGTTCGGGATGCTAGAGTTTGGAGGGGGCCAGAGATTGGACGTGATCACGACCTGCTAACAATTAAAAGAACAACTAAAAGAGTTGGTCGACCTACCAATTGCCTACCATCACGCAAGAAGTTAAGTAAACGAACAGGAGAAATGAGCATTAAGACCTACAAGCTGAGAGAACCAGAAGGTAAAACCAGATATCAGGGACTTATTGCTACAGCAATGAGAAACACAGAAGAACAACCTGATGACCTGGAAACCCCCTGGCTTAAATTCAAGGACATCATAAAAGGCAGTTGCAACAGAAGCGTGTGGTGAAGTCCGAATTGGAAATAATAGAACAAGGACACCTTGGTGGACAGACGAATTTAAAGTGTAAATACGAGAGAAGAAAAGAGCATGGAAATAATACTTAGGAGCTAAATCACAACAGGAAAAACAGAGAAATATAGAGAATTTGTTATTCGCAGAACTGAGGCAAAGAATAGGGTGCTAGCAGCAAAACAGAAGTCCTGGGAAGAATTTGGAGAAAAGCTAGAAAAGGATGCTCAAGAAAATCAGAAATTGTTCTTCAAGACCCTAAAGAACATTGAAGCAGAAAAAACAGTGCCCTCTTAAATTTATTAAGGACAAACAAGGCAAATTGCGTACTGCTCCACATGAAGTAATGGAAAGATGGAAAGAATATTTATCAGAACTCCTTGATGGTGAGCAAGGCCAAGCAACAGAAATGATAACCACTAGCACAGAAGAGGAAACCAAGGGTGCTGAAGATGACATAAATATGGAAGAACTGAAGGCAGCTTCAGAGAAAATCAAGATGGGCAAAGCAGCAGGGCATGATGGTATAACACCAGGAATGGTTAAGTACATGGGAGCAGCTGGCGACCTATTTCTTTTAAAGGTCCTACAGGCAGCTTGGTGCAACAAGACCATAGCAAAGGACTGGGAGATTGACATCATAACAACTATTTTTAAAAAGGGTGACAACCGACAATGTGGAAACAATAGAGGCATATCCCGACTCAGTGTCGCTGGTAAAATAGACTCAGTCAGAAGAGTTCAGGACCATCACAGGTGTAAGACAAGGTAATATCCTGTCACCTTATCTTGTCATACTCCGCCTAGATGATGTAATCAAGGCATGTGGGGAGAGGACAAGAAAGTATTCAGTGGGGTACTCGAAGATGAAACAGGTCTGTATTTCAGAGCTGGCATTTGATGAACGAATCTTCATGAGACAAAAATACTGGGTTGGGATTGATTTTTAAAAAACTTAACCGATTATTTGAAATTCTTATTTCGAAAATTAATCGGTTAGTTTCGAACAACTTGATAAATTATTTTTAAAAAATACATAACATCATTTTTTTTTAAATCACTAAGCTCTGCCTTTATTATTACGTGTTGTTGTAAAGGCAACATTTTCTCAAATCGCAACATTGTCCTGAAATTATAATGAAAATACTGAAAAGTTACAACCAATCCATATCACAAACCTCTAACATAGCAAATGCTCTCACATTTAAGCAAACACGGATAAAAAATGTTATAATCCAAAAAACTCGTTTTTATCAATTCTTCTTCTTCTTTGATCCTTAGCCGCCAACTGTCAAAGCAGTCAGTGGCCATCACGCATGGTGGCGTCTGGTAAGGCAGCATTCATGTTGCCTTCATTTTATGAATTAATGGCTATTTTTTAATATAGCCGATTAATCGATTAATTAGTCCTGATAAGTCCCAGCCCTAAAAAATATCATGCAAAAGAAAACTGACTAGAATTCTACAAGCAACAGGAAGTTATATGGTAGAGGAATCCTACTGTGTCTAGAGAAGAACTCCATAGCACATTATGTGTTAACATGCAAGAAATATGAACAGCACAGAAAACTACTCATGGAATACTTGAGAACACAAAACTCTCCATCACCATCGCTAGAAACTACTAACACTTGACCTACCCATGAGCTACACAACATAATTAAATTGTATATAACCAAAACAAGAATTAACATCAAACTACCAGAACAGATGGCAGTTAGACAGAAAGATCAAACTACCAGAACAGATGGCAGTTAGACAGGAAGATCAAACTACCAGAACAGATGGCAGTTAGACAGGAAGATCAAACTACCAGAACAGATGGCAGTTAGACAGGAAGATCAAACTACCAGAACAGATGGCAGTTAGACAGGAAGATCAAACTACCAGAACAGATGGCAGTTAGACAGGAAGATCAAACTACCAGAACAGATGGCAGTTAGACAGGAAGATCAAACTACCAGAACAGATGGCAGTTAGACAGGAAGATCAAACTACCAGAACAGATGGCAGTTAGACAGGAAGATAAAACTACCAGAACAGATGGCAGTTAGACAGGAAGATCAAACTACCAGAACAGATGGCAGTTAGACAGGAAGATCAAACTACCAGAACAGATGGCAGTTAGACAGGAAGATCAAACTACCAGAACAGATTGCAGTTAGACAGGAAGATCAAACTACCAGAACAGATGGCAGTTAGACAGGAAAGTCAAACTACCAGAACAGATGGCAGTTAGACAGGAAGATCAAACTACCAGAACAGATGGCAGTTAGACAGGAAGATCAAACTACCAGAACAGATGGCAGTTAGACAGGAAGATCAAACTACCAGAACAGATGGCAGTTAGACAGGAAGATCAAACTACCAGAACAGATGGCAGTTAGACAGGAAGATCAAACTACCAGAACAGATGGCAGTTAGACAGGAAGATCAAACTACCAGAACAGATGGCAGTTAGACAGGAAGATCAAACTACCAGAACAGATGGCAGTTAGACAGGAAGATCAAACTACCAGAACAGATGGCAGTTAGACAGGAAGATCAAACTACCAGAACAGATGGCAGTTAGACAGGAAGATCAAACTACCAGAACAGATGGCAGTTAGACAGGAAGATCAAACTACCAGAACAGATGGCAGTTAGACAGGAAGATCAAACTACCAGAACAGATGGCAGTTAGACAGGAAGATCAAACTACCAGAACAGATGGCAGTTAGACAGGAAGATCAAACTACCAGAACAGATGGCAGTTAGACAGGAAGATCAAACTACCAGAACAGATGGCAGTTAGACAGGAAAGTCAAACTACCAGAACAGATGGCAGTTAGACAGGAAGATCAAACTACCAGAACAGATGGCAGTTAGACAGGAAGATCAAACTACCAGAACAGATGGCAGTTAGACAGGAAGATCAAACTACCAGAACAG
This sequence comes from Oreohelix idahoensis, assembly GCA_024509875.1. Classification (NCBI taxonomy): domain Eukaryota; kingdom Metazoa; phylum Mollusca; class Gastropoda; order Stylommatophora; family Oreohelicidae; genus Oreohelix; species Oreohelix idahoensis. Next base: position 62,780 of record JAMPIV010014846.1, on the reverse strand, counting down.
ATGGCAGTTAGACAGGAAGATCAAACTACCAGAACAGATGGCAGTTAGACAGGAAGATCAAACTAATAGAACAGATGGCAGTTAGACAGGAAGATCAAACTAATAGAACAGATGGCAGTTAGACAGGAAGATCAAACTACCAGAACAGATGGCAGTTAGACAGGAAGATCAAACTACCAGAACAGATGGCAGTTAGACAGGAAGATCAAACTAATAGAACAGATGGCAGTTAGACAGGAAGATCAAACTACCAGAACAGATGGCAGTTAGACAGGAAGATCAAACTAATAGAACAGATGGCAGTTAGACAGGAAGATCAAACTAATAGAACAGATGGCAGTTAGACAGGAAGATCAAACTACCAGAACAGATGGCAGTTAGACAGGAAGATCAAACTAATAGAACAGATGGCAGTTAGACAGGAAGATTAAACTACCAGAACAGATGGCAGTTAGACAGGAAGATCAAACTAATAGAACAGATGGCAGTTAGACAGGAAGATCAAACTAATAGAACAGATGGCAGTTAGACAGGAAGATCAAACTAATAGAACAGATGGCAGTTAGACAGGAAGATCAAACTACCAGAACAGATGGCAGTTAGACAGGAAGATCAAACTAATAGAACAGATGGCAGTTAGACAGGAAGATCAAACTAATAGAACAGATGGCAGTTAGACAGGAAGATCAAACTACCAGAACAGATGGCAGTTAGACAGGAAGATCAAACTAATAGAACAGATGGCAGTTAGACAGGAAGATCAAACTACCAGAACATATGGCAGTTAGACGGGAAGATCAAAGCACTAGGAAAAGTTCCCCCACTCCCCCCATTTCAGTATGAGAAGTAAAAAAAAAAAAACTACCAGAACTAAAACATCAAAAAATGTCCGGTAAAAAGGTAGTCTCATAACAAATACAGCCGTAGGGGAGTGGATTGTTAGAGACTTCACTATACTAGGTCCAGCATCGAGAGATGGGGGGTGAACAGTTCCTTTCCTCGCTGTCTTTTCCTTCCCTAGCTCAAGAACAATCAGATACACAAATACAGCTGGGTGCACTGGATCATGTCGATACCGTGAATCGCACTCGGCACCTTTGTACCTCAAACCACTCTGTCAATCGAACGCTAAATGTCCAGTAGATACATTTAAGGTAATGGCAATTGCAGTAAGAAAAACAAATAGGACAATACAGTAAAACAAAACCTACAAACCCCACAACACGGGTATAGAGATTGGCCTAGGAACACTGAAGGGAATACACCAAAAACACTACAGACATTAGGCAACATCACAACAGACGACAGAGATATTTCAGCCTGGAAGAAAACAAAAACAGACAAAAACATCCAATGTAAATATGCTAAATAGAATAAAGAACACTATATACCCAAATCATAACCCACATTGGGTTGAACCGGGTATCCCGTGAATAGGTCAAACACCAGTTTTCTGTGCATGAACCAAAAATCAAATCAAATCTTTCAAGGTGTCTAATTCTAAAGGTACCGGGTTCGCTTCCAGCACAGGGAAGATAATTCATGAATGTTTTTATTTTATTTTTAGAACCAGAGGTTCCTAATGATGTTATTTGTAGAACCAGTGGTTCCTAATGATGTTATTTGTAGAACCAGTGTTTCCTAATGATGTTATTTGTAGAACCAGTGTTTCCTAATGATGCTATTTGTAGAACCAGTGTTTCCTAATGATGTTATTTGTAGAACCAGAGGTTCATAATGATGTTATTTTTAGAACCAGTGGTTCCTAATAATGTTATTTGTAGAACCAGTGTTTCCTAATGATGTTATTTGTAGAACCAGTGTTTCCTAATGATGTTATTAGTAGAACCAGTGTTTCCTAATGATGTTATTTGTAGAACCAGTGTTTCCTAATGATGTTATTTGTAGAACCAGACGTTCCTAATGATGTTATTTGTAGAACCAGAGGTTCCTAATGATGTTATTTGTAGAACCAGTGTTTCCTAATGATGTTATTTGTAGAACCAGAGGTTCCTAGTGATGTTATTTGTAGAACCAGAGGTTCCTAATGATGTTATTTGTAGAACCAGTGTTTCCTAATGATGTTATTTGTAGAACCAGAGGTTCCTAATGATGTTATTTGGAGAAACTGGAGCTCATAACGTCAACTCAGCACGTTTCGGAATGACAGAAAAGCCCACAGGAAAAGCCTAGATCTACAATATAGATAAAACGACGGAGTGTTCAATTTGGTATTGAAAAAGCAAAAGCGCGTGAAGCTCAGCAGATCTAGTTAAACAACAACAACCCCACCTCCTTAGATCTCCTGGGTAATGAGGTCGGATTCCTAACCTTCTCGGATAAGGGCGAAAAAATAGGTCCCGTGTGCAAGTTGCGCACGTTAAAAATCCCTCGGCAGTTGGAAATCGTTAAGAGTAGGCCATAAGGCCGCTGCCCTGGAAAAATTTAAAAATTAGGAAACCTACCCACCACAAAATTTTTTTATAGAAGGTGTGATTCCTGTGTGCACTGATTGGGATCTTCGCCGGTGCTACGGAGTTCGTGCACTGTGCTGAGATCCTCCTTGTGTGATGTAAGGGAGAAGATCGGAGCACTTATGGAGTTGTCTGTGTTGCAATGAAGATAGTCTTTAACACTAAACCAAATCTTTCAAGAGACAGAAAATGTTGAAGATTCATTACAGCCAATCTTTTCGTGCCGCGACGACACGTGATCTGATTAGTATGTTTTTTTTTGTTGCGGGGAAGTCCCAGCCGCTCAAATGATGACAGTTGTAATGATAATGTATGATTCTGTGACGTAGACTATTATCTTATTTTGTATGTGTCTGAGCAAAGATGTGTGTCATTGTTCTTATCTTTGGCATAAGTGACATTCATGGATTGAATATGTGTGTACTTGGGAGAAAAGTTAGGTTTATTGTTTTCTGTGTCATAACTTCGCTACTTCTGTACATGATAGTATTATTTGTGTGTTGCAAGCAATCAATCAATCAATCAATCAATCAATCAAACAGTCAATCAATCAATCAATCAATCAATCAGTCAATCAGTCAGTACCTCAAGGAGAATAGAACTTCAACAAACCCCCCCCCCCCCTCCCAAGGCTTCCTGTCACGTGCCATCAGCTCAAGTTCTTTCTACATCTTCCTCGCCATTTTTACTTTGGTCCCCAGTTATCTTCTCTACCGGTTCAATATTAAGTTTAATCCAGTTGAGAGACATTTAGCACTTTTATGCAACACATACAGGCTATTTTTTTTATTTTGGCGGTCACATTAATGATTGTTAGTTACCTCTCTTGGAGTGCTTGGCGGGTTACATATACAAACTCGGCAAGTGTTGATTCCATACGCATTGGAGAAAAAGAAAGGAAGTTTTGGTGTGTGTGTGTGTGTGTGTGTGTGGGGGGGGGGGGGGGAAAAAAGCCGCCCCCCACATATACACCAAGCACGTAAAGACACTGACTTTTAACTAACTTTCTGTAATCGCTACACAACCAGACATTGACATTGTGAACTCTTATCAATATTCCACTACCATCGCATTGTTATTTCCCTCATACTTAAACGTTTAGATACATTTATGCGTTTTATCTAAGGGGCGTAGTTTTTATTGCAAGGGGAGTAATATGTGCGTAAAAGCTAGTCATAACTTTAAAAAAAATTAAATAGTTACTTTATATAATTTTGTTTGTAACACTTTTGTATCAAAGACAGACAATTACAATATATTTCAAATTCCGAAGAAAATGTTTCAGTCGTTTGTTGCTATTGTAGAAATATGCAGTTATATTTTATATGGGATAAATAAATGCACGCTAGGCTCAATACACATCAGTAAATATGTATAACACGAGTTTCTCATTATGCACATCCACCCACTAATTGAAAATATTAGATTTTTGACCGGCACAAAGTGCTGCCTAAAGTAAAGTTGAGACGATGTGTTTGACAAGTCCCCTTGTGAGCCCGAAAATGACCATAAGTCCCTACCAATCTTCTCCACCAAACATTATAACATGAGGTGATAAGAGGAGCTTTCATTGCATAGTGACTTAAATGGGCATTAAAATATACTACTCGTCAAAAGTCAAGGGCCACTCTATTATTTTCAATACACTTTTATATAAGCTCATAGAATGATTAAATAAAGGAAGTTTTGAGTAAAAATGGGTGCAATATCTTCCTCTGACAGTCCTCTATGCACGTTAAGCATAAAAACAACTCACCGACAACCATGGTGATCACGTGCAATTTGGTTTGCTGACCATAAATTCACATTTTTAATCTGTTTTTTTCAAACTTCCGTACAACCAAACAGGTGAAGTCATCGTGCTGATTGACATTCCACGTGCAATGGTGACTTTTCGTGAACAGAATTCACTCTTAACACAGATACCACGAACACGTCTTGGGTATTATTCCTGTTTCAGAATCCATCTGTGACTTGTGAGTGAACCTGTAGCATTCCGGGTTCCTTATTAATATTGGCTAGTTTCTACTGATGTGCAGAGATGCTCTTAATACTTTTTGTACGGTCATATAAATTCAGAATCCAACTCTATTCTTTTCTGTGGCAAGGTCCGACCTATCTACGTTGACGATTTCTGTAATGCAGTGCCGTATGTCAAACTTTTTGTACGTTATATTGTAGGATCCCGCCCCACGCTTCCACCTGGCGTTTCGACAAAGCTTCCAATCACAGCGATCGTTTATTCGCGCCTCAAATGCCAGGCAATACATTCAAAGTACAAGTTATGATACCATTCCATAGTGTAATATTTTCCACGACTCATGCGTTTGAAAAATTCAAGCAGTCATCAGTAGTATGTCATGTACGCTACGGGTCGAATTCAGGCGGCGGGGCGTGACTTTTATATAGCAAAATACTCGATCGATTTCAGGCGGCGGAGCGTCAGGCGTGTGGAGCGTGACTTTTATATAGCGATATATTTTAGCAGGGGGATTTCCTCTGACGATCAGACGCATGACTTGTTATATAGCAATAAATTAGTTCAATAATGGCGGGTGTGTAGGTTACTAAGAGGAGATAAGTAGGTTGTTGTGTTGTATTGTTTATACATATATACACATTATATAAATAAAAAATATAAGAAATCGATAGTGACGGAAAACATAAAAAATCGATAATGTTGGATTAGGTTACTAAGAGGGTTTTTTTAAGCGAGTGGAGTCTTTTTGTGCTGGCGTGGGTGACGATGCATGTTGGGGTGAAGCGGGTGGGTGTGCGTTTTTGTGTAGGTATTTTTGTGTATTGTGGTACTGTTTTGGTATGTGTGTGTTGGTGTGTTTGTTTATACATATATACCTACAATATATATATATATATATATATATATAATATAAAAAATCGATAATGACGGAAAATATCAAAAATCGATAATGGTGGTTAGTTGGTTACTAAGAGGGTTTTTGAAGCGACTGGAGTCTTTTTGTGCTGGCGTGGGTGACGATGCATGTTGGGGTGAAGCGGGTGGGTGTGCGTTTTTATGTGGGTATTTTTGTGTATTGTGGTATTGTTTTGGTATGTGTGTGTTAGGTGTGTTTGTTTATACATATATACATACGGAAAATAGAAAAAATCGATAACGACGGAAAATAAAAAATCGATAATGTTGGATTAGGTTACTAAGAATGTTTTTGAAGCAAGTGGAGCCTTTTTGTCCTGGCGTGGGTGACGATGTATGGTGGGGTGTAGCTGGCGGTTGTAGGTTAGGGGGGATTTTTGTGTGTTGTGGTATTGTTTTGTTATGTGTGTTGGTGTGTTTGTTTATGCATATATACATACAATATATATATATATATATATATATATATATATATATATATATATATATATATATATAAATCGATAATGACGGAAAGTTTAAAAATCAATAGTGGCGGATTAGGTTATTAAGGGTGTTTTTGAAGCGAGTGGAGCCTTTTTGGGCTGGCGAGGGTGACGACGCATGGGTGTGTACATTTTGGGGTTTATCTGGCGGGTGTAGGTTAGGGGGCGATTTTTGTGTGATGTTGGGTGTGTTATTTAGACACATATACATACAATATATATTAAAAAAATAAAAAAATCGATAATGACGGAAAATAAAAATAAAAAATCGATAATGTTGGATTAGGTTACTAAGAGGGTTTTTGAAGCGAGTGGAGCCTTTATGTGCTGGCGTAGGTGACGACGCATGGGTGTTTTTTGTGAGTGACTCAGCAGTGTGTTGGTGTGTTTTGGGAGTGAAGTGATAGAGCCTTGTCTATACTAGAAACAGCATTGAGAGGTGGGAGGGAAGTGTTAGAGACTTTACTAGGACCAGCATGGAGAGGTGGGCGTGAAGTGTTAGAGATTTGACTAGGTCCAGCAGCGAGAGGTGGGAGTGAAGTGTTAGAGACTTGAGGTCACCAGGTCCAGCATTGAGAGGTGGGAGTGCCGTGTTAGAACCTTTTCTAGATTCAGCAGCGAGAGGTGGGAGTGAAGTGATAGAGACTTGACTAGGTCTAACAACTAGAGGTGGGAGTGAAGTGTTAGAGACATGACTACACTAGAAACAGCCTTGAGAAGTGGGAGTGAAGTATTAGAGACTTTACTAGGCCCTGCATCTAGAGGTGGGAGTGAAATGTTAGAGACTTTACTAGGACCAGCAACGAGAGGTGGTGGTGAAGTGTAAAAACCTTTACTAAGTCTAGTATCTAGAGGTGGGAGTGAAGTGTTTGTTAGGGGGGTTGCTGGCGTGTGTGTATGTGTGCGTCTGTGAGTGTGTGTGCGCGCCTGTGTGTGTGTGTGGGGGCGGGAGTGGGTGGCATGGCTTTTGGTCTTGTCTGGTATTTTTATGTGTAGGTATTGTAATTGTTGTGTGGTGTAGTTTACCTTTTGGGTTTGGGTTTTTGGGTGGTTGTGTTGTGTATGATTCGGCCTTGTGTTGAGTTGTCATTTTATACAATATTTATACAATATATATTTTACAACAGATATAATATGTATACACACGATATTTATCCGTGTTTGGTAACTTCGCTGGTAGATTAGATAAATCGGCCGGGTGGTTGTCGGTGGGTGCTGTAGTGGGGACAAGGGTTGGTGTTAATAAAACTGGTTCCACATTTCTCGCGCGCAGAACATGTCTGAAATGTTAAAAAAAATATCTTTCACACAGACAGAGATGTACACTGGGTATAACGTGAGGTGATATAAATGTGCCCGTGAGGTGATAGAAATGTACCTGTGAGATGATAGAAATGTGCCCGTGAGGTGATAAAAATTGCCCGTGAGGCCACAGAAATGTGCCTGTGAGGTCATAGAAATGTGCCCGTAAGGTGATAGAAATATGCCTGTAAAGGTAAAGGTAACGGAACCCGTTACACGCCCATTGAGGCATATTGGGAATATGGTGTTAGGCCCATATTATCTTGACCGTCGGCACACTAGGGGTGATGTGGTCGGCATCACGCCGGCCGGACTTAACCTTCCCAGAGTTGCTCTGGTACCCATTTGGGGCTGGGTCGACCCAGGAGCCGTTTGTGGCCTAAAAATATTCCCACCTCATCTGGGGATCGAACCATAGACCACTGCGCTAGGAAGCCAGTGCACTAACCACTATGCTACCGCGGCTCCATCCTGTGAGGTGATAGAATTGTGCCTGTGAGGTCATAGAAATGTGCCCGTGAGGTGATAGAAATGTGCCTGTGAGGTGATAGAAATGTACCCGTGAGGCGATAGAAAGGGGCTCGTGAGGTGATAGAAATGTGCCCGCCGGTTTTGGTAGGAAACGTTAGATATGAGGGCGAGTTAACGTGGAGTGAAGTGTTAAACACTTTACCACGGCCAGCATCGAGTGGTGGGAGTGAAGTGTTAGAGAAGATACCAGGTCTAACATCAAGAGGTGGGAGTGAAGTGTTAGAAACATGACTATACTAGTGCCAGCATTGCGAGGTGGGAGTGAAGTGTTAGAGACATGACTATACCAGGTCTACCCATTTCATACTTTTGGTATCAGTTTTCATGTTTCCACTTCATAATTTTTGTATCGGTTTTCATATTTCCATTTCATACTTCTTGCAACGCAACATTCACACTTCCATTTCTTAACTTTGGTATCAGTTTTCATATTTCCATTTCATAATTATTACAGCACAACCTTGTTATGTGTGTTGATGTGTTTGTTTATACATATGTACATAATATATATATATATATATATATATATATATATATATATATATATATATATATATATATATATATATATTGTATGTATATATGTATAAACAAACACACCAACACACACATACCAAAACAATACCACAATAGACAAAATACCTACACAAAAACACACACCCACCCGCTTCACCCCAACATGCATCGTCACCCACGCCAGCACAAAAAGACTCCACTCGCTTAACAAAACCCTCTTAGTAACCTAATCCAACATTACCGATTTTTTATATTTTCCGTCATTATCGATTTTTTATATGTATATATATATATATATATATATATATATATATATATATATATATATATATATATATATATATATATATATATATATATATATATGTATATATGTATGTATATGTATAAACAATACAATACAACAACTTACTTATCTCCCCTTAGTAACCTACACACCCGCCATTATTGAACAAATTTATTGCTATATAACAATTCATGCGTCTGATCGTCAGAGGAAATCCCCCGGCTAGAATATATCGCTATATAAAAGTCACGCTCCACACGCCAGACGCTCCGCCGCCTGAAATCGATCGAGTATTTTGCTATATAAAAGTCACGCCCCGCCGCCTGATTTCGACCTGTAGCGTACATGACATACTACTGTCATCGTCCAATTATGAAGTTATGATATTCGTAAAATGTTGTGAAAGTTAACTTATATCACACTGCCTCCTTCCTGTTCCAAATGTCTTGCATGTTTGCGTTTATCTATAATTACCTGTCACAAACAGTCGAATCGGAAGTGATTATGCAATCTTACGCAAACACTTCATGCTCGCATCTACCTAGAGTCAATGTGGTATTAACACGTTTAGTGATTCAATTAATCTCTCAGGAATGGGCGATACGCTTGTCTGGACATACAAAGTGAAGTGTAGAAAATGGAAACAATGACTCTAGTTCGGAGTTCTGTGTGGCGAAAATGAGAAATAATAGAATGGGGGGAGGAAAATGGAAGAAAAATTGAACGGTCCAATTTCGTGACACGATGGCAAAAAGCATCGAAGGCTGTCACCTAAGGGGCGCATTCCCGTGGTCAGTTATGACTGAAGCGGCTATTATTATCATTATATTATTATAATAAAACAAATAATTGACAAAGCTCAAACGTTATTTACATATGTTGCTAAATGTGGCGAGTTTGACAATAACCGTTGATTATTTTTTTGATAAACAAGACTGGTTTCCTTTTTAGTTCAAGGATAAACGGATATTGTAATTTTAATATTTTCATTTTCTGCTCTACTTTACGTTTATTCTACATTTAATTGACATTTATTTGCAGTTGTGGTCTTTAGTATTTGATGAATAGGAGAAGATTTTGGGGATGGGGACACCCTGTATCAGGCACCATAAACGAGTAACAGTTTTCAGATCACCAGAGCTGATTGATCACAGAAGGTAAAGGAAGGAGATCATAAAACACTTGAGATATATCATGTGAGAGACGGTATTTGAATGATGACCTCATCAAAAATATAAACCATTAAGTTTAGAATTCCTCATTCATTTATCTTCTTCTCTGCCTTACAGCCTTATGCCCCAGCGGTTAAAACTCGTATCAAGTTTTCTTCACCTTTTTGTACATATATTTCAGGTTTGCACTTCACTGACTGTATATTATTAAAACTTCGTGTTCATAGTTTTCGGAATACATTAGATACATTAGACAGAGATTGGAATGTTACTCGAGTTTGTTATTACTTTAAGGTGTTCAAAGATGAAGCACGTACCATTTATAGTGTTCTTTCCTTAGACGTACGAGTCGATATTTAGAATTTGCTCCTTCGAAAAGTGTTTTTCGTCTGTCTCTATTTTTGTGTGTCTGCCTCTGTTTCGGTATATCTGCCTCTATGTTTTTATATCTGCCTCTATTGTTATGTCTGCCTCTGTTATTTTTTGTCAGCATCTATTTTTTGGATCTGCCAGGTTTTTTTTTAGTCTGCCTCTATCTTTGGGTCAGTTTCTATTTTAGGGATTGCCTCTATTTTTTGTGTCTGTCTCTAGTTTATATGACTCAGTCTCTATTTTTGTGTCTGCCTCTGTTTCTTTATATCTGCCTCTATTTTTTATATATGCCTCTAATTTTTTATATCTGCCTCTCTTTCTTTATATCTACCTCTGTTTCTTTATATCTGCAACTGTTTCTTTATATCTGTCTGTTTCTTTATTTCTGCCTCTATTTTTTAATTCTGCTTCTGTTTCTTTATATATGTCTATTTTTGTGTCTGCCTCTATTTCTTTATATCTGCCTATTATATATGAGGTGGAATCTATATATTTTAATGCTCATTCAAATCACTATGCAATAAAAGTTCCTCTTGCGAGCTAGTGTTATAATGTTTGGTTGAGAGGGTTGGTAGGGACTTCTGGTCGTTTTCGGGCTGACAAGTGAACTTGTCAAACACATCGTCTCAACTTTAATTTATGCAGCACTTATTTTTTTTTAATTACCCTTTCTGGGGCTCAAAATGAGGTCTATTGACTTTATTGAGTTATATGTGTACATTTTGTGTGTTCCCGGCCCTGGGTAAGACTGCCCTGGCTTAGACTTTTTAAATATATTTTTGAATGTGAGTTACAATTCGAAAATCTAAAGGTCGAAGCCCTGGCTAAGACTGCCCTGGCTAAGACACTTTGATCTTAGCCAATTTTTTTTTTCTTTTCTTTTTTTCCTCGCATGAGGTCGCATATTTTTTTCCTCGCATGAGGTCGCTTATTTTTGCCTCGCATGAGGATGCATGGCACACGCTCAACCCGGCCCTGGTCTAGACCCATGTCACAACTCAAGAAGACCCAATGACATCATGTGTCACTGTAGTGATCTTCTGTGTTCTCACACAAAGGACCTAATGACACATGAATGTCACTGTATTGGTCCCTGTGCCTAGACACTTTGATCTTAGCCAAAGGCCGAGAAGGTCAAAAATACTAAATCGTCGGCTACAAGCTAGTGCACATCAAAAGAAACTCGTGTTATACATATTTATTGACTTGTATTGAGCGTAGAGTGCATTTATTTATCCCATACAAAATATAACTGTATATTTCTATAACAGCAACAAATAGTAGAAACATTTTCTTCGGACATTGAAATATATTGTCATTGTCTTTTTTGCTACAAAAGTGTTTGAAACAAAATTAAATAAACTAACTATTTAATTTTTTTTTAAAGTTATGACTAACTTTTCCGCAAATATTACTCCCCATTTAATAAAAATTACGTCCCTTAGATAAAACGAATATATGTATCTTAACGTTTAAGATAAAACTTCCTTTCTTTTTCTCCAATGCGTATGGAATCAATACTTGCTGAGTTTGTATGTGTAACCCGCCAAGCACTCCAAGGGAGGTAACTAACAAACTAACTAACTAACTGCCATAATAACAAAGCCTATTTGTGTTGCACGAAAGTGCTAAATGTCTCTCAACTGGATTAAACTTAATATTGAACCCAAGCTTGCGCCATGCTCCCCCCCGCCCTCCCCCGCTCCCCATCCTCCTCCAACCCCAATTTAAAAAAAAAAGCAACCACAGATGAAGTTTGACAGATGTGTGTAGGAGAGACATAAATAGATAAATACAGGATTCTGGGAGGACGGAGATGCTGATCGCAGCAAGTCGAGATGCTCCCTACGATTATGCGAAAACACCCTGTGGAAATAGCCATTTTAGAGATGCCCCCTAAACGAAATGGGTTCAGTTCAAAACGGAGGCCTAATAGCCAAGAGAAGGATGTCACGTGAGAGCCATGACCCAAGGTTGACCGCTGCCATAAAATGTCAAGGTCGATCAAATGATCCCAGTATACGATTTACTATTTCCACAAAGTGATTGCCAAGTCAATTTCTTCTTTTTAAAATGTTATTATCAGCACTTGTACCTACTGGATATACATAACATGCATGTCGAAACAAGGAGTAATAACTGCCATATGAAATTTGACAAATACGTTGTATTTTTTTTATTCCCATTAACAAAAAAAAAAAAAAAACCAATGTAATGCAGTGCCGTATGTCAAACATTTTCTACGTTATATTGTAGGTTCCCGGCCCACGCTTCCACCTGGCGTTTTCGACAAAACTCCTAATCACAGCGATAATTTTTTCGCGCCTCAAATGCCAGTCAATACATTCAAAGTACATGTTATGATCACCCGTGTGTTACTGGGGCCCGAAAGGGGAGCAAAGAATGGTAACACTGTTCCCTGCCATGCATGTTATAGAAAGCGATTAAGGAGGGTTGGGCATGGGGCTGGTTACCCCATCCTGTAAAAAATGTAAACCACAACAAACTTCAACAAACATGGACAAGTCAATTACGGAAAATAAAACACAGCCATCCAAGACAGGGGAAGGTCCTCTCGCAAGGAGGCGTATGATGCAACACAGAGAAAGCCGAAAGGAGTCTGTGTTACTGAATAACCTTCTTTCTTCTAGGAGAACTTCCAGATTTGGCACCTGGAATGTTCGGACATTAAACGAACAAGGGAAAGTGGCACAAGTAGCAGCAGAAATGAGGGAATATAAAATCGAGGTTCTGGGAATGTTTGAAACAAAGTGGAAGGGGGTAGACAAGAAGAAACTCATCACATGTGAATTGGTGCTGTCTTCAGGACATGAAGAAGCAAGTTCACACCACAGTGAAGGGGTAGCTCTTATGTTATCTAAAGAAGCACAGAAAGCACTCATTGAATGGGAAGCCGTTAGACCCAGAATAATAACAGCTACTTTTAAAACAGCTAAAAAGAAAAAAAGTGTAAATGTCATCCAATGTTATGCACCAATTAATGACAAAGAAGAGTCTGTGACAGAAGCATTTTATACTAGACTACAGGAAATTATGTGAAAAAGTAAAAAGAAGAGACATCACAATTTTGATGGTGACATGAATGCAAAGATAGGTACAGTCAACACCAGCTTTGAAGAAGTCAAGTGAAAACATGGGCTAGGAAAAATGAATGCAAACTTCTGTGCTTCAAATCAACTGGCTATAGGAGGAAGCATGTTTCCACATAAGAGAATACACAAGGCAACGTGGATATCACCAGACCATAGAACAGAAAATCAGTTCGATCTATATGCTTAAACAAGAAGTTTAGATCATCATTGCAGGATATAAAGGTATATAGAAGAGCAGATGTGGCATCAGATCACCACCTTCTGATAGCCAAAGTAAAAATGAAACTCAAGAGATATGCAACAATACAAAATTATAGACAACAATTTAATGTAGGACATCTAAGAAATAAGAAATAGAGACAAATTTGCGGTCACAATATCCAACAAATTCCAAGTGCACCAACAGCTGGAAAATGTAGAAAATACAGAAGACTAATGGTAGCAAATCAAAACTGTATGGAATGAGACATGTGAAGAAATCCTGGCGAAAAGGGAACGACAACAAAAAGCATGGATAACAACAGAAACCATCAATAAGATAAAAGACAGAAAAAACTGGAAAGCAGATTTAAACACAAGCAAAACCAGAAGTTCCAAAGCTAAGGCTCAAAAAGTGTACACAGAAGCAAACAAAGAAGTTAAAAGAAGTATCAAGAGACAAGAGGAAGTATGCTGAGGAGTTGGCAAGAGAGACAGAAGATGCTGCAGCCAAAGGAAATGTGAGAGAACTGTATAACAGCACAAAGAAGCTAACAGGGAAATACAAGCAAACAAGTTGCCTCATAAAAGACAAGAATGGAAAACTGCTGAGCAATATACAAGAGCAAATGAAGAGGTGGACAGAATATTTTGAGGACCTTTTCAATAGACCAGCTCCACAAAACGGCCCGGACATCCAGCCAGCAGAAGAAGAGCTACAAATTAACGGTGAAAGTCAAACGAAGGAAGAAATAAAGAAAGCCATAAAGCTTCTAAGAGATGGAAAAGCGTCTGTACCTGATGGCATTCCAGCAGAGGATATCAAAGCAGATATCGACACGGCTACAGAGATGTTATATAAATTACTTGGTAAACTCTGGGAAAAGGAAAAGATACCAGCAAAATGGAAGGAAGGATATCTCGTTAAGTTGCCTAACAAGGGAAATTTACAAGAGTGCACAAATTATAGAGGAATAATGTTACTATCAGTGCCAGGAAAAGTATTAAATAATATTATCCTTGAGAGATTAAAAGAGTCCATAGACTACAAACTGAGAGATGAACAAGCAAGTTTTCGACAAAACAGATCATGTACAGACCAGATAGCCACTTTGAGAATAATAGTTGAACAAAGTCTAAAATGGAATTTACCACTATACATCGGATTTGTGGACTACGAAAAGGCATTTGACAGTGTAGACAGAGAATCACTTTGGAAATTGATGATGCATTATGGAGTACCCCTGAAGATTCCTAATTTAATAAAGAAAACGTATGAACACATGACATGCGGAGTTCTTCACATAGAACAGCTTACAGAACCGTTTGGGATAAGAACAGGAGTGCGACAGGGATGCCTCTTGTCTCCATTTCTTCTCTTACTAGCAATAGACTGGGTTATGAGTACATCGACAACACACAACAGAAATGGAATCCAGTGGACTCTGACTAAGCAGTTGGATGATCTGGATTTTGCTGATGACTTGGCTGTTCTGTCCCATAACCGTAACCAGATGCAGGACAAATTGGAAACACTCGATGAGAGGTCACAACAATTGGGTCTGAAAATACACAGGGAAATGACAAAGATAATGAGAATAAATGCAGGTAATGATAAGAGGGTTGATCTTGAAGAAACACCAATAAAAGATGTAGAATCGTACACACATCTTGGCAGCAATATAGACAAAGTTGGAGGGACAGTGATATCAAACTAAGAATACAAAAAGCAAGAGGAGCTTTAATTGCGTTTGGAAATATATGGAGATCATGAGAAATCGGATTCAACACGAAAATAAGAATATTCAACTCAAATGTGAAATCAGTCCTATTGTATTTCTCTGAGACATGGAGAACAACAAAGACAACAACCTAAAAGCTACAGACTTTCAAAGATGGGTGCTTGCGTAGAATAGAGGGATTAAAATGGTATGACAAGGTTACTGTGACGAAATTCTAAATACAATATCTAAATTAGAATATAACAGGATAGTGCATAAAGTCAAAAATAAGATAGAACTAAAAAGTTGGTAGAGAATTGTCGTCTTCACCGACGCCCCAGCGTATTAGTTTTGATAACGCCTTATGGCCGAATACAAGGTACCCAATATTCCTAAGTGACCTTGAGATTAAATGTAACACTTTTTCCAAGTTCAAACAAATATTTGCCTAAGAAGACAGAGTATATAGGAAAAGGGGGGGGGGGGGAGAGAGAGAAGGATAGATGACCCAATGATAACTCGTCTCGCGTTGATTTCAAACTAAAAACCAATAGCAACGCATTGGCAAGACTTGCCTTGAGCGATTTTCAAAATACGATGTAAAAGTTAGAACATGTAGATAGTTGAGTCACGAAAACAGGCTTAGCTCTTATTGAGAATGACGTTATTCTCACGTACTACGGGAGAGTCTCGTAATTAGTTTGAAAGTACATGGAAAAGAAGTGAACAGGTGGCAGTTCTAGAAATAAACAACTAACATAGACAAAATATGGACTTCTGAACCAAGATACATAGGGCCATAAAATTTATATATTCGGGTGCCTTGGGACTTTCTGAGCAAGAATATGTTGTCAGTTACACAAATAGTCCACTAAATGACCAAATTATAGCCATAATACTATAGAGGATCGGACAGACTGTCAGGAAAAGTCATGCCTGCTTATTTATTTTATGGCATATTTTTGAAAAACAACTTTGGGGAAAAGAAGGTACGGGGAATTTGATTGGTCGTAGTTTAAAGGAAGGCGAAATATTATTGGCCGACCTCAAACTAAAAATATATTAGTAGAGTAACGAACAAAAAGTTTGAAATTTTGTTTTGCAAGATATGCGTAGTCATTGGCCAGCTTTGGTAAGCTGCGTTTAAACTTAGAAGGCTTAGACGCCATTTGATCAAAATAGTTGTAGAAGCAAGGTGCGTTGAGAACAGCAGTGCTGTGTACATTCGATATCTCAGCAGACTGGACAGAGGCAGATGCGAACAAAACTGTATTCCTATTGCCAGTTAACGTATTTCTTGTGTTATTCATTGAAATTTTGTGGTAAGAAGAATATTAATTATCTTTTATTCAAAATAAATTGGAGTGTGAAATACTGCTAGATGGAAATCCATCACGACTAGTAAGTACATAGGTCCTCAGCAGACTCAGGCAGGGCCTATAGGTTATTCATTATATAATAAACTACCAGAGAGGCGGATACAAAAGAACATGTAGGTTGTCTGATAAACTCTGTTTAGTTGTTAACTCATACTGGCTACTAGTTGTTGAATCATGCTTTATTTGCTAAATGATGTGAATGTCCACCAGTGGATAAATGTAGATGTTGGGACTGGTGTAGCAAAGTGTAACGATTGTCAACTCATCAAACCCAGCACAGTTTTGGTCATACAGGTCATCTTGTCCTGGAACGTGATGAGGCTCCGACAAGAATGTGAGTGTAAACAATGAGTGTGTATCTGAATGTCAGTACGCGAATGGTAGAATGATTCGATAGAGTTGACAGGTTGGTAGTACATCACTCATACTCACACTGTTCGAATTCAAGAAGTACTGGAACTACGGTGGTCTTTTTATAACATTTAATGGGACGCACACTTGGACAGTACGTGTATGGTTACAGGAACAAATGTCGACATAGACAGCATAATGTTGATCACAGGAATATCATCTTAAGTTAGCATTCATGCTTGGCAAATATCATAATGGAGCATTCGTAAATAAGCATTCAGCGTTCCATCATGTAAATCATCTGGCTTTACTGACTGGGCACGTCAGACCATAACCAATATATAGGAAGGCTCCTAGACCTAACCTCGTCTAGCGAATATTCCTTCACGTAAAGTTCAATATATATATATTTCATAATATAGGAATCCCAGACATGGGTTCTCACATGTAGCAGTGATCTCTTGGTTCATCGAGCGATAGTACAGGCATCCCTTTTTCTCACTCGATAAATACAAAGTATATGAATTTCAACATGGCTGTTCTCTCTCTCGTGAGCTTCACTCACTATAGAATATAGACCAAAATTGGTCATTCATTAAATGTCCTCATTTCTTCATAGGTTCTCTCATAGAGGTAATTGAATAATATCATACAATCCAGTGCTGATACATAGGAATGTCTTCTTCCTTTGAATGGATATTCTTTTTAAAAGTACCACTGTGCATCTGCTTATCAACAACGATGGCGAAGCCCAAGTTCATAATAAATTGTGGTTTTACCTTTTTATGCGAAATATAACTTTGCCATTCCTTGGCAAAAGAGAATAAACACTGGGGTAAAGTACATACAACATGTCTAAATGACTATCACTTTTCCCCATCCATATATAGATCACTATTTCGGCAAAAAGCCTGCTACAACAAAACTCGGCATCCTCACAGGATGACAGCCATGAATCACACCCCTTGCTAGCGATACTTCCGCTGCATAGCCTTTGACCTTTTCTAGCGACAACCAAATTAGTTCGACTTAGAAATGCAAAGATATCCATATATAAGACAGACTCGTCCTACTCATACAAACACTACGTATAAATTCAGGCCATAGATATACTGAAGCAAGAACAATCTATTCCTACCCAGCCAAAGAATAAATCACAGTAGGCCTAGAGTCGTTTGCGGAGTCCGATCGAAGATGACGGAACTATTTTCAAGGGAAGCAACCCAAAAAATGACTTCTCCTTAAGCACTTAAAAAGGAAATACTTTGCTTACAAAATATTTGCGAACATAATAAGAATATAAATGTATTATATTGCAAGATAGTAAAAATTGCCCTTTACAGTCTTACCACACCTCCCGGGAAAAAAAAAATAAATTTTTTTTTTTAAATACATCTAGGAGCACCGTAGAATAGGCTCACAACGCAAGAATACTGCGCAGATGAAAATATCAGGAATAACTATAATTCCTAATATGACTGGTGAGAATATATATCTCAAAATCTGAGAGAAATTGTTTCCCTACGAATAAATGTTTCCAGGAAGGTGTGATGTACGTATAATACAATTCTGGTAATTATACAATGCATACCAAAAATTCACACTATAATCTTAAATTTATGATTTATGAAGAAACAATCATCAAAGAACAGCGGTGAATTAACATCAATAAACCGCTAAGTAGCGATACCATCATTCTATTATTAAATTACAAATGTGTATCTTAGTAAAGAAACAAAAAATAACTGTTGTAAAGTTATACATATTAAAAAGATCCAATATTTAACAGTTAAGTGGCATCATGTGGGCATCTGGACAGAATGTCCGCCATCACATTTTCTGAACCACGGATAGCTCGTACCGAAAAATGAAAAGGTTGAAGAGCGATTGCGTATCGAGTTGATCTCGAGCTCTTCAAGTTCTTACTTTGGATAGCCGTAAGAGCTTTTTGGTCAGTTTCCACTACGAAATGCGCGCCCAGAAGGAATCTTTGGAGTTTGAGAATTGACCAAACCATTGCCAATAAT
This sequence comes from Oreohelix idahoensis, assembly GCA_024509875.1. Taxonomy (NCBI): domain Eukaryota; kingdom Metazoa; phylum Mollusca; class Gastropoda; order Stylommatophora; family Oreohelicidae; genus Oreohelix; species Oreohelix idahoensis. The sequence goes on along the minus strand of JAMPIV010014846.1, from coordinate 43,957 downwards.
TCACGGTCTAAAACCGAGTAATTCCTTTCTGCAGCATTAAGTTTTCTGGATATATACATTACAGGATGCAGAGTTCCAGAGTACTCTTGCATTAGTGCCGCTCCAATCCCAGTGGATGAAGCGTCACTACGAAGAACAAATGTCTTATCTGTTGTAGGTAACACTAAAATAGGTGGTGATGAAAACATAGTTTTGATCTTCTCTAGTGAAGATTGGCATTCATGAGACCAGTGAACCATGTTAGGCGACCCTTTCTTTAATAGTGTAGAGAGAGGTGCCATGATAGAGGACAGATTCGGAATGAAACGTCCATAAAATTGTATGAGACCTAAAAGACTTCGCACTTGCTTTTTAGTCCTAGGGATAGAGATGTTAAGTATCTTAGTGATATTATGGTCTTCTGTCTTCAAGAAACCGTGACCTACTCGATGGCCTAAGAAAGCAATTTCGCTAAAGCCAATACAAGCTTTAGATGGTTTTGCTGTCAGGTTATACTCACGCAGAGTTGATAATAATTCAACTAACCCTGAATAGTGATCTTCCCAAGTATCGCTGAAAAGACAGATGTCGTCTAGATAAGCAATGACATCTGACCGATACGATAGGATTCGACGCATCATGCGTACAAATGTAGCTGGTGCGTTCATAAGGCCGAAAGGCATAAAATTCCATTGGAAAAGGCCTCTGGGAGTAGAGAAAGCGGTAAGAGGTTTGGCGCGTTCGGATAATGGAACTTGCCAATATCCTTTAGACAAATCAAGTTTAGTGAAAAAATGCGATTTAGAAAGACGAGTAAGTAACTCTTCTAGTAAAGGCATAGGTTCAGCATCGAACTTCGTAACTTGATTCAATTTGCGATAGTCAACGCAAAGACGTATGTTATTGTCTTTTTTTCGAACAATAACCATCGGCGAAGAATATGCAGAAGTGGATGGTTCGATTATTTGTAAATCTATCATTTCATCCAACTCCTTTTCAACCTGTGTTTGGAAATGTATAGGGATAGGATAAGGCCTAACCCTAATTGGAGTATGTTCAGTTAGAACAATGTCATGCTCAATGACATGAGTTTGTCCAGGGATGTCAGTGAGGACATCCTGAAATGTTTGTAACATAGACGAAACTTGTCGCCGTTCTCCTAGAGACAAATCAGGAGAAACAGTAACGTCTTTCCATGATTCACTAGAATGAAGTGGGATCATTGGAAGCGGAGATTAACATCCGAAAAACTTGTTTCCTCATCCTGTATTACAGACAGTGATGAGTAATGACCATGTTTGACATGAGAATCGTCCGTTGCCTGGAAAATAGGCTGTAGATAGTCAGGACGTTCATGGAACTCCGTAAGCATATTGATGTGGAAGGTTTTATGCTTCCCGTTAATATCGACGATGTAGTCAACATCTGAAATTTTCGATATTATATCGTACGGACCTTTCCAACTAATAAGGAGTCTATTTTCACGACAAGGTAGCAAAACAAATGCTTTGTCACCAGGACAAAGTTGTCGTAAAGTTCTCTTCTTATTAGCAAATTGTCTTGCCTTCTGCTTAGCAAATTCAGAAGAGGACGTTGCCAATTTGCATGCTTCGATAATCTTTTGTCTCAGCGCGATGACATACTCGTAAGAAGATTTTGTGTCATCGTCAATATTGTCAGCTGTTATAAGATCATGCAGCAAAGACATTGGGCCGCGCGGTCGCGCGCCAAAGACAAGTTCAAAGGGCGAAAACCCTGTATGTTCATTGGGGACCTCTCTGTACGCGAAGAGGGCCGCGGGTAAAACCCTATCCCAATCTTGAGGATGATCCTCAGTTATCTTCCCTAATAAGTTCTTAAGTGTTCTATTTAGTCGCTCGACCATCCCATTGGACATAGGATGATAGATGCTACTCAAAGATCTCTCTATCTGTAGAGTAGACATTACTTGAGACATGGTATCCGATATCAGTTGGGTGCCATGATCTGATAATATTTCTCCGGGGAATCCCAGCCGAGAAAATATAAGCCAAAGAGCATCTGCAATGTCAGCGGTAGTAATGCTCTTTAGAGGGATAGCCTCTGGCCAACGTGTGCACATGTCTACACACGTTAAGATAAACTGATGTCCTCTAGCAGATTTGATCTTGAATGGACCAATGATGTCTATCGCCATTTTCTGGAATGGACGAATAGGAATATCTGCAGCCTGAATAGGCGCAGCATGACGAGGACCTTTGGATTTGACTTCTTGACATACTTTACAGGATCGACAATAGATCCGTATGTCCTTGTTCACAAAAGGCCAAAAGAAAGCCGCAAGAACTCTTGACTTTGTACGGGAAAAACCCATGTGACCAGCACACTGAGAGTCGTGTGCATGTTGTAAGATCTTAACTCTCAAATTCTTGGGTACAAGAATCTGAGAATGACTTGACTTAGTGGAGTCTTGCACCATACGTACAAGTACGCCATTCTTCATTGTAATCCAAGATTTACAATTTGAATCTTTATTCGGATCACCTTTCGTTACAAGAGTGAAGAATTTCTTAAGAGTCGGATCTTCTTCTTGTTGTTTTATAAACGAGTCACGAGAAATTACCAAGGGATCATCTTGGTTATGCACTTCATTATCTTCAACAGATGAAGTTTCAGGCATATTGAGAGCTTGAGCTCTAGTGACTACTGCATTAGCAGATTGCATATTTTGATTTTCCCAAACGGAAATTTGCTCCGGAGTGCATTCTTTGACTCCGTGAATGCGACCGATGATAAGATCAGCGATCGGATTCGGCAAAAGACATGCGTGTACATCTCCTGTGAAGAAAGGAGTAGCAATCCTAATGATAGCGGTAGAGTATTTCTCTATGGTGCCGCCAAATGTTACGCATTTGACTACTTTGCCTGTAGAATGAGAAGGATCTATGAGTGACTGCCTAACCCCAATAGTTGTGCATCCAGAATCAAAAAGTACTGAGACTGGATTGTCATTTACTAAACCTTTGTGTAAGACAAGAGAACCTCTCCCATCATGCGCGATTGACGCAGGAAGAGCGGGAAGAGGATGGCCACAGCTTAAAGTAGACACTGTGGTTGGCTCAAATAATGTTTTGCATTGGGGGCACTGAGATGCTCTCCCAAAATCAAAAGCGGCACATGCCATATTATTAGAGTCATCATTATCTTTATTTTGTTTATAGGCTTCGTGGGACTCTTGCTGTGCAGAGTTCGCCTGGTAATGAGCTTTATGTTTTTTGAATTGTGCTCTACCTCTGTTATTATTGCCTCTGTACTTATCATTGTTTCCACTATTATAACCCCTACTCGGGTTTGAATCATAGCTCCTTTGGTTACTATCATCATATTCATTATAATGAGTATCTCGGTAATTATGATCCTGTTGTCTCCATGAAGGAAAACTTGGATAGTTTCTAGAATGACTTCCTTTGCGAAAGTTCCTGTAATTATGACCACCCCTGAATCGAGGGCTGTCAGCTCTTCTCCAGGTATTCGAAGAAGAACCCTGAAATGATTGGTTACCTTGGTTCTGATAACTGTAATAGTTACCTTTTTTATTAAACCTATTTTGAGGTCCTTGGAATTTGTGAGAGTGATTAGGGTTGTATGGTGTTGCAGAAGCAACTGGCATACCTTCTTTAACCTTACTGTTGCTAATAGCTACGTCCGGATGTGCAGTGACGTATTGGGTACAATACTGTTCCATTTCTTTTAGAGACTTAGGTTTACGCTCATGTAAGAATTCGAGGAAAGGTTTATTTATACTTGACATAATCTTGTCTCTGAGTATCAAGTCCATAAGGGCTTCATAAGTCTTTTCTGTTTTGGATAGCTCAATCCAACGATCAAATGTAAGACGTGTCCTTGCAATGAATTCTGAGAATTCTACACCTGCCTCAGGCACCATTGTCTTAAACAACTTCCGATAACCCTCTTCAGACAACTGATACTTCTTTAATAAGGCTGCCCTAATAACATCATAGTTATCTTTGTCAGCCTCTTCAACCAAACTTAAACTAGTCAGAGAATCACCTTTCAGATTTTCTGATAACTGGTTAGCATATTGTGATTTGTCCACATTATGTGCTCGACACGAGCGTTCAAATCTGTTTAGCCAGAATGTTATGTCATCACTGGAAGGGTTGAACGCTGGTACCTTGACCTTGTAAGTAAAGGGTTTACCATTACCACTAGATGCTTGATTAACATTACTTATGTTTGTTAACTTTAACTTTTCTAACTCAAATGCTAAAAGTTCTTTTTGGTGTTCATGTTCTCTTATTGCTTTTTTCTCTTGTGCAGTCGCATCGTTTTTTCTTTTCTCTTTTTCCATTTCCATCAGGAATCTTTTTTCATCAGTCTGTATCTGCAATCTCTTTTGTTCATCCTCTCTTTGTAATTTTTTTTCCTCAGCTTCTAATCTTTTCTCCTCAGCTGCTAATTTCTTTTCTTCAATCAATGCTTTTCTTTCTTCAGCAGCAGCAGCAAGTTTTCTCTCTTCTGCAGCTAATGCTTTGTCATATTGAGCAACTGCCCATTCTTCTAATTGCTGACCAGTCTTATCAAGAGCCCTGCCTTGTGTGATAAAATAATCTAAGGTAGACATCTTGTCTAATAAGATCAGTAATTTGCAAAAGTAAATAAATTCACTTTCTTAGTCTTAATCAAAGACCTTGTATGATAACTTTTTAACCTGTGGAAAAATAGTACTTAACTATCCCAATCACTGTGGGAAACAAGCCTTACAAAGGTCTTGTATAAATCCTTATATAATAACAGCTATAAGTTGCTGGTTCACTCTATAATATAAGTGCAGTGCACCAGAAATAGTGTTTTATATCATCAACTGTGTACCTTTAGTAATAGCAATTAACTATCAGTTGATTCTTGTACATCAATTTATATGATCAACTATATTTTAAATAGTGTATGTCGATCAGGCACAAAACAAAACAGTTATACAGAAGAACATGAAAACATTTGCGGAAATGAAATAAATCAAATGGGAAAAACAATAAAAGATAAACCGCAAGAGGATAACAAATACAAATAACGCCACAGTATATAAATATAAATTGAGAATAGAACTGAAAGATAGAATAGGGTAGACCAACAAATTACAAACAAATCAAAACAAACTAAAGAACAGAGGAATATTACAAAAACAACAATGAGTACAGTCTTCACAGCTAACACTAATAGCAACAGCTGTCGCAGCAAATTTTCAATCAAGAAAATTGCACCTATAGAAACGCACACATCAGACCCTCTATTACGTGGGATACTCTGCTGTGTGACACCGCCCAACCGAAACAACAACCCGCTGGATACAAACAAATATCACATATAAATAGTTAAACATAAATACATAAATGCATAAATAGTATGGCAATATGATGTAAATAGAGTGTTGCAGAAAGAATGTGTTGGAATGAAGGCTCAGTTACACTGCCTAATAGTACAGTACTGTGGTACTTTATTAAACAAATACTTCTGGTCTAATTATTTTAAATTCAACACAGAAATAGAAGCTCCATCGTTGATTTGAATGATAACAATCAATGTAGGACTTCTCAGTTCAATAACATTTTCTTTCGCAAACACTGTCAAATATTCTCCAGTCCTGATGTGTAATGTTCTATGTTTCAACCAAGCTTGCTGTGTAACACTGTCAGTTGTATGGCAAATGTCCAATGAACCAAATGTCAACAAACCCTGACCTAGTTACTGCATACTCTCGACAGGACAGGTCACGCTGACATCACTGTAGAGTTGTACTGTTGATGTATTTGTGTGTCGTAACAGACCCCAAGGAACGTCTGGTCTCAGTAGTTTACTTCTCAATATGGTCACTGTGCAGGTTGACCCAGGAAGCTGGCACACCAGTTGTTAAACTCTGTTTAGTTGTTAACTCATACTGGCTACTAGTTGTTGAATCATGCTTTATTTGCTAAATGATGTGAATGTCCACCAGTGGATAAATGTAGATGTTGGGACTGGTGTAGTAAAGTGTAACGATTGTCAACTCATCAAACCCAGCACAGTTTTGGTCATACAGGTCATCTTGTCCTGGAACGTGATGAGGCTCCGACAAGAATGTGAGTGTAAACAATGAGTGTGTATCTGAATGTCAGTACGCGAATGGTAGAATGATTCGATAGAGTTGACAGGTTGGTAGTACATCACTCATACTCACACTGTTCGAATTCAAGAAGTACTGGAACTACGGTGGTCTTTTTATAACATTTAATGGGACGCACACTTGGACAGTACGTGTATGGTTACAGGAACAAATGTCGACATAGACAGCATAATGTTGATCACAGGAATATCATCTTAAGTTAGCATTCATGCTTGGCAAATATCATAATGGAGCATTCGTAAATAAGCATTCAGCGTTCCATCATGTAAATCATCTGGCTTTACTGACTGGGCACGTCAGACCATAACCAATATATAGGAAGGCTCCTAGACCTAACCTCGTCTAGCGAATATTCCTTCACGTAAAGTTCAATATATATATATTTCATAATATAGGAATCCCAGACATGGGTTCTCACATGTAGCAGTGATCTCTTGGTTCATCGAGCGATAGTACAGGCATCCCTTTTTCTCACTCGATAAATACAAAGTATATGAATTTCAACATGGCTGTTCTCTCTCTCGTGAGCTTCACTCACTATAGAATATAGACCAAAATTGGTCATTCATTAAATGTCCTCATTTCTTCATAGGTTCTCTCATAGAGGTAATTGAATAATATCATACAATCCAGTGCTGATACATAGGAATGTCTTCTTCCTTTGAATGGATATTCTTTTTAAAAGTACCACTGTGCATCTGCTTATCAACAACGATGGCGAAGCCCAAGTTCATAATAAATTGTGGTTTTACCTTTTTATGCGAAATATAACTTTGCCATTCCTTGGCAAAAGAGAATAAACACTGGGGTAAAGTACATACAACATGTCTATATGACTATCACTTTTCCCCATCCATATATAGATCACTATTTCGGCAAAAAGCCTGCTACAACAAAACTCAGCATCCTCACAGGATGACAGCCATGAGTCACACCCCTTGCTAGCGATACTTCCGCTGCATAGCCTTTGACCTTTTCTAGCGACAACCAAATTAGTTCGACTTAGAAATGCAAAGATATCCATATATAAGACAGACTCGTCCTACTCATACAAACACTACGTATAAATTCAGGCCATAGATATACTGAAGCAAGAACAATCTATTCCTACCCAGCCAAAGAATAAATCACAGTAGGCCTAGAGTCGTCTGCGGAGTCCGATCGAAGATGACGGACTATTTTCAAGGGAAGCAACCCAAAAATGAATTCTCCTTAAGCACTTAAAAAAGGAAATACTTTGCTTCCAAAATATTTGCGAACATAATAAGAATATAAATGTATTATATTGCAAGATAGTAAAAATTGCCCTTTACATTGTCATCATTAATCATATCACCCATCCTATTTTATGGAAAAAGATCAGTGAAAATGGCAGAGGCGTAGCAGCCATTAGGGAAAAGAAGAGAAAACTGGTACAATTTGTTCCATCAAACTAAAGTGGAGAAGCTAGGTTGGTCAGAGAGAGCTGACCAGGTTCTTTTGTGTTAAATGTATTATTATGTGTAAATTGGGAGGAATTAGTATGATGTTAAGACAGAAACATAACTTTAATTTACAGGGGTTTCTGCTGGCACTTGTCTGGTGCTGGTAATTGCTGATTGAGAATTTCTGCACGATTTCGAAGAGTCTCTGGTATCTGTGCTATAGTAAAGAAATTCAAGACCAGAGGAGACGGTGGTGTTTGGCCAAACCAACTACAAGTGCTTTGATTCCAGGGTCCAGATAAGTCATAATATCTGGCCTGGGACAACTTATCAGTTACTGTGATAGATCTCCTGTTATCAAATAAGCTTTCCTCCCAAAGACTAAACTAGTCAATCATAGGAAAAACAAAAGAACAGAGGGATGATGAATAATCCTCAACATGTCTCCAAGCACCAGTTATTCAACATAGATTTAGTTTCACCATTTAAAATTTTGACAATATACTTTGGACATATTGTCCTGTTTATGTAAATATCTATATATTTATGCATATATATCTAATATGATTCACATTGAGTTGTAGTCCTGACCAAAACAAATTTAGGTTCAGGACAAATAAAGGTTAACAAAAGAAATTCTAACTATAAAATTTAACCACTGGAGTTATCATAGTACTTAATATATGTAGGTGTATGTTTTTGTATTGAGGTTCTTTAACATCACTCTTACATTACCCTAGACACTAGACATACCTCTAAATCATACTAGGCCAAAATATAACTTTGAGTGAGATCGTATGGTGGTAGCAGCAAGGTTCTCTGAAACACAGCTATAAATTGTCTACATCAGAGGCCTTCACAGCTGGACCTCACTAAAGTACAACTTTACTACACACCAACCTTCTTAACATCAAAACCCACCACATATATTGGGATCTCCAGGTCCGGGATTAAAATTTGGCATAGTTAGATGATTGTTTGAAATAGGAATCTCATACAACATATATTAACTGACTCCAGGAATTTAAAATTAGCATTAGTATATAAATTCAAGATTGTATTACTATTGTTATTAGAGGTTAGAAACACCCCCTAAGAAAGATAATAATAATTTAAGTGGAGATTTACAGTTGATAAGTTGTCACTGCCAGTAGTAATTAGTTAAGTATAGTTAATATTTATTTTAGTTAAGTTTAAGATTGTCTTAGAACCTTATTAGACCTGCTTGAGTTAGAATGGCTGATCTAGCCAAGTTCAGATCTGCCGCTGTGCAGACTGCTAAAGAGATGGGCATGGATGGGCCAGAGCTGGTCCAGTATGTAACCTCAGAGGTTGATAAATTTATTGCAGGAGAAGATAAAAGATTAGAGAAAGAAGCAGAAAGAAAGTTAGAGGCTGAAAAAGAAATTAAGAGGTTGCAGATTGAGGCTGACAAAGAGGCTAGGGCATTGGAGGCGGATAGGGAGGCGGAGATTAAAAGGCTCCAATTAGAAGAAAAGAGATTAGCTGCAGAAAGAGAAGCAGAGGAAAGGAGATTAGCTGCAGAAAGAGAAGAAAAAAAGGCTGAAAGGGAAGCAGAAGATAGGAGATTGCAGAGGGAGTACGAGTTACGACTAAGGGAGTTGGAATTGCAAGGTCATGCTCCTGAAAATGGTACCAGCCCCTTTACCTCCGATGCCACTGCTAGTCAGGGAGCCTCAACCTCGGCTATGGGTTTTCATTTAGACCATTTTGTTGAGAAAGACGATGACATAGAAGGGTATTTAAGTAGGTTTGAACTTTTGGCTACCACGTATGGGTTAGAGAGAGAGAGAGTGGTGGAGCCTCAAGTTATCCCAGGGGCTCAGGGGAACAGCTTATGAAGTTTTTGCCAAAATGAGCAGGGATGACCAAGACAATTATGACATGTTAAAGCAGGCTCTTTTGTTAAGGTATTAAAAGAATGGATAATTTTACAGGAAAAAAATTAGAAATGGCAAACTACTGTGGGGTGAGACCTATCACCAGTTCTCTGCACGTTTAGAGACCTACTTGGAGAAATGGACTGCTCTGAATATTAATGACCCAAGATCTTAAAGAAATGATCCTTATTGAACAACTGAGAGAGTCCATGGCTCCAGACTTGAGAAAGTTTCTCATGGAACAAGGTGCAGAGAGGCTGGGTGAGTTACTTAATGTCGCTGAGAGGTATCAGGCAGCCCAAGCAGAGGTAGCTGGCACAAAAAAGAAACAAGTAGACAATCCTAGGGCACCACAAAACTTTAATAAGTTTGACAACAAAGAGCAGAATAATAAAGGTAAGCAACATTTTGATAGGCCACGCCATGATTATAGAAATAAAACCCCACAATTCAATGAAAGGAAATATGATTACAGAAAACCTTTTCATAAAGGTAGATTATATTGTAGATATTGTAAGATAAACAACCATAACACCGACAGTTGTAAAAGGAAACCTCCTAATTTCGCTGTAATGAAAACGGGGAGAAAAAGAGTAAAGGCAAACCCTACTGAACAGCAGGAACCTTACCACCCCCAGTGTGTGAAGATGTAATATGTAATGGAGTCACCATAAGGTGCTTGTATGATACTGGATTGGATTATGATTCAGTTGTGAGTTCTCACCTGGTGCAAGCAGATCAATACACCACAGAAACAGTGGAGATCCAAGCTGCAACCAATGACGTAGCGACCATGACACTTGCCGTCGCCAGGATAAATGTGAAAACGCGATATGTGGAAGGAATCATCAAAGCAGCAGTGATAAATGAACCACTCTACCCTTTGATATTGGGGTGTAGATATGTCTTCTTAGGGAATCCCAAGAGACCTGTGATCATGGCAACAGTGCAGACCAGATGACAGTCCAAGAAAGAGGAGGATAATCCGATAAATACCCATCCAGATGAGATGAGGAAGGCACAGGCGGAGGACAGATCACTCAAGCCGTGTTTTAAGAAATTGCCCAAATGTCATACACCTCCAGGCAAGGGAGACTTCTATATGAAAAACAAATTGATTTATAGGAAGGCTGGAACTGGATCCAATGGTCACGGACAGCTGGTCCTTCCCACTTCATATAGGACTAAAGTGTTGGAACTAGGGCATGCGATTCCCTTCAGTAGTCATATGGGGATCCGCGCAACAGGACAGCGTATAACTTGTCATTATTTCTGGCCAGGGATAACTGAAGATATAAAGAGATATGTAAAATCCTGTCCAGAATGCCAACGGGTAGCTCCAAAGCATTGGATTGCTCCAGCACCTCTAGGGGAAATGCCCATAGTAAGAACACCTTTTGAAAGAGTTGCCGTGGACATTGTGGGACCTCTCACTAGGACCAAGAGGAGGAACCGTTACATTCTGACTCTGGTGGACACTTGTGCTATGTGGGGAGAAGCGGTAGCCCTGTCATCAATCGATTCGAAGCATGTGGCAGAGGCATTACACACAATCTTCACCAGGTTAAGCTTTCCCAACCACATCGTGACTGATAATGGCTCACAGTTCAAGGGGAAACTAACGGAAGAAGTATTCAGGATCTTTCAAGCCAAACACTTTCATTGTAGCCCGTACCATCCACACGGAAACGGCCTAGTGGAAAGATTTAACGGGACGCTCATTTCGATTCTGAGAAAGTTGGCACATGAAAAACCAGATACATGGGATCAATACCTTCCCGCCGCCCTGTTTGCTTATCGGGAGGTACCCCATAGTTCAACCGGTATGGCACCGGCAACCCTGTTATTTGGGAGGCCAATAAAAGGTCCATTAGAAGCATTGTTAAGGACGTGGACCGATGAAAAGGCAGAAGAAAATATTACCTCATCATATCAATATGTGAACGAGCTGACCACTCGTCTTAAAACTGGCTGGAAACTTGCTAATGATAATTTGAGACAAGCCAGAAAAAAACGTGCTGCCTATTTTAATAAGAAAGCTAAGGATAGAGTATTAGCTGTGGGAGAGAAGGTGCTTCTTCTTCTACCCGGCAGCCAAAACAAGTTGCAAATTGGATGGCAAGGTCCATATACAGTTCTAGAGAAGGTGTCTAGAACATATTATAAGATAGATAAGAAGGGGAAAGAGAAAATATATCATGTGAATCTCCTGAAAAAAATATATGGACAGAGAAAACCAGGAAGAGACACACTTACTGACCTTGTCTGTTGCAATGGAGATGAAAAGGGAACCACTCACCTCTCATGAATATCCCCTACATCCCTGTGAGACAGCCGCACAGGTAAAAATCAGTAACCACTTAACGAAAAATCAGAGGGAGAGAGTTCAAAAGGTTCTCAATGATCATACAGATGTGTTAACGAACAAACCGGGGCATACAAATTTGTTGGAATATGATATGAAGCTTATAGACCCAACATCAATCTGTATGAAAGCCTATTCGATTCCTTTCGCTAAGGAAAAAGCTTTAAAGGAGGAGATAGAGTATTTGTTGAAAGAAGGAATTATTTCACACAGTGAATCTTCGTGTAGTTCTGGTGTGGTTCTGTTGAGAAAACCCTCTGGGGAACACAGATTGTGTATAGATTACAGGAAACTGAATGCTGTCACAGAAAGTCAGGTGGATCCATTACCTGATACAAATCAGCTGTTTGCTAGGCTGAACAAAGCAAAATATTTCTCTAAGGTGGATCCGAGCAAAGGCTATTATCAGATCCCAGTAAAGCCTGAGGTTAGACCTTATTTAGCCTTTAGCACATCGGAAGGACATTATGAATTCAACATGCTGCCTTTTCGATTGAAAAATGCTCCGAGTGTGTTTTCTAGGATGATGCAAAAATTGTTGGATCCCCTGAAGAATCCATGTATCACGAATTTCATGGATGATATTCTCATAGCAACAGAAACGTTTGAGGAACACATTAACTCTCTGAATATGGTGTTTGATAGACTCAGGGAGACAAACTTGACGGCTAGACCGACCAAATGGTGTATTGGATGTAAAGAGCTGGAATTCTTGGGACACACAGTATATCAGGGAAACATGACCCCTGACCCCAATAACTTGGAAAAATTGCAGAAAGCTCCGAGGCCACAGACAAAAAAAGATGTGAGATCTTTTGTCTTATTATGTGGTTTTTACCAGAAGTATATCAGAAATTTTAACTCTATATGTGCACCACTGACTGATTTAACGCGCAAGGGAAATCCTGATAAAATTACTTGGTCAGCTCAGTGTGAGTCGGCATACCAAGAGTTAAAAGAAAAGCTCACAAGCAAGCCTATCTTGAAATTGCCTGACTTAAGTCAAGAGTTTGTTATGAGAACGGACGCTAGTAACGTCGGATTAGGGGCAGCCCTATTGCAAAGGTCCAATTCACTTGGTGGGGACTTATGCTAGCCGTAAGTTGAACACAGCGGAACAAAAATATTCAACAAGTGAAAAGGAATGTCTGGCTTTGATATGGGCGATAAAAAAGTTCCAAATCTATCTCTATGATGGATCATTTAAGATCCAAACAGATCATAAACCTCTCGTATTTCTGTCGCAGGCAAGACATGAAAATGCTAGATTATTACGTTGGTCGTTGCTCTTTCAGCCATATCAGTTTATCATAGAATATATCCCCGGGTCGGAAATCGTAGGTGCAGACTTTTTAAGCAGACACCCGTACGATGAAAACAAAGTAGTCACAAGGCATAGGTAGTAAATTTATCTATGTGTATTTTGAATTAGGAACTGACATAGGATAGTCTGTTCTAAAGTGGGGAGAAGTGTGACAAAATTCTAAATACAATATCTAAATTAGAATATAACAGAATAGTGCATAAAGTCAAAAATAAGATAGAACTAAAAAGTTGGTAGAGAATTGTCTTCACCCACGCCCCAGCGTATAAGTTTTGATAACGCCTTATGGCCGAATAAAAGGTACCCAATGTTCCTAAGTGACCTTGAGATTAAATGTAACACTTTTTCCAAGTTCAAACAAATATTTGCCTAAGAAGACAGAGTATATAGGAAAAGGGGGGAGAGAAGGATAGATGGCCCAATGCTAACTCGTCTCGCGTTGATTTCAAACTAAAAGCCAATAGCAACGCATTGGCAAGACTTGCCTTGAGCGATTTTCAAAATACGATGTAAAAGTTAGAACATGTAGACAGTTGGGTAACGAAAACAGGCTTAGCTCTTATTGAGAATGACGTTATTCTCACGTACTACGGGAGAGTCTCGTAATTAGTTTGAAAGTACATGGAAAAGAAGTGAACAGGTGGCTGTTCTAGAAATAAACAACTAACATAGACAAAATATGGACTTCTGATCCAAGATACATAGGGCCATAACATTTATATATTCGGGTGCCTTGGGACTTTCTGAGCAAGAATATGTTGTCAGTTACACAAATAGTCCACTAAATGACCAAATTATAGCCATAATACTATAGAGGATCGGACAGACTGTCAGGAAAAGTCATGCCTGCTTTTTTTTTATGGCATATTTTTGAAAAACAACTTTGGGGAAAAGAAAGTACGAGGAATTTGATTGGTCGTAGTTTAAAGGAAGGCCAAATATTATTGGCCGACCTCAAACTAAAAATATATTAATAGAGTAACGAAGAAAAAGTTTGAATTTTTGTTTTGCAAGATATGCATAGTCATTGGCCAGCTTTGGTAAGCTGCGTTTAAACTTAGAAGGCTTAGACGCCATTTGATCAAAATAGTTGTAGAAGCAAGGTGCGTTGAGAACAGCAGTGCTGTGTACATTCGATATCTCAGCAGACTGGACAGAGGCAGATGTGAACAAAACTGTATTCCTATTGCCAGTCAACGTATTTCTTGTGTTATTCATTGAAATTTTGTGGTAAGAAGAATATTAATTATCTTTTATTCAAAATAAATTGGAGTGTGAAATACTGCTAGATGGAAATCCATCACGACTAGTAAGTACATAGGTCCTCAGCAGACTCAGGCAGGGCCTATAGGTTATCCATTATATAATAAACTACCAGAGAGGTGGATACAAAAGAACATGTAGGTTGTCATCATGAATCATATCACCCATCCTATTTTATGGAAAAAGATCAGTGAAAATGGCAGAGGCGTAGCAGCCATTAGGGAAAAGAAGAGAAAACTGGTACAATTTGTTCCATCAAACTAAAGTGGAGAAGCTAGGTTGGTCAGAGAGAGCTGACCAGGTTCTTTTGTGTTAAATGTATTATTATGTGTAAATTGGGAGGAATTAGTATGATGTTAAGACAGAAACATAACTTTAATTTACAGGGGTTTCTGCTGGCACTTGTCTGGTGCTGGTAATTGCTGATTGAGAATTTCTGCACGATTTCGAAGAGTCTCTGGTATCTGTGCTATAGTAAAGAAATTCAAGACCAGAGGAGACGGTGGTGTTTGGCCAAACCAACTACAAGTGCTTTGATTCCAGGGTCCAGATAAGACATAATATCTGGCCTGGGACAACTTATCAGTTACTGTGATAGAACTCCTGTTATCAAAAAAACTTTTCTCCCAAAGACTAAACTAGTCAATCATAGGAAAAACAAAAGAACAGAGGGATGATGAATAATCCTCAACATGTCTCCAAGCACCAGTTATTCAACATAGATTAAGTTTCACCATTTAAAATTTTGACAATGTACTTTGGACATATTGTCCTGTTTATGTAAATATCTATATATTTATGCATATATATCTAATATGATTCACATTGAGTTGTAGTCCTGACCAAAACAAATTTAGGTTCAGGACAAATAAAGGTTAACAAAAGAAATTCTAACTATAAAATTTAACCACTGGAGTTAGTCGAGTTTATCATAGTACTTAGTATATGTAGGTGTATGTTTTTGTATTGAGGTTCTTTAACATCACTCTTACATTACCCTAGACACTAGACATAGCTCTCAAACATACTAGGCCAAAATATAACTTTGAGTGAGATCGTATGGTGGTAGCAGCAAGGTTCTCTGAAACACAGCTATAAATTGTCTACATCAGAGGCCTTCACAGCTGGACCTCACTAAAGTACAACTTTACTACACACCAACCTTCTTAACATCAAAAGCCACCACAGTTACAAACGAGGAACTGATGACAAGAACTAGACATGTGCCAGTGGAACAAGAGATGAGAAGAAGACGATGGCGATGGACAGGACACACACTGAGGAAAACTGTTTATAGCATTACAAGGCAGTCCTTGTTCTGGAACCCCCAGGGCAAGAGAGGCAGAGGTAGACCAAGAAGCACATGGAGAAGAGAGCTGGAAATAGAGGTGAAAATGATGAGGAGAACGTGGAAAGAACTTGAGATGATGGCACGTGACAGGAGGACTTGGCATGTGTTTGTTGAAGGCCTATAAAAAAAAGGTAATCGAGGGTTATGAATACAATATACTATTTCTACAAAGTGATTGACAAGTCAATTTCTTCTTTTTAAAATGTTATTATCAGCACTTGTACCTACTGGATATACATAACATGCATGTCGAAACAAGGAGTAATAACTGCCATTTGAAATTTGACAAATACGTTGTATTTCTTATTCCCATCAACAACAACAAAAACAACAACAACAACAACAAAATATTCTAAAATGACCAATGAACTGTATGTGCTCCACAGGGATCAGGTACGGAATGTCAGTCGTGTCATAAGAGTTGGTTAATAGAGTGTTGTGAACTTGACGACACGAAACTGCATGTTCAGCAGGTCAGGGGAGAATGTAAAGGGGGTTTCTGATTGGTGGAATGGAGAAACAGGAAAAAAAGCAGCTGAAGGCTGTCACCTCAGGGGCGCATTCCAATAGTCAGTTATAACTGAAGGGGCTATTATTATATTTTATTTTTATTGCTGGAGAAGAAAAAGAGAGGTCAGAGGTGGACAGGGGAAGGCACGGGAAAGCATGGCGATGTGGGATGGCGAAAGTGGATGAATATATTGTGATGGATGCCTTTTATTGTCTAGTGCGACAGCGTAATTATATGTAATGATATTGTGTATTCACTCATCTGGGATTTTCATGAAGGTTATGCACTTCGCTGACTGTGTATTATTGTTACTTCGTTTTCATAGTTTTCTGAATACATTAGACAGAGATTGGAATATTACTCGAGTTTGTTATTACTTTAAGGTGTCCAAAGATGAAGCACGTACCATTTATAGTGTTCTTCCCTTAGACGTACGAGTCAATATTTAGAGTTTACTGCTTCCCTCACTCTCTTGTTTATTATCTAGACACATGAGTGTTTTATTTAAAACATGCTGTGTCAATGATGATGATGCCGAGTTTATAACGTTCATTTAAGCTGAAGTCTGTGAAGTCAGTGTTATCAATAAAACATCATCTAGTCAAACATATTCTAAGAACATGCAAACGCACTTAACTCAACATGTAGAAAATACAACTTGAAGATCGACAAATTAAAGACAGAAACTATGAAAATTATCAGATCGCCGGGTCCACTTAACATACATGTCAACAATATCAAACAAAACCAGGTTCCAGAGTTCAAATACCTAAGAAATATTTTCTTGCTAAAAATAGAAAACGGGACAAATAAATTGAACCAAGATGTGAAAAAACCAGTGCAGAGACTTACTAAGTGTTACCACTAATCAAACATCTGAACATCAGTACGGACACTTAACGACAGCCGATAACTAATATATTCTTACCAACTCTTTGCTATCAGTGCCAAACAGTGTCCCTTACCCAAGCCCAAGAGAGTAAAATCACATCCTGTGAGATGAGATATTTTGACAAGGACCATTGGTGTTTCCAGGAGAGACCGGGTGAGATGTGATAACTTCAGAGGAATTGTTGGAGCTGCATCCTGCATCGGGAATATAATGATACGGAGGATTAAGTGGTTTGGCCATCTCATGAGGATGGAGGCCGATAAACTACCACTACACGCCTACAACAGCAGAAACAAATTTTTATTGTTTCATTTTCTTGAAAAGTTATTTATACTTACTTACTTAGTCGTTCCTCTTCTACCGTGAGGTGTAGAGATTTGGAAGAGAGAGCGCTATACTGTTCTTCCTCCTGGCTTGGTTCCATTTTAGTTCTCGTTCCTTCAAAGATTGTCTTATGTTGTCCTCCCAGCGGACTTTGGGTCGGCCTGGAGGTCTGGATCCCTCGATCTTAGTTTCCCACACTTGCCATGGTAGCTGATCTTCTCCCATTCTGCAGACATGGCCAAACCATCTTAGTTGAGACTGTTCTATTTTGATCTGCAAAGGTTGGGTTTTTAGGCCTTGACTTATCGTCTGGTTGCGGACCATGTCTCTTCTTGTTACTACAACCACCTTCCTCAGATACCTCATTTCTGAGGTTTGGATCTGGCATTTGTGGGTTGTAGTCATTGCCCATGACTCGCATCTATAGGTCACGACTGGGACAAAGGTGGAGCGATATACAGCCATCTTCTTCTTCTTACCAACTTCTCTTTTGCTGAGGAATCCTCGATTTATGGCTTGAAAAAGTTCTTCGAGTAGCCAACTCTTCTTTGATGCCTCCCTTCCGGTCTGTGACAGCTCCAATGTATTTAAAGTGGTCGATCTGCTCCATGACCTGTTCTCCCAGCTTAATCAGATGTCTTCTTTCCTCTCCTGCTATCACCAAAAGTTATTTACAATGCAGTGAATTTAAAAAAAAAATATTTAAAAACCAAAATACTATTTGCATTATTTAATATTTATGTGCTTCTTTTTTTTCCAATGGGTTTAAGCAAGATCGCTGAAAGGATGATAAATGAAAGGTTATACTGTTGGCTAGAAAGCACTAAGATCTTAAAAACCAATCAATCAGGTTTTAGAAGAAACAAACAGACAATGGATCAGTTGATAAGATTCACCCAAGAGATAGGTTATTGTCTACCAAGACCCAAAAAAAAAAAATGTGTTAGCAACATTTATTGACCTTAGTTAAGATACATTTATGCGTTTTCTCTAAGGGACGTAATTTTTAATACAGGGGGAAAAATATGTGCGAGAAAGCTAATCATAACTTAAAAAAAATTAAACAGTTACTATATATAATTTTGTTTTTAACACTTTTGTAGCAAAGAAGGAAATAACAATATATTTCAATGTCCGAAAAAAAGGTTTCTGTTGTCTGATGCTATTATAGAAATATGCAGTTACATGTTATATGTGATAAATAAAAGCACGCTAGGCTCAATGTACGTCAGTAAGTATGTATAACACGAGTTTCTTTTAAGGCAGAGGATGATATAAACGATAATATTGTATTTTTGACCGGCACAAAGTGCTGCCTAAACTAAAGTTGAGACGATGTATTTGACAAGTCCCCGCGTGAGCCCGAAAATGACCATAAGCACCTACCAACTTTCTCCACCACACACTATAACATGACGTGCCAAGAGGAGCTCTCATTGCATAGTGGCTTGAATGGGCATTAAAATATATCGAGTCCACCTCATATATAAGTCTCTCAACCCACACGTTTAGTCCAATTGTATGGCTCTGAAACATAGAGAAAAACGAAGACGTTATAATCCGCAGTGGTTGGATTACATGTAATCATACGTTTCCATAAATCAAAACCATTGACCTACCATAAATCATAACGCCTTGTCCCTATCTCTTATCACGTGGATAGGACATAGCAATGGTACAAAAGGTGATGAGAGGATAGACGTGGACATGACTGTGACACAACGTCTAAACATTCTCTTTTGTGTGATCTCTCACACTTTCAGCCTTCCAGCAGTATCCTTTCTTTTTCTTCATTTTTCTCACTCATCGCTTTTATTTGGCATAAATCATGCCTTTTCGTTCATTTTTTTCCCACTATTTTGCTTTATGCAGGATGTAGTGGTTTTTGATGGTACTGTATGGTTGTGATATCACCTAGTGTGATGCATGAGGTCAGCTGTGAAGACTCCTGAGATAAATGTAGCTGTGAATTTACAGAAGGCCCTTCTTGCTACCACTTACGACCTCACACATATCTTTTTTTACTAATGAATGTGGCTACGTTAAAAAATCTAGGGTACTGAA
Source organism: Oreohelix idahoensis (assembly GCA_024509875.1). Taxonomy (NCBI): domain Eukaryota; kingdom Metazoa; phylum Mollusca; class Gastropoda; order Stylommatophora; family Oreohelicidae; genus Oreohelix; species Oreohelix idahoensis. The sequence goes on along the minus strand of JAMPIV010014846.1, from coordinate 24,399 downwards.
TGTAAGGTGTTGTATTAATATATACAAACACACACACAGATATTTAATAAGTCTAATAATATTAATAAACTTTATAACACACTGAACTAACTCAAGCTGTGTAAAATTTGGATATTAAAATTTTCTTTAAGTTTATTTGTTCTGAACCAAGGTTTTATTTTGGTCAGAACATATGAACGGTTTTGAATTTATGAATGAAGTGCATGAATATATGGCATAATAAATGAAAGGTGTGTACATATGAATCTTACAAGACTAGTTAATATTAATACTGTTTATATTTGTAATTTATCTGGGAGAACGATTAATGGATGTGCTGATGGAGTGACCTCATCACTCCCTGTCTATGTTTACTAAACATTGTCCATTACTGACGGGAGGAATACAGGTTTTATTTCCCACCATGGTATGTTTTAGTTAATGGGAATATAGTTGGTGTTAGTTATGAAATAAATTGGCGAATTTCCAGCAGGCCAGACGCTCACGTATCTTTGACTGAGTAGTTCTGGTGCTGGAATCTGGTGGCCCCACCTCTCCGTGCTTGGGGGCTATATAGGCTGCTCTGCCAAAATTTTCGCCTGCACGGGTCAACACTTGGATTTGTCAACATAGCATTTGACACCACTTTGGTGCCAAATAAAAAACTCACAGTTCTGAAATAAAAGTATTGGGTCATGTGTCAGAACTCTACCTCCTGAGCCACTTCTACACTCAACATTATACAACAACACCACATAGACGGGGTCAGATCTCTCTGACCATACAGCACACCTTACCAAGTTGGTTTCACATAGTATAAGTTCCACAAGACTACATATTCTGAAATATGTTCATTAGCTTCCTGCCATTGAATAGGATAGGTGATATGTTCCACTGATCTCAACACTTGATCCGCCCTTCATAATCCTTGCTGGCGTTTATGTATTTTGTTTGTCTCTAGACCCTGAACTGGGGCTGGGGGTCTAGAGCGAATCCTTACTTGTTGTAAGTGATAGATTTCGATATGGCAGTATCAAATCACTCGAAACCTTAAACAATATTAAAATATACAATGAAATACTTTCAGTCTTACCAGAATTATGAATAGAGAACACAGTATATGCTAGCAAAACTCAGCTGAGCTGCTGGCTTTAGTATGGCGTCTCTCTAAATATTTCAATTAGCTTCTGGGAATTACACCACTAAATAATTACTGTGTCTACCACTGGACAACTTATGATGAATGGCAAAGATGCGCGTCTGAGCGCCGATATTATGTTTTTCTGTGGCCAATCACCGCCTTTTTTCCTTTTCAAATTCAAACCCCCTTCCAAAAAGTCAGTTCAGTCATACCTCAGTCAAGTATGTATTATTGTCTGTTGGTCCGTCTGTCTCTACTTGCGTTTCACAAAAAAAACACACTTGTTTTTTGAACCAACTCTGCCTTCCCCTACACAATTTTGCCTTTAAAGTTATTTTTAGCCACAACTTGCCTTAACACCCTCTCTCTTTCATTCTAACTAGATTTTAGCACTTGTGTCTCAAGGCTACCAACGGGCTGATCACCCGTTTGCCAGTCACTTCGATTACGGAAACAACAGCAAATGGATTGATTTGCCGTTGCCCTAAAGACGCCAATAGGCGTGATGGGAAACAATGGCAAAGAAAACCTATCTGCTGTTGCCCTAAGACGCCACTAGGCGTAATGGCCACTGACTGCTTTGACGGTCGGTGGCTAAGGACGGAAGAAGAAGAAGAAGTCTCAAGGCTGCAATTTTTTTGAAAATTAGTGACATGTTTTTGTTTCAATACAATCGCTCGCTGATATGAACAACACAGTCTTTTGTCAATATCTTCATTATTATCTATCCGTCTGTATAAATGAAAGCATATTATTTCTCTGCTCAAGATGGGCCATCCGACCAGCTAGGTTTTATATTCCTAACATTATTATTAAGAAAAAGTTACTTTTCAAGGTTAGTTGTTTTTTTGAAATATGTTCTAGCATTTTCTGTAAGGCGTTTGCCGCTGAATTCAAATAAAGGACGAAGTATCGCAAAAGCGTCCAAGAAATGACTGTTGCGTATAATAGCTAAGGTCCCTTTTTTTTCACGATTTCCTTACCTTGTGTCAACTTGGGGATGTGAATTTTTTTTTCTCCTCCCCCCCCACCCCAATTGCGTCTTTTTAGCCTTGCTAGTTTCAAGCACGTGTTCAGTCATATTTTTCCTTTTGATCTCCGTTCTCATCCCGTTCCAAGGGTAACTTTTGCCTTCACGTCTAGCAAATTAGTTTCCAGGGCGCGTAGTGACCCGCGGCCTGGGCGATCATGTACTCGAGTAACTTACGCATTATTTTTATCCCTACTTTTTATCTTTGGAGATATTTTAACGTTGTATCACGGTTAATTTTATCACACTGGACATAGCATGGGGAAAGTCTCTAACACGTCACTCCCCTATGACAGTGTTTGCTACGGAAGTATTTGCTATAGGACCGTCTTTATTTGGTTTACCACTCCTCAGACGTATTTACGAGGGGCGTTCAGAAAGTAATGCACCACATCGTTTTTCTCAGGAGCTGTTTATTCAAAAAGCATGAAATTTATATACAATATACATGGATATGTCATGTAAACATCGGTATTATTCAACATAATCCCCATCAACGTGTACGGCTTTATGCCAGCGCGAAACAAGTGCATGTATTCCTAGCCCGTACCAGATTTTGTCTTGATCATGTAGCCATTTCTTCGCTGCATAAATCACTCCTTCATCATCTTCAAACCTTGTCCCACGGAGTGCATCTTTAAGTGGACCAAATAGATGAAAATCAGAGGGTGCCAAATCGGGACTATATGGTGGATGGGGTAGTACAGTCCAACCCAATTTGGTGATTGCTTCTCGTGTTGCCAGACTTGTATGAGGTCGCGCATTTCCGTGAATGAGAAGCAGGTCTGTTGGATTCTTGTGCAGCCGAACTCTGCGAAAACGTTGATTTAGTTTCTTCAATGTCTTAATGTAAACTTGCAAATTGATTGTCTCTCCTCTTGGCATAACGTCCACAAGAATAACACCTTCAATGTCCCAAAAGACAGTGATCATGACCTTTCCAGCTGAAGGAATTGTCTTGAATTTCTTACTTCGTGGTGATTGCGGATGATGCCACTCCATTGACTGTCTTTTTGTCTCAGGTTCAAAATGATGTGCCCAGGTTTCGTCACCTGTAACGATCTTAGCCAAAAAGTTCTCTCCATCAGCATTGAAACGCTCCAACAATTCAGAAGAAATTGTTTTCCTTTGCAATCGCGGTGGTCATTTGTGAGACTTCGAGGAACCCATCTTGCGCAAACCTTAGAAAATCCGAGAGTTTTTATAACTGCATTTGCACTACCAATGCTGAGTGACAGCTGTAAGGCCAATTGTTGAGTAGTGATTCGCCTATCAGTAAGAATAATGCCCTCAGCGCATTTCAACATTTCTGCGTTGGTGGCTGTGGCAGGACGTCCACAGCGCGGCCGATCAAGCAGCTCCGTATCTCCACTTCCTGATTCTTTGATTCTCTGAACCCAGCGACTGACTGTACTCCTGTCGACTGCAAAACTTCCATACACATCACTTAGACGCTTGTGAATGTTCACAACAGTTTCCTTCTCTGCAACGAGAAATTCTATCACAATTCGCAGCTTATAACGCAAGTTGCTAACACGCTCCATTTCAACGGTTTAGGGCAGCCGTATTATTTGGCCGGTTGCAATGCAATTTGGTGCACGCAATTGGCACATGCCATATTTGAAGTGTGCAAAATTGCATCCTTCTATCTTCATTATTAGCTGAGAAAAACGATATGGTGCATTACTTTCTGAATGCCCCTCGTACGTTCCGCCAGCTGAACTGTGGTATTATCATTGTCGCATGAAAATTTAATTAATTATAGGTAAAGCTTGACAGCTGTATAGGGGTGATGGACACTAGTGCACACGGACGTATGATAATGATGGGCAAGAGAGATAGGCAGAAGGCACAGGCTGAGTCAGTGAGTTCTTCACTAAGAAAACCACACACACAGCTCTCCTTGTTTTCTCTGGGCACAATATTACTCTTTTTGCACACACTGTGTCACTCACAAATTGTAGGGTCAAGAAGTAAAGTTAAATTGAGGATTTGGTAGTCTGAACAGTACAAACAATCCTATCACGGCTAACTCAATTTATTTCAATTTAGAAAAATGTAAATAAATCAATACAGATTTTACAGCAAAAAAATAAAGATTATCACGAGGAAACAGACTCACAACAAGTTGATGATTTCTAAAGAAGAAAAATTATTACACAAATAGTGGCACAACAAAATGATGAATGAATTGTGTTAGTAAAGTTCCCGGCAGGCCTGATCACATTCTAAGCTTTGCTGGAGATCTGTGAAATACTGTTTGTGTGAAAATGAATGTTTGTTACTTTGTTCCTTTGGTAAGAATGTAGGAAACAACTTATTTCCTGGTGTTCTCTTGGAAAAATAACGTAATCTAAAGCTTTGAAGTTAACTTCTCTGTTCGGATAAGGTATCCACAAAGGGCACAGAATCTGAACACGATTTTATAAATCTAAGACTGTTGTAACGTATCCACAATTGATGTGATATCCACAGATCACGAATTTGCTTCCAAAAGTGGGATGGAGGGTTATAATGGGTGGAGTATGGTAAGGGTGATGGTTGGTAAGAATGATGTCTGGTGTTGAGAATCTTTGAAATAATTGAAGTAATTGAAGGGAATTATTGTGACTGGTTGACGAAGACTATATAGCCACAGGAAGGGCTAGATAACCTCTTTTCAGCAATAAGAGAAACGACTTGCACCGCATAAATCTGTTAGAAAAAAATAAAATACATGTGTGACTACTCTTTTGCTGCAACACGCAGATTATTACAGAAACAATTTAAGCAGTGTCCAACGTAGGCATGTTGGTATCCTTGCATGAGTCTCGTTCCTAAAGTAGGTCAGTCCATTCTTAAACATTCCTGTCTGCTGTGAATGAATTAGCTGGCCAGTCCCGTGTACATACACAATAACAAAACCGCTGTTTTGCTCCCTCCCCGGTCAAACAAGGCCACATGAGGGTCCGCTAGACAATCCTTCATTGCTTTCCACCGTTCATTGCTTCCAGCATTCATAATAATATGCTCATACATTAATGTTACAAACATTTACAAGTAAAATGATCATTGAAATTATGAATGAAACAAACATTGTAACATAATACCGTTTTAAAATACTTACTTACTTAGTCGTTCCCCTTCTACCGTGAGGTGTAGAGGTTTGGAAGAGAGAGCGCCAGACCATTCTATCAGCTGTGTTTTAAAATACAAGAACTGAAAATAAATGAATTTTTGTAAGCATTTCTAATACATACATGGTAAAGGAAACCCATTTATACAATATACTTTGACTTTCACCATGATAGTAATAAATTTCATATCTATTTATTTGAGCTAATTTGCTATATACTGGAAAAGCGAATACATACCCGAATACATACCCGAATACATACTAGATGGCACTTTGTTTGTTTAACTCAAGTCTCCCTATGCACAGTTTTACTTTACAAGACTAAGAAGTGCGTCTTTCTCCTTCAGTATGCTATTACCAAGTGAAGTCTAAAACTAGTTCCTTCAAGAAAGAAAGAATTATTTTTGATTTATCCGCTACATTTTTAAAGTTCCCACGAAATGCAAAAGTATCGCAGCAAATTAGTTTGCGTATTGAATGTCACAATTGTACGTGCCGTGGTTCCGAGCTCAAAAGTATAAAAATGGGAAAGAAGACAGACTATAAATATCTAGAAAGCCGAGTCTGGAAAATCTTAACGGACATGGACGCTGGTTGACAGAAGCTTCACCTGAGTTAAGGTGGGAAAGGCAAGTGCGTGAGAAACATTTTTTTTCTGAAACTTAGGATAGACAGAAAATAAAGCAATATACAGGATGGACAGGACATTTCAAATAGGCAAATTATCTTTACTCTGCGACAATCATAACAATACCCAGTCGTCAGTCCGGTCACCCGTTTATCTCTTTGAATCCGTCCGACCACCTGCAGAAACGTTTCCGTCAAACATTTGATCCCATTGGAAAGCGGCTGATCGTGTTGACACAAGCTTGTATGAAAGAAGACAACACGGTCTGACCAGACATCTGTCTGGCGGAGGGACGCAGATAAATGGGATAAGTAAATAATATGTCGGAAAGAAATATCGGGAAGGAAGTCATTACGCCAGAAAACACATGGTCACAATATTGTGATAGACAGAGATGCGCCGGAACTCATATGTGACAATTTGACATCAATGTTTTAAGATATACTGCGTGGATATTAAAATTAATATTTTAAATACGCGTGGGATGAGTAATGATAAACTTCCCCACCCAAACAGTGCTAAATATATTTGATTGGTTCGCCAGAATCTATAATGAATTGATTGTAACATTCAGCGGAAACGCAGCTGGGATTTGAAACTAAAAAGTATAAGATATAATGCAGAAATCAGACACAGAACAGACAAACTGCATCGCAGCGTCAACTAAACACCTTCTACAAGCCAGGGGCAAGAGGATAGGACTTATCATTCCACAACTATAAGTACCAGATGGAGTAATAGGCAACTTTGGAATTTACAAGTAAACCCGCAATTTTAATACAAGACTGGAAACTTGGGAATTTTATCACAAAGAATCAGAGAGGAATTTTAACAAAAGTGTTCCCAGGCATGATTCATAGAACACCAGCCGTCAAAGGAATTAACATATTTCACAGACCCAGTCATAAGAGGAACTATACCAACAGTGTTCCCAGACAGGATTCATGGAACACCAGCCGTAAGAGGAATTAACTCATATTTCCAAGACCAAGTCATAAGAGAAATTATACAAACAGTTTTCCCAGGCTAGGAATTTGCAGAACACCAGCCGTCAGAGGAATTAACTCATTTTTCCAGACCTAAGTAATTTGAACAGCATCTAACTAAAGGGCTGTGTGTCCATTCTAAATCTGTGCCAGAAAGGTGTATTCCCAAAATTTTTAGGTAAGTGTAAACAGTTTATTTACTAATGTAAATTCTACAGGTTTCTTGCTAAGTGGTTTTGTCTAAGGTTGGCAACCTCACCATACGAAAATAGTATATGCGTGAATCACTACTGTAAAAGCTGGTGATTGTTTCTGACTAGTCGTGCGGGAAACCCGACTGCAGAGTGACCCCAGACCGCGACGGGAGTAGCGACGTGTAATGAGTGATAATTACATCACATGTGCCTAAAGTGTAACATATTATCTTGTGAGAATTATGTACCTTTTTAAGTGTAATTCAGGCAAATGATTATTCATGCACTCCAGAGGCAATTTCCTAGTTGACACCCAGAAGGATATTGCTGAAATTTCATCATATTTTCTGAGTTACATTATGTGCTCGGGAATTCAATTCTTCTGAGAGGTTAACATTGGTGGGTGGAGCGCATGAAAATGGGCCTGTTAGAGTGCGGAGAACAAATGTATTCAGCAGAAGGCATTTGTTTCTTTCTATTTGTCACAGTTCGTGGTTACAAGACATCAGACTTAAGTACTTAAGTTCCTACGCCACTAGTGTGAGAGAAGAGTATCACTACCAACTGCCCACAGTGGACACATTGAGTAGAGAAGTGTACTCATCACCAAAAAGAAGTGACGGAAACCACAGCTGCAGGACTCATCTGGAGCTACGTTTTGTGTAACAGGCTACAGCAAAAATCAAAGACATTCTAAAGCCCATTCTAATCATCAGTGAGGAAACTTTAATTTCAATTTTCACCCAGTTTTCCATACTTATTTTCCCATATTAAAAACGAATTGACTTTTAAATTTGTTGTATGTTATTTTAAACTAAACAATAATTGTTGTTTCAGTTTATATGCACAAAAGAAAATGTACGAGCCAGTCTTTCTTGATAAATACATATATATATAAATCTAGAGCCATTACTTATAAGAGGGCATTCGTTCGATTACTCCAACTGGGGGCTTGACGGGCCAGAATCATTGCATAACCCCTACAAAAACGGCGACGGACCAGATAATAAGTTAACAAATTTGCTCAGCCCTTAAGCAGCGTTTGTTTTTGACTTCTGGGAATATCTTGTGAAGGCTCCCCTAAGGTAGTAGCCCCATTCATCTTATATTTACATCTTTGCCAAGAGTAATCTTGCGCGAAGATAGATACCTTGGACGACCTACTTTTAGATATGCTGGCGTTGTGACCATTAGTGGACCACTACTGCAAAGCCAGGGGAGGCAATTCCGTGACATGGACATACCAGAGAAACAAGAGGTGAAGAAATGATAGAAGTAGACAGGACATATCATTGAAACAAGAAGTGTGGAAATGCTAGACGTAGACAGGACATAAAAAAATAATGACAAAATTTAAGGACACAATCAAGCGACTTTCCAAAAATGTCCAAGGCAGAAGAAACGAAAGACAACCTATAGGTTGTCGTGAATCTCTTTTTTCTTCCCGTTATTGCTGCTAGACTCACCTTTATTCTTGCGTTTTTTATTACTCTGTGCGTACACTATCTTTTTCATTTTCTATTTTCTATTGCTCTTCTCGATGGCCGCATTATCCTGCTTGTTATTATTCGTATTTATGTTGACTGTCTTGGTACTGCTGTCCTCTTATCGTTTTCTTAAATCTCGTCTTTCTCGTAATTCTTCTTGTTGCTTTTATCTTTCATGTTTTGCTAATTCTTGTTTTTTACTTCTGTCAATTTCTTTTCATCTCCTTCAGTTTGCAGGTTTTGATTTTAAGACCTTTCGCGGTTTGTCCCTTTTGCTTTTGCTCTGGATTGTCTTTAAGCATAATCACAAGTCGTCTCTAAACATAATCACGCCATCTCTAAACATAATCACAAGTCGTCTCTAAACATAATCACAAGTCATGGCGATCTTATAATATGGCGTCTTTTTTTAAACTAGGGATCATATTAGATCTGAGTTTTATTTGCTTCGCCCTGGCCTTCAGCTTTATTTATTTATATAAGAGATGATGTCATTAACACAGTCACTATCCAAAAGTTTCATGTGTGTTATGGTTGTTCGTCCATCACAGGTGATGAAGACCACTCTGTTATCCAATTATTTAAGAATATGTTAGGTTAGTCTATGGGTACGAAGGTGACTGAAGAGCCCGATGCGGGCCTGGAAAGATCTTGGACAGTGTGGGCAGGGAATGTTTGCTTCATGTGAAGGTTTTATTTCACGGTCCTTTCTAGCTTGTCTCCGCTGCTCCGCTGCTGCTCTTCTGGATGATTCGCATGCTGCTGCACCTTTACGAAGAGATGTGCGCCAAGCAGTTCGGTCTTGCGCAGCAGCTTCCCATGTGTCTGGGTTTATGTCAAAGGTTTTCAATGATGTCTTTAACGTGTCTTTGAAGCGCTTCTTTTGGCCACCATGGGAGCGTTTACCCTTCTGCATCTCACCATAAAAGAGTATCTTTGGCAGTCGATGGTCTGGCTTGCGGACTACATGACCTGCCCAGCGAATTTGTGACTGCATCAGAATAGTATCAATACTAGGGATACCAGCTCTGTCAAGAACGGCGGTATCCGGGATCTTGTCTTGCCATTTGATGTTCATTATCTTCCTGAGACAGACTGTATGGAAGTGGTTTAGCTTCTTTACGTGGCGCCTGTATACAGTCCATGTTTCACATGCATATAGCAGCACTGGAAGCACCGCAGCTCTGTACACCTTCAGCTTTGTCTGTAGACTAATGCCACTTCGATGCCAAACGTTGGTGTATAGTCTGCCAAATGTGCTGCTGGCTTTGGAGATCCTGGTGTTCACCTCATCATCAATGACAATGTTCTGTGATAGTGTGCTACCAAGGTATGTGAATCTGTTCACAACATTCAGTTTCTCACCATTAACCTTGATGACTGGCTCAGTATAAACTGTGCCAGGAGCTGGTTGGTACATGATTTCTGTTTTCTTCGTGTTGATGGTAAGCCCAAAGTTGGCGCAGGCTTCGGAGAATCTATCCACACTATGCTGCAGATCAGCCTCTGAGGAGGCATTGAGGGCACAATCATCAGCAAACAGAAGATCTCTGATGGTGTGTGATTTGACCTTGGTTTTTGCTTGAAGCCTCCTAAGGTTAAACAATTTTCCATCAATACGATAACTAATGTCGATTCCTGTGTCCCCGTCTCTAAAAGCATCAGTCATCATAGCAGAAAACATGATACTGAACAGAGTCGGTGCAAGTACGCACCCTTGTTTAACTCGATTTGAGACGGGGAAAGGCTCTGATAGCTCACCGTTTTCCTGAACTCTAGCTTGCATTCCATCATGCAGTTGCTGCACTATTGTGATAAATTTCTTTGAGCAGCCGTATTTTGCCATGATCTTCCATAGACCCTCTCTACTGACCGTGTCGAACGCCTTTGTCAAGTCGATGAAAGCTGTGTACAGGTCACAGTGCTGTTCTTGGCATTTTTCTTGTAGCTGTCTTGCAGCGAACACCATATCTGTGGTTCCACGTTCTTTTTGGAATCCACACTGACTTTCAGGTAAAAGACCTTTGTCAAGATGAGCCGTAAGGCGATTCAAAAGGATTCTGGCGAACATCTTCCCAGCGATTGATAAAAGAGAGATGCCTCGATGATTGTTGCAGTCTTGGCGATTACCTTTACGTTTATATAGATGTATAATTGAGGCATCTTTGAGATCGTGTGGGATGGTTTCACTCTGCCACATTTGCTGGAAGATCATATGAAGTTTCTCTATCAGAACTGCACCGCCATCTTTATAAACCTCAACAGCAATTGAATCGGAGCCAGGGGCCTTTCTACTAGACAGTTGACGAATCGCTTTTTTAGTTTCCTCCAGAGTTGGTACATCATCTAATGCTTCATTTATAGGAATTTGGGGCAGGCGGATGATGGCTTCGTCGTTAATAGATGATGGCTGGTTCAAGATATTATTAAAATGTTCAGCCCAGCGTTGGAGCATTTTTTCCTTGTCTGTAATTAGTGTTTTTCCATCTGCATTAAGGAGGGGAAATGATCCTGATGATGTTGGACCATAGACCGCTTTGAGTGCAAGGTAAAAGTTTTTCAAGTCATGGCTGTCAGCAAAGCCTTGGAGCTCATCTGCTTTATTACTCAGCCATGAATCCCGCATCTGGCGTAGTTTATGTTGGACGATTCTACGCATGTTGTTGAAAGCGTCTTTCTTGGATGTAGATTTTGGATCATTTAAATATGCTTTATGGAGATGGTGTTTCTCAGCCAACATCTGCTTTATATCATCTGAGTTCTCATCAAACCAGTCATTTTGTTTCTTGATGGAAGGACCCAGGACCTCTGTAGCAGTGTTGTAGATCTGCTCACTTATGGCTGCCCAATTTGTTTCTACACTTTGGCCGTCTAGCGAGATAGATTTGAGACGGTGTTCTAAGGTGTCAGTAAATGACTGTTTGATTTTTGTCTTCTTTAGTTTGGTGACATCCAGCCTCTTTTGAGTTTTCTTACCCTGAGGGCGCCTGGCTGGCTGGATACGAATTTTAAGTTTAGAAACAATGAGGCTATGATCAGTCCAGCATTCGGCACCACACATGGATTTGGTCACCCGGACATCTTGCCTGTCCTTCTTCCTAACAATTACATAGTCAATTAGGTGCCAATGCTTTGAGCGAGGGTGCATCCAGGAGGTCCTGTTGCGAATAGGAAGTCGAAAAATGGTGTTGGTGACAAGGAGGTCATGTTCTGTGCAAGTCTGGAGGAGACGAAGTCCATTACTGTTACAGCGACCCACGCCGTACCTACCAATAGTGCCATTCCAGGAGATGTTATCTGAGCCTACTCTTGCATTAAAGTCACCAAGAATGATGATCTTATCTGCTTTAGGAACTGATGCAATGACTGCATGTAGTTCTTCGTAAAACTTATCCTTGACATCATCCTGTTTTGTCATAGTTGGTGCATACGCGCTAATGATGGTGGCATGTTTTCTTCCATAGAAAAGAGGGATCTTGACCGTCATGAGTCGGTCATTTATTCCCTTTGGGGGCCCCGCTAACTTGCTGACAATTGCTGTTTTGATTGCAAATCCAACCCCTGCTTCTCGTCTTTCTTCAGTTCCTCTTCCGCTCCAAAAGAATGTATAACCTGCACCCTTTTCGCAAAGTTGGCCCTCGCCTGCAAGTCGAGTTTCACTCAGTGCTGCTTTGTCAATGTTGTACCTGGCCAGTTCTCTCCCAATCAGGGCAGTTCGTCTCTCAGGTATGTTTGCATTAAAGTCTTTGTCAAGTAGAGTGCGCACATTCCATGCGCCTAGAATGAGGGGAAAAAATCTGTCCTTTCTTTTTCTTATATGTCGACCGCCGAAGTAGGGTACCCACCAACCGCGGTAAGCTGGTTAGGTAATGGTGAAGCAGGCAATGTTTAGGGCACCTTTTCTAGCCCCTTCCTCATGCCATGGACGTGAGCAGTGCTTTCCTAAAGAGGGCTGCTCAGACACTCAGGGGGCTGCCGAATCCCACTGCAGCTCCGATCAGTGGAAGACGACCATATGGCCTGAGCCGCCTGTGTGTAGGTCTGCGACTACGACTGCCAGCGTACCCACGCCTGCCGCTTCGCCGCTCGCCCATCGCCACAGGACTTGTTGTGAGTGGATGGATGAATGGATGAATGGATGAAAGAGTGACTTGCGCGGTGATTTGGATTAAAGTGAGGAAGAGTTGCGCAATTCGTCGACCTCACTCTCTCGCCTGGGTCTATCTCAATCCAGTGGCAAGACAAGTCAAGACGACTGGAGATGTAGTCAGGTGCAGTGGATGACCAGGGCTTTCTACGTGCCTCGCCGTGCTCCTTACGCTCCTCAGCGCGTTGCTGGTAATCGCCGTCATGCCCGTTGAACCAACAGGTGGTTTCTACCGCGCAGTCTATCGAATCCAGTCTTCGCATGCATGGGTAGGCAGACCCTAACTCACCGAAGGTTTATAACCATTCGGCTACCCTCACCTAGTTTAGCCGGCCTGTCAAAGCCGTTGTCCGGGGGTGGCCGCTGTCGCATGCTGACAGCTACGAGGAGCCACAGGTGAGAGCTGGATGCCAGGTTTGGACCAAAGGTGGCTGAGCTGCCCTGAAAAGGGCATGACAGCTCCTTCACCAGAGGTACTACCAATACCTGACTTCCCAACACCCCCCAGAAAGTAACCCATCAAAGAAATGGGAACGAGCTATGGCCTGGCTGAAAAAAGGAGGAGGGTGGCCTGCACATCCGTAAAATGTTGTGAAAGTTGACTTATACCACATTTTTTGCTCACTCTTCCAAATGTCTTCCAAGATTGCGTTTATCGATAATTACCTGTCCCAAATAGTCGAATCGGAAGTGATTATGCAATCTAAAGCAAACACTTCATGCTCTCATCTACCTGGAGCCAACGTGGTAGTAACACGTTTAGTGATTCAATTAATCTCTCACAGATGGATGATACCCTTGCCTGGACATACGAAGTGAAGTTTGACAAATGGAAACAAAGACTCTAGGACGGAGTTCTATGCGGCGAAAATGAAAAATAATAGAAAAGAGTGGGGAGGAAAATGGAAGAAATAGTGAACGGTGTAATTTCGTGACAAGAGGGCAAGAAAACACCGAGGGCTGTCACCTAAGGGGTGCATTGCCATGGTCAGTTATGACTGAAGGGGCTATTATTATCATTATATTATTATAATAAAACAAAAAATTGACAAAGCTCAAACGTTATTTACATATGTTGCTTAATGTGGCGAGTTTGACAATAACCGTTGATTATTTTTTTATATAAACAAGACTGGTTTTCTTTTTAGTTCAAGGATAAACTGACATTGTACATGAATTTTAATATTTTCATTTTCTGCTCTACTTCTACGTGTATTCTACATTTAATTGACATGTATTTGCAGTTGTGGTCTGTAGTATTTGATGAGTAGGAGAAGATTTGGGCGATGGGGACACCCTGTATCAGGCGCCATGAACGTGTAACAGTTTTCAGATCACCAGAGCTGATTGATCACAGAAGGTAAAGGCTGGAGATCATAAAACACTTGGGATATATCATGTGAGAGACGGTATTTGAATGATGACCACATCAAAAATATAAACCATGAAGTTTAGAATTCCACATTCATTTATCTTCTTCTCTACCTTACAGCCTTATGCCCCAGCTGTTACAACTCGTATCACGTTTTCTTGATCTTTTTGTATATATATTTCAAGTATGCACTTCACTGACTGTATATTATTGTAACTTCGTGTTCATAGTTTTCTGAATACATTAGACAGAGATTGGAATATTACTCGAGTTTGTTATTACTTTAAGGTGTTCAAATATGAAGCACGCACTATTTATGGTGTTCTCGCCTTAGACATAAGAGTCTATATTTAGAGTTTGCTCCTTCCAAATGTTTTTTGCGTCTGTCTCTATGTTTGTGTGTCTGCCTCTGTTTTTGAATATCTGCCTCTATTTTTTTATATCTGCCTCTATTTTTTTATATCTGCCTCTATTTTTTTATATCTGCCTCTATTTTTATGTCTGCCTCTGTTTTTTTTGTCTGCATTTTTTTTTATATCTAACAGTTTTTTTTAGTCTGCCTCTATTTTTGAGTCCGTTTCTATTTTAGGAGTTGCCTCTATTCTTTTAGTTTATTTGGGTCAGTCTCTATTTTTGTCTGCTTTTATTTCTTTATATCGACCTTTGTTTTTATATCTGCCTATGTTTCTTTATATCTGCTTCTGTTTCTTTACATCTGCCTCTGTTTATATATCTGTCTCTGTTTCTTTATATCTGCTTCTGTTTCTTAATACCTGCCTCTATTTTTATACCTGCCTCCATTTTTTAATATATGCCTCTATTTTTTATATCTGCCTTGTTTCTTTATATCTGCCTCTGTTTCTCTATATCTGCCTCTGTTTCTTAATATCTGCCTCTCTTTCTTAATTTGTGCCTATGGTTCTTTATATGTCTCCATTTTTATGTCTGCCTCTGTTTCTTTATATCTGACTCTGTTTGTTTCTATCTGCCTCTGTTTTTTTATAACTGCATCTATTTCGTTATATGTGCCTCTGTTTCTTTATATCTGCTTCTGTTCCTTTATATGCGTCTCTATTTTTGTGTCTGCCTTTTTTTTATATCTGCCTCTGTTTCTTTATATCTGCCTCTGTTTCGTTATATCTGCTTTTGTTTCTTTATATCTGCCTCTGTTTCTTTATATCTGCCTCTGTTTCTTTATATCTGCCTTTATTTCGTTATATCTGCTTCTGTTTCTTTATATCTGCATCTATTTATATCTGCGTTTCTTTATATCTTCCTCTATTTCGTTATTTCTGCCTCTGTTTCTTTATATCTGCCTCTGTTTTTTTTGTCCGCATCTATTTTTTGGTTCTACCAGTTTTCTTTTAGTCTGCCTCGTTTTTTGTCCCAGTTTCTATTTTAGGGGTTGCCTCTATTTTTTTGGGACTGTCTCTATTTATTTGGGTCAGTTTCTATTTTTTTTCTGCTTCTTTTTCTTTATATCGGCCTTTGTTTTTATATCTGCCTCTGTTTCTTTGTATCTGAATCTGTTTCTTAATATCTTTCTCTGTTTCTTAGTATCTGAGTCTGTTTCTTTATATATGTCTCTATTTTTGTGTCTGCCGTTGTTTCTATTTATCTTCATCTATATATGCCTCTGTTTCTTTATATTTACCTGTTTCTTTATATCTGCCTCTATTTTAGTGTCTGCCTCTGTTTTTTTTTGGTCTGCCTCTATTTTTTGGTCAGTTTCTATTTTAGGGGTTGCTTTTTTTTGTCTGCCTCTGTTGTTTGGGTCTGGTTCTATTTTACTGTATAACGTCATCAGACTTAACGGTCTTTTATATTTGAACATGAGCTCTAATATAACTGACTAGGTTGAACGGGACACGCTTTGACAAATGTTTTTTTTTTAAAATGAAACGAATGCCTAGCAACGCTGTTAACTCGCTTCCAGGATATGTGGACTCTATTCACTAACTCTCCTTTTAAAGCTGTAGAGAATTGATAGAACTGATATTATTTGAACAACTTTACACAAAACTTGACCTTGATAACGTGTAGGGACAAGGCGTTAGGATTTATGGTTAGTCTATAACGCGACGCACTAAAGACGACTTATCAATGGAAACGTACGGTTACGTGTGATTCAACCACTGTTGATTATAACGTCTTCGTTGTTCTCTATGTTTCAGGGCCATACAATGAGACTAAATGTGTTTGTTGAGAGACTATTATATATGAGGTGGACTCTATATATACTACTCGTCAAAAGTCAAGGGCCACTTAGAAAAACCTTGGTTGAAACCATAAAACAAATCTGATATAAACGTAATTGGTATCAGTCAAAACGGCATTTATTGAATAAAAAATTGACATGTCACGTAAAGAAATGGAAACACACATTCAAACGCAATGAAGCTGTGAAGTGTGTCACCAACCTTTTCAAAAGTCACACAATAGATATTGGACAAATAGACATTTCAAAATCGGGTATGACCACCGTTTGCAGCAAGGCATTCAAGACAGCGTAGACGCATTGAGTCCACAAGGGTCCGAAGAGTATCCTGAGGAACAGCTTGCCATTCCTGAAGCAGAAATGAAGTCAGCTGTGCAACATCCATTGGCAGGGGGTGATTTGTTGACAATCTTCGACCAAGGACGTCCCAGAGGGGCTCAATCGAAGAAAGGTCGGGTGAATGAGCTGGCCACGCCATCCTGATGATCCCATGTTGCTGAATAAACTCATTCACCACACGAGCTCGATGGGGTCGAGCATTATCATCTTGGAGGATGGCATTACCACCTTTGGCCTCCAGAGCAAGCTGAACAATTGGTCTCAAGATTTCGTTCTGGTATTTTGGGCCGGTCAAGTTGCCTTGGATGATGTAGAGTGAGATCCTGCCGTGTCTGTAGAAGCCTCACCAGACCATGACATAACCTCTACCATAACGATCCACCTCTCGAATTGTGTCATCAGTAGATCGCTCTCCTGGTCGTCTCCAAACTCGAATCCTGCCATCATTGAATGACACAGTGAAGCGAGATTCATCAGTGAAGAGAACTTGACTCCATTGTTGCCTTGTCCATCGGATGTGCTCGCGACACCAAGCAACACGGGCTCTGCGATGAGCAGGAGTAAGAGGGATTCTGACTGCAGGACGTCGAGCAGCCAGTCCAAATTCATGTAAACGTCTGCGAATGGTGCTTTGACTAGTATTAACGTTTACAGTTTGTCTCAGCTGACATCTTAGAGTGGAACAAGTCACAGTTCGATGGCGCAGGGCTGACAACAAGAGGTACCGGTCATCATGTCTATTGGTGCATCTAGGGCGACCTGGCCGGTGGCGATCCTCCACACTTCCTGTAGCCTGAAATCTTTCCAAAGTTCTTTGGATAGTAGAGTGTGACACTGCAAGCCGTCTAGCAACCTCACGGACAGATAAACCACTTTCAACCCACGCTATAGAACTCATTCTTTTTAAGGTGTCAAGACTTCTTCTCGGTGGCATGGTTTTTGCAAGTGATGAAACTACCCTAAGTCTGCTGATTGTAAAACAAATAAGTTGCCAAGACTATTCTACTGAGCAAGAAGTCTAAGATCTCTCAATTATTGAGTTTGTGGTCCCAGTACGAGGCGACCCGACTATTTGCGGTATGACCAGGCGAGACCATTTGCTAAACTACTAGACTGTGATTTAAAGCTTGAGAACGAGACCTGAAGAGTCTTGCTTTGACCAGGAGCGGTTACTTCCTGATTGATCTGGGAACTTGCCCCTCACCACAGAGACGGATCTACTGATAAGCAGCATCGGCACTTCAGCATTTTGACAAGTCTCAGTTGTAACAGACCAAAACCAACCGAACTTTATTTTGCTTAATTCATCAAGCCTAAAGACTTTTCTGTGAAGAAACCTAATTACTTTTCTTAATCACTAGTCATATTTATTTACAAGTGTTAAAGTAATTGATCATTAAATTTGTATGTGGTTATTTTGATAAATTCATAGCTGAATTAATTATTACAGAGCGAAAGGCACATGTGTGAATCCAGAATGTAATATATAATTATATCTACATGTGAAAAGCCATTAAGAATAACAATAATAATAAGATGAATTTCGCTAAATTAAATCAGCTGGGGGGCTTGAACGAACTAAATCATACAATATACATCTTCACAAAAGGCGGCGGGTCAGATAAATAAATAACGTGCTCAGAACAAGCATTGTTCTTGACTTCTGAAATATCTTGTGAAAACTGCCTCGAGGTACATGCATCATTATCCTTCTCTCTACAACTCTGCAAAGAGTAATCTTGTGCAAAGGTAGACACCTTTGAAGACCCACATTAGATAATCTAGGTTTTGCGCCACTGTTTGACCACTACTGCAGAGCAAGGGGAGACAACCCATGACACCTCGTGTTCCTTTCGACGTTTGCTCATCTTTTCTGCTTGTCATGTGTTTCTTTTCGCCTAATCTGAGGTGGCACCGTAGAGAGCATCGCCAGATGGTGCGATCGGCATCTTCATCCTCCCAGCTTTCTGGATTTATGTCTAGTACCCTCTTGTTCTTGTACACATCTTTGAACCTCAGCTGCGGTCGCCCAACTGTTCTTTTGCCATCTGGCAGTTGTCCGTTAAAGATATCTTTCGGAACGCGACCTTCTTCTATGCGCTGCCTAAGCAGTGTGTGCATGCTTTGAAGGTCAGCACGTGACAACACCTCTACATTTTTTTTTTCTTCCATGAAATACAGAGGATGTGGCATAGAGACCGTAGATGTAAAGTAGTGAGCCTTCTTTCTTGCACAGCATAGACTGTTCATGTCTCGCTGCCATATAGAACTATAAACCTATTCTTCTTCTTTGATCCTTAGCCGCCGACCGTCAAAGCAGTCAGTGGCCATTACGCCTGTTGGTTTCTTGTAGGGCAACAACAAATTGATTCCACTTTGCTCGGTCGGCAGCTATCCTTCGTACAGTGCCCCAACTCGGGTTCATTCTTTGCATCTCATCCTCCACAGGGTTCCGCCAAGTCGTTTTTGGTCGGCCTCTCTTTTGTTTTCCTTCAGGGGTCCATAGCATAGATGTTCTTGTGATGACATCGGGTTCTCTTTTGAAGACATGGCCATCCCAGCTCCAGAGCCTGCCAGCTATGATGGTGTGCATGTCCTCTTGCTTGCTCCGAGTAAGCAGATGTTGGCTGCTGATGGTATTCGGCCAAAAGATTCGGAAAATTTGTCTTAGGCATGTTGTGTGAAAAGATGACAATTTCGACATTTCCTTCTCTGTAACTCTCCAGCTCTCCGCGCCATAGAGAAGCACATAAAGCACACAGCTCTGATATAATCCTAATTTTTTGCTTGTGCTGTACTGACAGGACTTCCAGATGTTGTTTAGACTAAAAAAGGCTGTTCTTGCTTTATTCATTCTGTTGTTGATGTCTTTGCTTGCTCCTCTGTCTGGTGTTACTATGCATCCTAGGTATGTGAAGGCATCTGTCTGTTTCAGTTGCAGATTCCTTACTGATATGGGCTCAGGGTTGCTCACATTGAGCGTCATGACCTCTGTCTTCTTTAGGTTGATTTTCAAGCCCACATGCTGGCTATACTTATTAAGTCTTTCCGTGTTTTCCTGGATGTGTTGATGTGAATGTGCTAGTAGTGCAATGTCATCTGCATATTCCAGATCTTCCAATGTAGAAAATGTAGTGTATCTTATTCCTCTTGGATTGCCCTCTGTTGTCTGGCGCATCACCCAGTCTATGATTGTTAAAAATAGAGTGATTGATAATTATAATTGGCATCCCTGTCGTACTCCTGTCTTCACTTCAAAGGTTAAGTTGCTCTGCCCAATGCTACATGTGAAGTTGGCATAAAGGCTTTTTATGATTGACACTATGCAGCTTGGAATTCCATAAGCCCGCAGTATTTTCCATAAACTGTCTCTATGTATACTGTCAAAAGCCTTTTCAAAATCAACTAAATTAATGTACAGCTGTCTTTGCCATTCTGAGGACTGCTCTATAATGTTCCTGAGGGTAAATATATGATCTACGCATCTTCTATTCTTTCTAAATCCTGCTTGTTCTTTCCTCAGTTTGTGGTCTACTTCTTTTGAGATTCTCTGTATAATTATGCTGCCTAGTATTTTGCTGGGAACTGAGAGAAGAGTTATTCCTCTCCAATTATTGCAGTCTGCAAGATCTCCCTTCTTGGGCAATTTGACATTTATTCCGTTGTTCCACTCCGTTGTCAATGTCTGGTTGTGTAGCGAAAACAGAAAGTTAGTTAAAAGTCAGTGTCTTTACATGCTTGTTGTATATGTGGGAACTGACTTTTGTCTCCCCCCCCCCCCTCCCCGCCCTACGTCCTTTCTTTTTCTCCAATGCGTATGGAATTAATACTTGCCGAGTTTGTATATGTAACCCGCCAATCACTTCAACGGAGGCAATTAACATTCATTAATGTGACTGCCATAATAAAAAAGCCTATATGTGTTGCAAGAATGTGCTAAATATCTCACAACTGGATTAAACTTATTATTGAATCCAGGCTTGCGCCGTACCAACTCCCGCCCCCTCTCCCTCCCCAAACCCTAATATTAAAAAAAAAAACAAAAGGCAACCACAGATGAAGTTTGAAAGATGTGTACAAGAGGGACAAGAATAGATAAATCCAGGATTCTTTGAGGACAGAGATGCTGATCGCAGCAAGTCGAGATGCTCCCTACGATTATGCGAAAACACTCTTACAGCACCCTGTGGAAATAGCCATTTTAGAGATGCCCCCTAAACGAAATGGGTTCAGTTCAAAACGGAGGCCGAATAGCCAAGAGAAGGATGTCACTTGAGAGTCATGACCCAAGGTTGACCTCTGCCAAAAAATGTAAAGGTCGATCAAATGATCACAGTATACGATTTACTATTTCTACAAAGTGATTGACATGTCAATTTCTTCTTTTTAAAATGTTATTATCAGCAGATGCACCCATTGGATATACATAACATGCATGTGGAAACAAGGAGTAATAACTGCCATATGAAATTTGACAAATACGTTGTATTTTGTATTCCCATAAACAAAACAACAAATTCTAAAATGACAAATAAACTGAACGTTACAAGACAGAGCAAAAATGATTGCCCACCATGATGTCATGTGATCTCCCCTTGCGCTGCTGTGTTAATGTGACACATCATTTTATGTCATAAAATAACAGGTAAGTCGCTGTATTGTGATGTTTGTTTCATATAAAGTTACTAGCAACAACCCACCAAAATTGGCAGTTGTTAATTAATAGTGTGTTTGTTTCTGTTACACGTCTTACATTGCTGCTTCTTCTATAGTCTCACTTGCTCGTTGTGAATGACGCGATCGTCCCTTCCTTTTAGCCATCTTATCATTTTGATCCATAATAATAAGTCTGCAATACTTTAAATTAAAATTTTGTCTTGAAGAAACCATCCAAAAACCTACATTTTTAAGAAAAATGATGAATTCAATCCTTTTCTCGAATGAAACTAGAAAGAAGAGTATCTTGATTGTCTGTTGATTTAATGCACACCGTCACACTTTTCTATTTTCGCTAGAGTACATATAAGGTGAAACAATACAATTATTGTCTAAATTTCAACCACAGTTGCACCTCCTTAGCTGTGGTCGAAAGTCAATGCACTCCCTCGAAAATAAAAAAAGTGCGTAAATGACGATGTGCAAAGTGTGACTGACCGACCGATCGATCAACCAAGTACTTACGCGGCAATTATGAATTTTGATGATTGGATAACATGAAGAACTAACAAATGAAAAACAACAAGTGATTTTACACTTACCCTGTATAATAACATCATTCAATACCCTTTAGCTCCCCAAGGAGCATAGGCCCTCAACAAGCATATGCCAAGTCTTACTGTTGTTACCGAGTGGGAATATTTGTGATTTAATTTTGAGAGATATAAGTAAAATGTTGTGTCTTTCAAGTTAAGTTACTGGTGTGCCACCAGAGGTAGATATTCTTGACGATATTAGTTACCAGGCTCGTTCCAAAATTCCACAGTGAGATGATATAGGTTTTGTTACATTCAATAGCATACTTTCAATTCAATGATAACTTCTAAATATTCAACAGGATTTATGCAAGAAGTCTTGTGGGATCAATGAAAACAATTTATTGGATTGAAAACAATTTCACATAGTCATCTGCATACATTTAAGAATCTTCAAGAAAAGTTAGTGTTGTAATATACATATAGTTTTCCTCCACGTACTTCTATCCAATGCGGTACAAACATTTCATCTGAGTTTCTTTCTTTAAGTTTCTCAGGTATATCCACTTTGGGCATAAATGATGGCGAAGCCTCTACCTCTCTTAGCTCTTGCGTTAATTCAATGTTTGAGAGTTCAGTTTTGTTTCTTATAGTTTCAGTGTAATCTTCCGACATTAAAGCATTTCTGTCCTAACAAAATTTCGTTAAGAAAATATGGTGTCACTCGAATCAGTACTTACGTGAGTCAAAATTCACTATAATGTAAAAGTTATCTGCTTAACACAGAGTTAATATCTTGACAACTTCAAGACCAGATGTTAGATGGCCAAGGACTTTTGTAGTTAGTACGAGATGTGCCAGGTTTCACCGTACCGAGTACTAATCTACGTCCGTGCAAATTGGCTTCTCTGGGTCAACTGACTTTGGATTTGTGAAATCCTGCTATCGCAGAGTGGTGGGCGATTTTACCACCTTTTCGTTGGCTAATCTAATATTTTATTATTTATTTCATTGGGTGCCGTTATGCTTACCTATAGACGGTCTTGGCTATTCCGATTTACGTCATCGGTTGCTAAACAACTCCCTCCAAGAGTAAGCGGTGGGCTGCCCACTTAACCTAGTTTCGACTAGTTTCAATTTCAGTCTTTTACTAGCGTAACTCGAGTCTTTATTTCATAAAACGCAGTAACTGTTCTTCCTAATCTAACTGATAACTTCTTCTTCTTCTTTGATATTTAGCCGCCGGCCGTCAAAGCAGTCAGTGGCCATTACGCCTGTTGGCGTCTTGTAGGGCAACAACAAATTGATTCCACTTTGCTCGGTCGGCGGCCATCCTTCGTACAGTGCCCCAACTCTGGTTCATTCTTTGCATCTCAGCCTCCACAGTCCTCCGCCAAGTTGTTTTTGGTCGGCCTCTCTTTCGTTTTTTTTTCTTCAGGGTCCATAGCATAACTGTTCTTGTGATGGCATCGGGGTCTCTTCTGAGGACATGGCCAACCCAGCTCCAGCAACTTCCAGCTATGATGGTGTGCATGTCCTCTTGCTTGCTCCGAGTAAGCAGATCTTGGTTGGTGATGGTATTCGGCCAAAAGATTCGGAGAATTTTCTTAGGCATGTTGTGTGAAAAGAGGACAATTTCGACATTTCCTTCTCTGTAACTCTCCATCTCTCCGCGCCATAGAGAAGCACAGAAAGCACACAGCTCTGATATAATCCAAATTTTGTCCTTGTGCTGTACTGAGAGGACTTCCAGATGTTGTTTAGACTTAAAAAGGCTGTTCTTGCTTTATTCATCTGTGTTGATGTCTCTGCTTGCTCCGCCGTCTGGTGTTACTATGCATCCTAGGTATGTGAAGGCATCTGTCTGTTCCAATTGTTAATTCCTTACTGATATGGGCTCAGGGTTGTTCACATTTAGCGTCATGACCTCTGTGTTCTTTAGGTTGATGTTCAAGCCCACCTGCTGGCTATACTTATTAAGTCTATCCGTTTTTTCCTGGATGTGTTCATGTGAATGTGCTAGCAGTGATAACTATTAGCACGAATAATGCTATGGTATCAGTAGTAGGCCTTCCGGTCACACTGTCCTCTGCCATCCGCTCAAGTTCTTTCCATGTTTTCCTCATTATTTTCACCTCTGTATCCAGTTCTCTTCTCCATATGTTTTTTATCTACCTCTGCCTCTCTGTCCTTGTGGATTCCAGAACAAGGCCTGCCTTGTAATGCTATCAACAGGTCTCCTCAATGTGTGTCCTATCTATCGCCAGCGTCTTCTTCTCAACTCTTGTTCCACTGACACCTGTCTGGTTCTTGTTATCAATTCCACATTTGTGACTTTGTCATACCATTTCAGTCCTTCTATTCTATGCAAGCACCCGTTTATAAAAGTCTATAGCTTTTTGTTTGTTGTTTTTGTTGTTCTCCATGTCCAGAGCCATACAATAGGACTGACTTGACATTTGAGTTGAAGATTCTTATTTTCGTGTTGGACTTGATTTCTTTTGTTCTCCATATGTTCCCCAATGGAATGAAAGCTCCCTCTTGCTTTATATATATATGTGTGTCTGAATG